>MU224157.1:217402-239128 GCA_018584345.1 Thuja plicata
TAACATACTGAAATGTAACACATAATATCATCTAAACCATCTGATAAAATCCACACATACATCCAAAATGCCTAAAAGAGTCTGGCATCCACGAACTGAAAAGCAACATAAGAGGTGGGTATTACATGGTTTGCCTTGGTTAACTGCCATGCATGCTGTTGCTTCTCCTATTCATAAGTGTATTAAGTTCATTCATAATGGAGAAGTGAAAATGATTAATCATAGTTTGTATCAACCTTCTAGGCCTAGATATTGTGCTACTCTTGATTTATTTTGGCCTTAATTTCCTAATTCATGTCCTCCTCGCCCTGATAACCTTTTTCATTCATATCAAGCCTATAAACATCACAAGATTGTCGAGTTAAGCATGCCTCCGATAGATCTTAACTGTGGTATTTTTCCCACTCCTATACCTCCTTTATCCATTACTGCTAGCTCTATTACTCAACCTCCCAGTGTCGCTTCTCAGCCTACTGAGAGTCCTGCCAATCCTCCTATAGAACTTGTGAAGGAACCAGTTGTCATTCCTCCTAGTTCTCAACATGTGTCAAACAAAGTGAAATGTAACAAATCTGCTAATGAACGTTGTAAGAAGTGTAGGCCTAATGCTAGGGCTCGTGCCTCTGTTCTTCGAAATTCTTTACCTTCATTTGACTAGCCTATGCCTGATGTGTTGGAGGAAGTTAATGTTCATAATGATGTTAAGATGAATGATTATGATGATTCTATTCGCATCTTAGATCCTATTTTAATTAATCTTGATGAGGAGGATACCCTTGATGATCCTATTGATCCTAGTGATGAATATGAGACCATTGATATTGATACTGATTTACCTCATGCTTTCAACTCAATTGATAATTACACCTAGTATCGAACATCGCGATTCTCAAGAGGATCCTTGTTTGGAACTGGCTATTATTCCTACTGTGTTAGATATATTCCCTCTTGCGAGTTTCCCACCTTCCCTAAATAATATAAACTGAGATAGGGAGAGTAGGCGATGTGCTTGATTGGCTTGTCCTTCATGGTAGCAATTTTTGTGTTTGCCTGCTGTATTGTGCTTCTCCCATAATGTGTTTTCTAAATGTTTGTTAGATTCTTTTATACGACCCTTGTTACTTTGTTAATGCAAGGTGATAAAGGAATCAAGACTGTTGTACAATTCCTCTATATGTATCTCTATTCTTCTATATGTTGTTTTCATGTTATGTTGTACTTGTGCTATTGTTCATAAATGATTTTCTTGTGTAGTCCGCTTGGATCTGCGACATGGTAGCACTGATTCGTTTTGGTCTCTATATTGTGGTCCTAAAAGACTCTTCTTTGTAACTCTTGAGTTTTCTTTCCTCCATTGTGATTGTAGTTCTACTTTCTTTGGGGAATGATGTCAATTCATTTGCAATAATATCATATCTATATATACATATTATCTTATGATCACACTGACCCCACAGTAGGCAGATCCCTTCTATGTTCTTTGTATATTTATGTGATATTTCTCTTGATTTGTCTTTGTTTGGGGGCATCTCGTAGTGGAAACGTAATCAGAAGAGTTGTGTATGTTTCCCCTAAAGCCATTGCTCCTTTTAAAGTGTTAGCAATGACTTTAACGTGGGGGCATACACTCTACTCACTTTTTGCACACACACACTTTCAAAATATTTTCAAACTTAAAATTTTTTCCCTTTAAGGATTAACGACTAATCCTTAAAGCATGGATTTTTACCTTATAGGATCTCTTGATCCCTCCAGTTTAAATTTATACGGATCTCTTGATCCCTCTAGTTTCAATTTACAATGTTTTGATCCCTTAAGGTCGAAAGGTGTCCTTAAGACCGGATCTCCCTGATGGGTTGACTAGTGAGTAGCCACATTCACTAGGTGGTTCGACTCCATCTTTCTAGTTGCACTATTTCCTTGTGTGGTTCACAATGAGACATAAGTTCTCATTGGGCGAGGTAATCACACCCTCTCTCTTTTTCTTTTTAACTAGTGGTGTCTCTCTTATCATGATCTTAGGGTTGATAAATACTTAAGTCCCTGGGGGCTTGAGGATTCCTTTGTCCCTTTTGATTTCAATAAGATTATCTTTTCTTCATGATCTCCTTTACCAAGAGTTTGCATCGAGTCCATACTCTTTCTAAAGTGGGAGCTAAATGTATAGTCGGAAAATGGAAGCATTTCCATTGTGGACTAGTTTATCCCTCCGAGTAAGTGGTTTGGGGTCATGTCAAGTGCCTTGAATGGGTCTCTGACTTGGATATGGCTTTGCCCCCTGTTCTACCCTATTTCCCACTCTTCTCCGGCCTGTTTCTGGCATCCTAAACTGCAAACCTGAGACTTTTGACCTCAGGGTCAAAATTGACCTTTCTGGGTTAAGGTCTACCTTGACCTTGATCTAGGTCAAGGCCGACCTCGACCTTGACCTAGGTCAGAATCAAACTCAATTTTGACCCAAGTTCCATATTTCATGATTCTGGGGTTTCCGGATGTCGGGCTTCGGAAAGGTTTAATTCCCGCTTTTGGGTCGTCTGTTTCAGTCTTCAGAGCAATGAATCTTGAAATTATATTTAATATAAGTACACTTCTAGGGATATAGGTCTAATTGGAACTTAATTCTCCTATGTAGGCCTCTCTAGAAGATTGTGCCCTAGATTCATATATAAGGAAGCTTTCTCCTCTCATTTTCTCTAACAATAACCATTTACGACTTGAAAAAGAGACACGAAGAAATTTCATCCATCCAAACTTTATGCATGATCTATTAAAGAAAGCATCTACTATCAAAAATTTGAGCATTCAAAGACATTCAATAATTCAATTCATCAAGGAGATCCATTGGTAGCCATTGAAGGATTCAAGCTCTATGGAGCCCTCTTGTTGAAGATTTCTCCCTCCACATTCCTCCAAGCCTCTTCCTATTCCAAGATCCATTCAAGATTGGTATTGAAGATCTACAAGTAATTGATTTGAGATATCCTACATCCGACATTCTACATTCTACATCCATTTGTTGCATACATACTTGTGGATCCATGGATTCGAATCTGTCACAAGGGTTTCTATACAAGCAAGGTGAATTTGTTCATTTAATTTGTTTATTTATGCAATTTCAATTATACTTTAAGGTTAATTCCAAACCGAGGTTTGACCAAGGCAAACCCCTCCCCCCTACAAACAAACCATTTTTCTTGCAGGTACAAGTTCGAAACAACGAATTAGAGTGCAGATTCGGATACCCTTTTCGGCAAACTATCGGGATTCAGAAACAAATTTTTTTTCCGACTATGCAGGTCATAATCAGAAATTCTGTGTCAGAATCGACATTCTGTTTTGGGTCAGAATCAAAAATTCTGGGTCAGAATGGGAAATTTTGGGTCAAAGGTGACATTCATTTTTAGGTCAAAATCAGAACTGAGCCAGATTAGAAAAAGATTCTAGGTTTTCTTTGTCTCTGTGTTTCTATTCTAGATCCGGTTGCAAAATTTCCAAAAACTCAGTGTAGACACCCGAAAACAACATTCTTTAGATCTGTAGCATTTTGAGGTTAGTAGTTGTCTTCAATTCATTTCAATTAAAGTTTTAATCTTCCTAAATCTATTACACACTCTCTTCTATAAATGAAAGTTAGGGTTTTTCTCTTTATCCCTATCCTTAATAGGTTGATTCATTTATGCATTGATCCTTTCTTTGGGGTTAATCAATTTGGATCTTCCCTTTATGAAATTTGGGATTAAGAGGACAATCTTACCTTCTCCACTATTCCCACATCACATTAAATTTATAATCTTCCACATTAACATACATCCATTTTTATATATTATACGAACTAAGCTACTAACTTTGATAGATCATTTTTGCAAAATGAAAGAGTTAAATGGAGTAACTCTAAATGAAATTTTAGATGAATCTTGTTTGAGAGAACAATCGGGCCATTTTTAACAGACAATGAGAGAACAATATAATATTATGCAAAACCCCCACGAAGATGGACCGACAACAAGGCTTTGGAAATATCTAGTTGAGCAAAATGTTGATCGACTCAATATCAGAAATTTTCAAGCTTGTTGATTTATGTCTGACCATGATATTGGGGTCGGTGGAGGATGAGAGAGTTTTCAGTGCTTTGGGTTTCCTAAATTCAAAGCTAAGAAACAAACTAGACAAGAATTTGGAAAATTGCTTAAGGCTCTATACATCCAGGTATGAAGTCCATACTTTTCCTTACGACAAGATACTAAAATTATGGAGGAAGAAATGTCAGAGAAGAGGGCTGGGCAACATTTCAAACCAAAGTGGCAGTGCTAGAGACAGTTATGTGAATGTCATTGACTCATGTATTGGTACTGGTAATGCTAGTATTTAACTTGAGTTAAGCGGAGGTATGTAGAGTGAAGAAAACATATCAAAGAACCAAGGAAGCTATGAAGTTGATGGCGATGAATCTGAGGATCCTGATAATGATATGATGTGGCAACTTTAACCTTTGTAGAAGTAGAAGTCCTAGGTATTTATTAAACTTTTTTCTATAGTCTACTGTCAGTTTCTGTATCTCATCATCAATCATGCATAATATCATATTCCAATGTCAAAAACATGAATGTGGTTGATAATGTCATGAATTGTACAATTAATAATGGTTTTCATTTGCATTATTCAGCTCATATGGTACAATTCTTAAATTATTATATTTTTATTTTTTTTGAAAACATAGCAATTCATATGATACAATTCTTAGAAATAGAGATTCCTGTTAGTTTATTTACAAATATGACACAATTTAACAATTCATTCATTAATAGTAGTAAGAAGTAGAACACAACTCTGTGTGATTCTGTTTGTAAAAGTGAATTGACATTGAATTATGACTCAAGAGTCAATACTCATTTTTCAATTTCATTACCCTTAGCAAATGACCCTAAATTCCCTTTTATAGAAACAAAGGAGCAACAATAGCTTCAGGTCAATTTGCCTAATGTGAAGTCTCAAAATCAAAATCAGTAAGAGTCAAGACTAGTACATCTCTACAACTGTACATTTATGCATTTGACAGGCCGGTTTAGTAAATTAGCATTGAGCAATAACATTATAGCATATGCTACATTGATCCTGTTAAAAAAACAAAGTTCAAACTTGTTACTTTTAACTCAATTCAAGCCAATAGATAAATAATATAGAGATGATTCAAACTGAAAGTACTTTCACATACTATTTTTGATGAGATGATTTTGCCAGTTTGTTTAGTTTTCTCCATTCTGCATCATTTGGAAGGTCAAAATTTGTCAAGTTATAGTAAATGATCTACAACCTCATCAACCATCCATACTTGTTAGAGTGACTTGAAAGAAATGATCCTTCCAATACTGCATTCAAATTTGTCAATGGTTTGATTCACTTTGCAATGCCTTCATGAGTTGTGTCTTGAGGAAGCTTGGCTAAATCAGTCCTCACTGTTTCCTCCAACCTTTTTTTTGTAAGCTTCTCTTCCAATGAAATTTGTTAATGAGTTACTAGGACTAGTACTTGGAAAACCATGACCTATCATTTTGGTTGTTGTTTGATTCATCTTGGCGAGCTTTCTCTCAAACAAGGCAAGAGTTTCCTCTACTTCCTTTAGTTTCTGACATTTTTGAAAGATAGATTTTGTGTTTATTGATGCACGAACGTGGTCATGAATTTCCTTGATTTCCAAATGCCCATCACTGGTTGTGTTGATTTGATGCAAAATATGTTTTGCAGTTTTCTCTTTCTGATAATATTTTTTGTTTCTTCTCAATGTGCTCTTTGAGCTTCCCAAAAACATCTCTAAGAATTTTATTCAATTCAAACCAATCACACAACCTATCAATAGTCGCCTTTATTTTATCCCAAAGGTCTCTTTTTATTTTCTTGACTGTATTTTTCATTTGGTCATTCAAGCTGTTTTCATAAGTTTTAATTGTATTATTTGCTTTCTTTAGCTCTTCTCTCAATTCTGACAACTGGTGTTCACTCTATTTTTTTATTTTCTCTGATTCCTCTTCCCACTGGTTTGCTTCCTCTTCCCACTGTTTTTCCTTTACCCTCTCATCCTCCAATTATTTCTTTAAGTTATTGTTTACTTGTGCATCACTCTACACGCTTTTGTATAAATTTAATGAAGAGGCTTTTTCATTCTCAAGATTTTTATTGCTCTCTTCCAATTTTTCCCTCACAATTTTCAGTTCTACCTCCATATGCTCTTGCTGTCCAATTGCTTCTTTAGAGGATGAACTTTTTTTTTTTTATCATTTTCTCTAATTCTTTGCACATGTTTGTTATCTTCTTCTTTCTCCTTTGCCTTTTCATTTTCCAGGTCTTCTTGTAACTTTTCTATTCTGCCCTAAAGCTTTCCATTCTCTCTCACCAACTTCATCACTGAACTGTAGACCACTTGGTTGGTCATTTTTGACACATTTATCTTGTCCACATTTTTACTTTTGGATAAATCCATTTAGAGGGTGCTAACTTGAAATTCAGATGGATCTATCTGACTCGATCTGGTGGATTGTTAGCTCTAGTTGGGAGCATAACAACCATGAACTCCATCATTTCTTTGTTTGGGTCATATGTGGGAAATAACCTATTCGATGTAGGTTCTGCATCACGAGCTACAACAACTGCATCCATTTTCAATGTCTTAATATTTTGTCTATTCCTATTTTTTGTTTGTTCAAAGTTAGTTACAAAATCATTGTAACAAAAATTAGGGTTTTCTGACACAAATGAATGTTTGAAAGGTGAAATAGAACTTGCAGCGATGTATGAGCTTCCACCTGTGACTCTAATAATTGCACCATAAGGATTAGTAACAAAAACGCCCTGACCCATTACAAGTGGAGTTTTTGGACTGTTCGGAGGGTTTTGTCCTAAAGGTATGGCAATTGTTGGACTCACAGTCACAATACACCATTGACATTGTTTTCATAACCTTTTGCTTCTTTACACTGCCTTGATCTCTGGGATCCAATGATGTAATGCCCAGTTGTAATGTCCTTTTTAGGCCACTAGTACTAACCATGCCATCCCCATCAATGGGAGTGGCACTTGATTCAGATTGAATCTGAGTGATTGACAAAGGCGGAACTAGATTTGAAGCGGGAACAAATGAAGGTACAAGCGTATGAGACTAATTAGCATCTTTTTTTGATGAACCTCCAATTACTGGTGTCCCACCATGTTTTGGTGGAGAGGGTGTGGCAATTGGATGCCAATTCCATTCTCCTATGGGACCCAGACCACCCCTACCTGGAAAACCCATTTTTTCTACAATCTCTGCCCCTTTGCCATATTTTTCTTTTATGGACGCATCAACTCTAGTAGCAATTGTTATTAAATATATATTAGTTAATATGGGATTCATAGAATCCCACCCATTCTCATTATAATTGTTGTGATGTGCTTGAGTAGAATGCTCCGCATTCCACAAATCGCTAAATATTTCATCCTCTTCCGCATCGTTAAGATCTGCAGAGGTCTTTGGCTCGCCAAAGATTCTTCCTCATTTTCCAAAAATCAATAATTTTGGTTGCAATCCAATAATCATCTTTACATTGAAGCGTTAGGTTTTTTGAAATAGCTTTTGTAGATGGTTGAGTAGCTTGCTGGTAGAAATTTTAGGATGTTCTGTGCTGTACTTTTCCTTTCTATTTGTGCAATGCCATAATTTGTGATGACAATTCTTGTTCCATCTCTTTTTTGACCTCATCCGAGGACTCCATATTTTTAAATGTTTTTATCAATAGCATACTATCATGTTGACATTTTCTTGCGGAGCTCCCATTCACTCTAAGCTTTGTTCCAATTATGTTTAGTGGATCATACTGCCAGCGACTGTCAACAACAAAGCAAAAAAATTGAAAAAAAGCCTCTGCCACTTTGAATCCTCTTCTCTCAAATGTGAACCCTCCCAATGAGAAAGGCAAGGAAGGAAATATCATTTTTGTTTGCTGACCATTAAAGAGTACATTTGTGCTCTCCATCTACCAAACATATTATAATGCAAATACCCTCTCTATAACCTGTATTGGAAGTTTGTAGGGCTCTACCACTGAACTGTAAAACCTTAACACAGTGTAGTCTTCCATGAAGTACCAGTCTGCCAATTGCATTTGGCTTCCGAGTTGAATGCAATCTCTACAAGACACAAGCAATCTATTGAAATATAGCCTTCGTGGTATCCAATGAATGACAGTTCATTCTCTCTCTCTCTCTCTCTATATATATATATATATATATATACCGATGTCATGATATAGGAAACATGCAAGGTATTTACACAGACCCGTAATGCAAAGTATTATCAACTGTGCAACGTCTATTGTGTGACTATGATGTTATCACAGTCAACACGATGCCTATTGTGCGACTATAATTACATCACAGTGGCATGATAACATTATGCGCACTATTTTGTATAAGTCATAAAGTACAATAAACATGATCTGTATCATGCAAAAAATTACTAACGATGGGCTGTGTTAACCATAAAAAATCACACCATTTAGAACAATCACCTCATGTAGGGGCATGTCCCTATGTGACATCTGCCATGTATGGACATGTCCCTATGTGGGCAACTTTCTTTATATATATAGACCATTTGATTGTATTTGTAGAACAATCAATCATAGTGGCATAGTTCTCCATATACATCGAAGATAGTAATATTGTGTTCATCTCTAATCGATCAAATTTCACAACATGGTATCAGAGCCAACATATTAGAGATAAAATAAAAGAAATAAATTACTACATTATTTAACAACATATTGAGATAAAGATAAGTGAGCAGTTCATACCTGCATAGATTATATAAATACCGTACAACTATTAAATACCAGAAATATACAAAATGGTTATTGGAATCAGAATCAAGGACAAACTTGAAGGAGCATCTAACTTCATGTCATGGAAGATAAGAATCATATCACTCCTACAAGAAATAGAGTTAGATTCTTATGTAGAAGAAGAAAAGAAAATGTTTGAAGATGAGGCAGAGATCACAACCTGGAAAATATGTAATAAAAAAGCAAGGAAAATACTCATAGACTCTGTCAAAGATGCTATTCTCCTGAGTATAGCCAAACTAACAACTGCACATGAGATATTCAAAACCATCACGAGTACATATGAAATAAATAATGCAAGCATGATGTTAACTCTAAAGCAACAACTTATGAGCATAAAAATGAATAAGGGAGAATCTGTCACATCTTGCTTCTTAAGAATTTTAGAATTAAGAGATCAAATTTTCACAATAGGAAACACTATAGAGGATGTTGAACTTTCTCTAATTGCCTTAAGGGGATTACCCATCTCTTGGGAATCATTCATTCAATGCATCAGTGGGCGACCTCCATTACCAAATTTTGAGAAACTAAGAAATGATTGTACATAAGAAGAATCACGCCTAATTTTAAGGGGAATATGGCCAAATAAAGAAGGAGAAATTCAGGCACTTCACACAAATACTTCAAACAAAAAGAAATTTTTTTTCAAATGGAAGAGAGGAAATATAAACTACCAGAAAAAGGATCTATCTAAAATCCAGTGTTACAAATGTGATAAGTATGGGCACACTCACAGAAACTGTCCGGAAAGGAAGAACGCACATGCTACCCTAGCCGAAGTCAAAGAAGAAAACTCACTCTTCTTCCTACCATTATCAAGTAAAATAAATGCAAATAAGAACACTTGGATAATCAACAGTGGGGCATCAAGATACATAACAGGATTCAGAAATCAGTTTGAAACCCTTTAGGGACACTCAAATGAAGAAGTCACTATTGGAGATAACTCCACATATCCTGTGAAAGGAATTGGGACCTGTTCCATCAAACTAAGAAATGAAGTATCTCTACAACTGAAAGACGTATTGTTTGTAACTGGAATCAAAAGAAATCTAATTTCAATATCAGGTTTAGCTGATCAAGGATATCAGGTTACTTTCAATGAAGACAAAGTCCTTCTCTAGCCGAAAACACAAATATAAAAAATGCAATAACAATAGGTTCAAGAGATGGTAGTCTGCATAAACTGTGTAGTGATCAAAAGTTAGCACTAAATCATGAAGTTTCAAACAATAATGAATTATGGCACAAAAGGTTAGGACACCTAAGATATAGTTCTCTACCCATCATAAAGAAGATCACTTCAGGACTACCCCAACTAAAATATGAACATACTAGCATTTGCAAAGGTTGTGCCTTAGGAAAGAATGTGAAAGGTTATTTTCCTCCAAGTGAGCACAAATCAAAAGTTATTTTAGATCTGGTTCACACCAACCTATGTGGACCCATGAAAACACCATCCCTATCTGGATCCTTATACTACATAATCTTTGTTGATGACTATTCTCGGAAAACATGGATATACTTTCTAAAGTTCAAAGACTCAAATGCAGTACTATTGAAGTTCAGAGAATTCAAGGCATTAGTAGAAAACTAGTCAGGGAAGAGAATTAAAGTGTTAAGATATGACAATGGGGGAGAATATATATCTGACAAATTCAATGAATTTTCTAATTTTATTGGGATTAAGAGGGAGTATACTGTACCAGATAATCCAAAACAGAATGAAGTGGTAGAAAGAAAGAACAGAACAGTTCCATAATTGAGGCACAAAAAGCTATGATGCATGACCAAAAATTACACACTTCATTTTGGGTAGAAGCTTCGAATACAACAGTCTACATTCAAAACAAATGTCAACACTCAGTTCTAGAAAACATAACACCAGAAGAAGTTTTTACAGGGAACAAACCAAAATTAAGTCATCTAAGAATATTTGGTTGTCCTGTATACATACATGTTCCTAAGGAAAAGAGGATGAAACTAGAACCATTCGGGAAAAGAGGTATATTCATTGGATATAGTGAAAATACTAACGAATATCGAGTTTACATTCCAGGGAAAAAATCTATTGAGATAAGTAGAGATGTCAAGTTTGAAGAAAACACTAAACTCAAAGAACCTGAGGATGATAACATCACTGAAGTAGAAGAAGATTGTATAACTAAGATTGAGAGAGATAATACCATAGAAGATTCTGAACCTTCAGACGCTGAGAGGGAGAATATCATAGAAGCTCCTGAACCTCTAGTCACTAATGACAAAAATATTGAAATACCAAATAAAAAGAAAACGCCTCTATGAGCAAGAAAAATGATTGAAGAGAATAATATGGAACCAAATGAAATTTCCAAATAAAATAAAAGAACAAGAACTCTAAAATGTTATGCTGCACTTCTAACCGAGCTTACAAATTCCAAACCAACAAGTTTTAAAGAAGCTTTATCAAATTAGGCTTGGAATGATGCTATGGTTGAAGAATATCAATCTATACTAAAGAATGATGTTTGGGACATAGTGCCTAAACCAAAAGACAAATGAATTGTCTCCTCCAAGTGGTTATTCAAAATCAAATATGCACCTGATGGCAGCATTGAAAAAAATAAAGCTCGCTTTGTGGCCAAGGGATTCTCTCAAAAAGCCAGAATTTATTACGAAGAGACATTTGCTCCAGTAGCTCGGTATATGTCGGTAAGAACAATCATTGCAATTGCATTATCCAAAGAATATAAGATTCACCAGATGGATGTAAAGACAAATTTTTTGAATGGATCAATTGAGGAGGAGGTATATATAGAACAACCAGAAGGGTTCACCATACGAGATAAGATTCACTATGTTTGTAAACTTAATAAATCTCTCTATGGGTTAAAACAAGCACCTAGGGCCTGGTATGCAAGGATAGACAACTATCTCTCTAAACTAGGTGTATCATCTTAAAATAGAAGCACTTCCATGTTAAGAGCATTTAGCCCTCCTTAGGGGACATTTTTGACCTCTACCATATCATCATCCTGTTTCTGCATCATCTCATGCTCCTGTACTGGTTTAGGACCCTGATTGGGCCTCTCCGGGCACCTCCTACCCCACTTGGCATATTTTCCAAGGGTTTTGGCCCCCTGGGTCAGGGTTGACCTCGACCCTGACATGGGTCCCCCTTTCAAATCAGGAAACTTGTTGGCTGCCGGGGCTCATCAAAAATTCAGTTTTCCCGCTTCCGGGTCAGCTGTTTCGGGTTCTGAAGTGTTGATTCCTAAATTATATTTAATATAGGTCCTTTTCTAGGGGCATGGGTCTAATTAGAATTTAATTATCCTATGTAGGCCTCCTTAGAATATTGTTCCCTAATTTCATATAAAAGGAAGCCTCTTTCTCTCATTTTCTAAAAAAGTCTTCTAAGTGCAAAAAGCTCTAATCAAGATTTTGTAAAGAAGCAAAAAAAGTTCAAGCATCTATTTCCAAGCTCTCAAGGTGTTCAAGTCTTCCTCTCAAGCATTCAAGTTCTCCATTGAAGATCAAGGATTCAAACTTTCAAGCCTTTGAAGGGATTAGGTGCAAACATTCAAGATTCATCATTCAAACCCTAGATCTAGCCATCATGATGGTGTGATCTTCCTTCAAAATCCTTTGTGCATCTTCAAGACTCTTTCATAATCTCTTCAAAGTGGATTTAAAGCATACACTCATGGAGGTTTATGGTTTATAAAGTCCATTGCTTTCATACTTTCATATTCACATACATTTGGATTTCAATTATATATCTATTGAGTATCATAGCTTCATTGTTAGATTCAATTCTACTACTTGCTAGAATTCTGTACTTTATTGATTTCAAGGTTAATTCCTAAATCATGGTTTGACTAAGGAAAACCCCTCCCCCCACATCAAACAATCTCCTTTTTCTTGCAGGTACAGGTACAGAACAACAGATTTGAACCTAGATCTGGATACCCTTTTTGGCTTTCTTTCAGACTGCGTGAACAAAGTCACTTTCAAATCTGTGTAGGTTAGGGTTGACATTATTGGGTCAGGGTTGACATTTGTGGGTCAAGGTTGACCTTTTTCATAAGACGACATCGGAACAGAAAAATATTTTTGGGTTTTGTTTGTCTCTGCATTCCAGTTCGGGATCAACTGTCAGTTTTTCTAGAAACTCAATACAGACCTCAGAAAACAACATTCTTTGATCTACAATATTTCAAGGTTAGTGCATTTCTCCTACTTCTTCAATTACTGTCATATGTCATTTCTATGCTTATAATTAACAAAATTTAAGGTATCTCCTTTGTTATTCTCCCTTACAAGTAGTTGATTCATTTGTGTATTAACCCTTCTTTGGGGTTGATCAACTTGGATCTTCCATTTGTGCATTTGGAAATAAAAGAGGAACATCTTATCTTCTCCCTAATCAAAATTGCAATACATAATCAATACAATTCAATCAAGGTTAAAAGAATCCAATACAATCTAGGCAATTCAAAGAACAATCTACATATCAATCACATCCCAATCAATTAACAAATCAATCAAACCATTCTTTCTTAATACATTATACATTTCTAATAAACATATCTCTATTCCACCCCTGTTACAATTTGGTAAGATACACTCCATCAACATCTAAATATTTATCTTACACTAGGATACTCCAAGAATCTAGTAGATCCAAATATCTACTTCAAAGTTTCAAATGGAAATATGATAATATTGGTCCTTTATGTGGATGATCTATCGATAACAGGAGAATATAATCTCTATGCGAAGTGTAAACAAGATTTGGCAGTAGAATTTGATATGAAGGACTTAGGGCTTCTACACTACTTTATGGGATTGGAAGTATGGCATAAGAAAAACATTATCTTTCTAAATAAAGAGAAGTACACCACATATACACTAACAAGATTTGGGATGATGAAGTGTAAACCATTAGCTACACCAATTGAAACAAATCTACACAAACTAACAATTGAGGCAGAAGATTCAAAACCTACAGATCTCACACTTTACAGGCAGATAGTCGGTTCTCTCATGTATTTGGTAAACACTCATCTTGATATTTGCTATGCTACAAATGTACTGAGTCACTTCATGTGTGAACCTAAGAAGATACATCTAATGGTTGCTAAGCACATACTAAGATATTTACGAGGCACAATCAACTTGGTTTAAAATATGAGAATGTTGAGATTCAGCTTCAAGGATATTCTGATTCTGATTGGGCCAGAAGTACCACTGACTGTAAAAGTACTACATGGTGTTGCTTTAGTCTTGGATCTGCAATGATATCTTGGTTCAATAGGAAATAGATAGCAGTTTCCCAGAGCTCCATCGAAGCAGAGTATATTGTAGCCTCCATGGGAGCCCATGAAGCGGTATGGCTAAGGAAGTTACTGTTTGGATTTTTTGGAAAATATCTGAATCCTATTGTGATTCATTGTGATAATTAGAGTTGCATCAATATTTCAGTGAACACAGTTTTCCACAATCGATCTAAACATATTTATATTCCTTATCACTATATAAGAGACATGGTAGACCAAAATGTCATAAATCTAGTGTATATCAGTACTGAAGAACAAAATGCTGACATCTTTACCAAGCCCCTTGCACAATTAAAGATAGAGTACTTCAGAAGAAAACTTGGTATGACTAGATTGTGATTGAGATTATTAGGATTAAATTCCTACTATTTGTAATTTATTCATGAATAAATAAATAAAATGTATATTGCAATATTCAAACTGTGTTGAAAGAAGATGACGATATTCAACTGATTAATACATTAGGGTCACTATTTCAAGGTGACAATCTTAACAATATTTGACTGAGTGTCAAGATTTACTTCATTAAGTTGTTGTCCCAGACTGTGCTGGATATCTTGACTCTAAAATATGATGTTATTACTGGATGTGTGATAGCAAAAGTATATCATGATTGACTCCTTAAGTGTTGTCCCAGACTGAGCCGAATATCATGATGTTGGAATTCCTATTGTCATGACTAGACTACATAAATTGTTGTCCCAAACTGCGTCGGAGGTCATGAATGAATGTGCTAAAAGGATCCACTCTTGCTAAGAGGGAGTGTTGAAATATAGCCTTCATGGTATCTGATGAATGACAGTTCAGTTTCTCTCTCTCTCTCTATATATATATATATATATTGATGTCATGATATAGGAAACACACAAGGTATTTACACAAATGCGTAATGCAATGTATTATAAACTGTGCAATGTCTATTGTGTGACTGTGATGTTATCACAATCAGCATGATGCCTATCGTGCGACTATGATTACATCACACTAGAACAGTAACATTGTGCACACTATTTTGTATCAGTCATAAAGCACAATAAACATGATCTGTATCATGAGAACAGTTACTAATGATGGACTGTGTTAACCATAAAAAATCGCACCATTTGGAACAGTCACCTCATGTAGGGGCATGTCCCTACATGACAACTGCCCCATATGGAAATGTCCGTACGTGGGCAACTTTATCAAGATATATATAGACCATTCGATTGTATTTGTAGAACAATCAATCACAACAACATAGTTCTCCATATACATCGAAGATAGTAATATTGTGTTCATATCTAATCGATCAAATTTCACAACACAATCTAGGAAACAGAGTGTCTTTAATTTTATGACACATTGGTGCCAAAAAGAAGTCTACAAAATTTTTATAGTTCTTTGTGTTATCACTCATCCTTATCTGAGGTGTCCATTCATATATTGCATTTTGGACCTGACTTTGAAGCTTGTTTGTCTGAAATATTGCACGACGCTTTGCTAAAAGAAGATAGCACAAGTAGGTTGTGAACTTAAATGTCTTCTTTGAACCTATTTTAATCATTAGTAATTGTTCTTGCATGCAATGAATAGTGTGCTCATTAAAATTATATTTTATTGGTTCTTTTTCACAATGAATATGAAAAATCATTTCAAGAATGTTGGCACCCACTTCTTTGTTACTATCCAATCCCAAACAAAATGCTAGCAAGGAAATACTATCCTGAACCCATTGTAGAAAAATATCATAATCATAAGGAGGCTTATGACTAGATCTAGACTAGAACTTCTTGTTATTCCTCTGATATACGAATCTTTCTTTATTGCATCTATTTTTTCATAATTCTCTTCCAGCTTTCCCAGGTCAATGTGCACGTTTGAGTTTTGTGCTTCAAACCCTAGGTCCACCAGACTAGAAAATTCAGTCTCAATTATCGACAAAATTACCTCCTAAGTATTTTTATTGACAATTACTTTTCTATTTTCATCATAATTTTTGGTGCAGAGCATGACAATTTCTAGACAAGGGAATACTTGAGGTAACGCCATGCGTGCTGACCCAACAACCCACGCTGCAATTTTATTTGTCTTTGCCTTTACTATGCTGTTAAATGGACACAATTTTGAATCCTTCATTGGATCTTTCCACTTATTTTCAAGTGAAAATCTAATTTCCATGATTCCCTTATTTTCATGGATAACAGGATAAAAAATAGCATGGAATTTATCAGTGAAACTTGGTGTTTTAACCAGTTTGTGGAAGTCTATTATCTCTATTTTATTTCTTTGTATTTTACTTGTATTCTTGGTATTTGTTTTTCCCATCGTGGACCGTGGTATAATGGTGTTACTATTTACTTGTAGGAAAATTCAAATAATTCTACATAGGTGACAGCTACAATTTGTAGGTGTGTTTAAAAATTCAACCCTAATTCTACGACTACAATCTAAACAGTAAACCACTAGATTTGAAAAATTCAAAGGGCAAGACGTGGGTGTTCAGGATTTTACCCAGAAATTCAATTTGTGTAGACTGTGAATGGGCAGAGAGTTGAGAGACTCTGTTACATTCCTCAATCCTCAACCTAGAAGTCGTATCCCCTTTTTGAATCTCCAATATAGTATACTAGTAAGAACTAGAAATATAAAAACTTAGGTTAAAATTGTACAATAGTGAATACTGAGTCATCAGTCGTGACTCGTGTTAACTTTTATTGCTTCTCTAGATATTGTTAGTAATAATTGAGAGGGGGGGAGGGGGGGGTGAATCAGTGGCCTTAAAAATTTATCCTTTAATCAATAACCACCAATCAAATGAATCTCAGATTATTAAGTCCCTTACAAGATTCATGCCATAAAATACTTATAATAATTAACTGTCTGTCAGTTTTCCTTTTTTGACCTTATTCTCCTTGATTACTAATAAGCAGTAAAACTTATTTATCGATACTCAGTAAATATGCAGAGTATACCAATCAATCCAGAAATGCATATGTGAAATGTAAAATAGTAAAGTAATAAATCATACACACATAACACTTGGATTTTAACATGGAAACCCTGTTAAGGAAAAAACGACTCAGACTGGTACCCCAAATTTTCACTCTTCTAAAGTGAGCCCTGTTAGGAGACAACCCTATTAAAGGTTACAAACACACTGTTAGGTGTGACCTTGTTAGAGGATTTTATACATAGTCTATCACTTGATATTTGACATGTATATGCCACCAATATTGATCAACCTCTTTGGGCACAATAGGTATCTAGCATATCTAGTGCTACCTTACTGCATCAGCCTCCTTCTTAGACTATGTGTAGGTATCAGGCACTCAATGCTATCTTCATGATAAAATTTTTGGCAATCTGTTAGGATATACCTCAAATGTAGAAGACTGTTAAGTCCTGCTCTGTTAAGAGACTTGATGCTTCAATGGTTAAACTAAAACACAATGACCTTTTTCTAATGCAACTTGAATTTCAAATTTTTAGATCTATTTAAGTACATTACCTCTCTAATCAATGTATCAATTCAATTCTTTGTGCTCCACACTTTTTTCTTTGTGATGCTGTGCTTCACTGTTTGTCGGTGTCTATAGAATTTTTTAGCTCTCCCTCAGCTTGATTGATCAGGACTGTATGAAGTTATCCTTCATCAGTTTATTTTCATCATCCTTTTTCTATTCACTCCCCTTCATATGATTACAGAAATGAACAATGCTTGTCTCTTATATAGACATGATATTCATCGTTTCTTGATTCTTGATTCTTGGCGTGAAAAATAATCTAGCCAATCTGATTTAAAGCTTTAACTCCTAATTTATCTCATAGTTATCTTCTTGCCAACTGTACAAATATTTTTTAAATAAATCACTTAACTCTGGTTGAATAAAACAAATAAAACAACCAGTTAAGTCTATCCTTAAGCTTTTCCAGCTAGATATTTTGTCATTTTTTGAACTCTTTGTTCTATCGGTCAACTTTGCAGTTAGTCGTCAGTGATAACTTCCAGTTTCGTCGGTGTGACTTCAGTTAGCTTCGAGATCTCCATTTGTCAGGCATCATTGGATTTTGCTCATCGGGAAACTCTATTCTCTACTCATCGAGTATCACTATGACTTTTGTTCTTTGCCTTTACTGATGGTGTGCACTCCATTAGTGTTGTTTGTCACTTAGTGAATACTTGACTTTTATGCATTGCTGAAAGCATAATCTCTGTTCCATTGATTCTCTGAAGTCTTTGGCATTATGTACATGACCGTATAGATGATATCAAGTTGACATCAATGACAATACAAACCATTAACTGATTTGATGTCTTGCATCATCTTTCAACTTAACATTATCAAACATTCAATTAGTTACATGTCATCAATCTCTCTTTTTGGCATTGATGACAACATACTATATTATCACACTATACGATTTCTAATACAATATGAAATATAACAGTTGAGATTTATCAAACTACCAAATTTGTTTTGATAACCGATAGAAATGTCTGACTGCAGGTAAGCTCTGTGTTAGCTTAGATTTGATTCTTGCATCTTTCTTTGTACTAATGTGTTGAATCTCCTTTGGTGTCAATTTCTCTCTTTTGACTGTTCTTGTTCTTTGATGTCTCGTTCTCTTGTCAGCAACTTTCCCCTTGTATATGATTCCTTCATACAAATTCTCTCCCTATGGATATGATCTCTCTCTGTTTGGAGTAATCTGAGAATGAATAATTTCTTGTGATAATATGGATACATTCTCTCCCTTTAACAACAATGCCAAACAAATATTTTACAAATATCTGACATTCATGTCAAACAATTATTTTCTTCTATCCATAATATATTCCTTGAATTTCCCTTATCCATTAGCAATACATCAATATGCTTTGGTGCTCGGTTATGATATATATACCTGTTGTATATAGATGTAGCTTTAAATTTCTTCTAGTTTCTTGCATCAACATGAATGCTATTATGATAACATGTAGGTTGATGTAGCCTTCAATCATTTTACTAACTGGTAGACAAGGCTTTGACCCCTAGTCTCTTTCTCAAGTACTCAAATGTATCCTTGGGAAGTGGCTTGGTGAAGATATCAACCAATTGTTCTTTTGATTGCAAATACTCAAGTATCACCTCTTTTTCTTGAACTTGTTCTCTTAAGTAATGATACTTGATTGCAATGTGTTTTGTCTTGGAATACATGACTGGATTATTGGAAATGTTTATTGCACTGGTGTTATCACAATAGATAATCACTGGTTCTGAGATCTTCATATGCATACCTTCCAGCAATTGTTTGATCCATACAATATTTGAGCAATTTGCAGCAGCAACAACATATTCTGCTTCTATAGTAGACTGAGAGATGCATCCTTACTTCTTGCTAATCCATGTGACAAGTCTGTCACCCATAAAGAATGCTCCTCTAGTTGTGCTCTTTCGGTCATCAAGATTTCCAGCCCAATCAGCGTCGGTAAACACCTTAAGTTCAAATTTGCCTTCTCTTTTATACCATAAGCCAAATTCCTTAGTATTCTTCAGATATCTTAGAATTCTTTTCACAGTAGTCATATGTGATTCCCTGGGGTTAGCAAAAAATCTAGCAACAATTCCTACTGCATGTGTAATATCTGGTCTAGTGTGTACAACATACATGAGTTTCCAATCATTGATGTGTACAAAGTCTGATTTACCTTTGTTGTCTTGTCCTCCTTTGCTAACTTACATCCAGTAGCCATCGGTGTTCCAATTGGTTTGGAATCTTCCATCTTGAATATTGTTAGGACCTCTTTGATGTATTTGGAATGTGTAATGAAAATACCTTCACTTTGTTGAATGATCTATAGACCAAGAAAGAACTTGATCTCACCAAACATAGACATCTCAAATTCTTTGCTCATCTCATCAGCAAATGATTTGCATAGCATATCATTTCCTCCAAATATGATGTCATCAACAAATATTTCAACAATCAAAGTGTTAGCATCAGTATCTTCCTTTAAATAAAGATTACTATTTTCACTAGTTCTTATGAATCCAATACTTATTAGATAGGAATGAAGTCGTTCATACCAGGCTCTAGGAGCTTGTTTTAATCTATACAGGGCTTTGTGAAGTCTACATACCATGTTTTTCTTGTCTGGATCTACAAACCCTTCTGGTTGCTCAATGTATACCTCTTCTTCAAGTATTCCATTTAGGAATGCTGACTTGACGTCCATTTGATATACTTTGAATCCTTTGTATGCAACATAAGCAAGTAGTATTCTTACTCCTTCTAGGATAGAAATGGGTGCAACAATTTCTCCATAGTCTATGCCTTCTTCTTGTGCATACCCCTTGCATACTAGTCTTGCTTTGTTCCTTGTGACTTCTCCATTCTCGTTCAATTTATTCTTGAATGTCTATTTTGTACTGATGACATTCTTGTCATTTGGTCTTGGCACAAGTGACCATGTTTTGTTCTTCTCAATCTGCTCAATCTCATCATTCATAGCACTTATCCATTCTTTATTATCTAGTGCAACATTGACAGATTTTGGCTCAAGCTCATAAAGTAAACAACTTGAGTTTAAAGACTTACTTCTTGTTCTTGTACCAGCTTTCTTATCTCCTATGATCTGGTCCTGTAGATGGTTCCTTCTTACATATCTTGCAAGTATAGGTACAACTCTTTGTGTATCAGCTTGATCTTCATTACCTTGCACATCATCTTGATCATTATCCTGATTTTCAGTAACAACATTCTGACCGTCGGTTGCAACATTATTTTGTTATGGATTTAAGCATTATTGCTTGGGTAGAATTATGGGTTCTTCACAATATACAAACTTGTTGTAGTCTTTAGGTTCTTTTGTGCTTTCCAACTCATTCTTTTTTGCAAATTCATCAATCTTCACATTTGCAAATTCATCAATCTTCACATTTTCACTTTCAACTATTTTGTTAGAATCCTTGATTAGACATTTCAAAGCTTTGCTCTTGGTAGAATACCCCAAAAAAATACCTTTATCACTTTTGACGTCAAGCGTTCCATTTCTATCATCCTTTAAGACATAACATTGACTACCAAAGATCTTGAAGTAACTTACATTGGGTGTTTTACCATACCATAGCTCATAAGGTGTCTTCTTTATGTCCTTCAATTGTACTTTGTTAAGTGTATAAACAACAGTGCTAACAGCTTCCCTCTAGAATATTTGGGTGATGTCCTTTTCTATCATCAGTGTTCTTACACAATCAACTATTGATCTATTCCTTCTCTCAGTAATCCCATTTTTCTCTGGTGTTCTTGGTGCAGAAACTTATCTTTTTATACCATGCTCATTACAGAAATTAGTGAATTCATTTGATATAAATTCTCCTCTATCTGATATCAAACATTTCAAATCCTTACCACTTTGTTTATCTACCATAGCCTTATACCCTTTAAACATCTTGAATGCTTCAGACTTTTCTTTTAGAAACATGACTGTCATCATTCTAGAGTAATCATCAACAAAGAGAATAAAATATCTATCTCCATAATAGCTCTTTGTCCTCATAGGTCCACAT
>MU224157.1:262878-280877 GCA_018584345.1 Thuja plicata
AACCTCCACATGCAAAATCAGAACATTCCGAGATCGTATGGCCAACTTACTAAAAATAGCAAGTTTCCATAAATAGCAGCTCTGCACAAGGTAGCCCTTATTGAAAAGAAAATAGAAATATTTTTTTGGGTGATGCAAGATTGCCCTTACACCCAGGATGCTCCTGCATCAACTAGGTTGCACTTACTTAGTTGATTTTTATCAACTTGTTCTATTTTGTAAGTGGCATTTAGTGCACTTACATCAGTTGATGTTTATCAACTTGCTCCATCTTGTAAGTGGCAATAGTTTGCACTTACTTTAGTTGATGTTGATCAACTTGTTCCATTACTTATTTCTCTCATGGTGAGGAGGTTTCTCTTGAAATCCTTCTTGAAATTTTTTTGGATTTCTCATATGATCAGCAGGTATATGGTATATGGTTCTCTCTCATTATCCTTAGTTCAATTTATTTAGCATATGTCAATCTTAATGTTGGCTTAAACTTTTATCTCCTTAATGGTTCATTGCTTATGGTTCATAAGTGTAGTCATGATTGGCTACTCAATTCAAATGTTTATTGGTGCTTGAGTAATATGTTCTACTTGGATTATGGTTTCCTCTCTCACTCCTCTTTGCAACGTTGATAATTTTGATGCAGGGGCATCTTGGCACGGGAAACATCTGAAAGATCCTAGAATATTATGGACCTATATGGTTAAATTGTAATATGACTTATTAAGTTTTTTTGGGGTCTTATTCATGTGATTGGGTGTGAGAATCCATTAAATGTTAGTAGTCTAAGTGTCTTAGACATAGAAGGTTTGTATAATCATGAAGTTGACAACTTCATTGCCAACTCCATGACACATTACTAGTTTAGTTATTTTGTAAAACTCTCCATAATGGCTCTTAAATTAGTATATTGGACTGTCTGTCTCCATAGACATGTTGATTTAGAGCCTCAAAATCCTCTATATTCTCATAACGATAATATTAATATGACCATATCAATTTCATCATGCTTCATGGTTCGTTGTTGAATCAACTCACCCTTGGCTGATTCATAGACACTGGTTCTTCGTGCCTTGTGGGTCTTAAAAAATCACGAGCCCACTCAAAATCATTCGGCCATATTAATGCAAATAAAGTTTATGAGTGCACTTCTCTTCTTTGCGGGTCAGATTTAGCATGAGCTCCCACAGGTGACAAGATACTTTCACCACCTTTTCTTCTCACAAAAACTTGCCATAAGTTCTTTGTGGTTTCTTTTCCACAGTGCCTGTGGAAACATATCTCTTGGGTCTCCATTATGGCATAACAACTAACCGATGCTGGTCAACTTCCCATTCTGCCACCTTATCCACTAAACTAGCCACCACCTTTTCATATTGCAAAGCTGAGTCACAAATGATATATGTTATCATTGGTCACATGACTCTCGGCTCCAATTATGTGGTAGTCAAAACACTCTTCCACGATTCTTTCACGGCTATGAACAAATTCATTCATCTTCAGCTCCATACAGCTTAACCATTTTAACCATCGATCCTGATATCATTGCATATAGTCGGCACAAGATGAGCATAACGGTTCTTAAAACCATTTTCAAACTTACTGCATTCGATCAATAATAACTTACTAGCAACCTGATTCCTTGTTTTATCAAATCAAATTGTTTCTAATATCCCAAATCAGGATTGACATACAATAGTCATAAAGAATAGCAATTGAGTATCGGTTGATAGTACTTACAACCCGATTCGTTCCATTCCTAAATGCTTTCATCTTGAACTCGAAAACAAGAAACATAACAATACTTCAACAAAAAGCATTAACATTGCACAACCAATATCGCAAGCATGATTCCCTCAAAAGTAAACTTCATTACTATGAACATTGCAATTACATTTTGCATGGCTCTCTAGCTACCGCCAAAGAGCCCCCATTCTTTTCTCACTTTTTGGCTTTACTCTATCAGCGCCGTAGCTTTCTTTCCTCACTTTCTCTATTCGGTTACATAGTCCATATTAAAGGCTTCAAGAGCCCGATAACTACGATAACTAATCACATAACTAATTTCTAACTTCCCATTACTCCAACGGATTCAAATGACCGATTTGGAGATGGTTGCCAAATAACTAAACTAGTAATGTGTCATGGAGTTGACAATGAAGTTGTCAACTTCATGATTATACAAACCTTCTATGTCTAAGACACTTAGACTACTAACATTTAATGGATTCTCACACCCAATCACATTAATAAGACCCCAAAAAAACTTAATAAGCCATATTACAATTTAACCATATAGGTCCATAATATTCCAGGATCTTTCAAATGTTTCCCGTGCTAAGATGCCCCTGCATCAAATGTAGTGAGTTTGCATTCTTCATTGCTTAGATCATGAGTCATGCAGGTTATGGAATAGCTACCCATTCACTTGCAGTAACTCATTAATGGACTCTCTATATCAATGTGATTGATGCAATGTTGATGCATGCCTCATTTCTATAGTAGCATATTTATTTTGACATGAGAGGATGATTGTTCTTTTTGGTACCTTGACCTTTTGGTGTATCTTGATTTCATGTTTAGCTCCTTTATTTGATGATATATCATGCATTTCCTTAAAGATATTTTCTGATATTATAGTTTCAAAGTTACACTAACTTGAATATTAGATGATATTATTCTTGTGGATAGGTTCCTTGGTTTGTGTTTCTATGTTTCTTTGTTTCAGGTGAGTCTTCAAGGCCCACTTATGGAATCAATTCCTCTTCACATCTCCTATAAATTCAAGAAGATTACATCAAGACTTGGATCAAGACAATCAAATCTCTTTACTATATTGAAGACCAAGTTGCAGATTTTGTAAAGAGACATTTCACTCTCATTGTAAAAATTTGGGTTTAATTCCCTTGATGTAAATCCCCCAAGTAAAGATTAAAGGGGGGTGTTATAATTAATCTTTCGTTGGTTGAAAATATGTAATTAAAGGATAAACCAAGGTATCCTTATTTGTATTTGTCCTCTAGTCCAAGTCGGAGGACATGTCACTATTTTGTATTTCCTTTAATAAGGAAAATAGATATTCCTCCTTAAGAGGAATCTCACATTTTTCACACACACAATGTGAATGTGGCATTCATAGGAGAAGGGAGTTACATGCAAACTCCTCCACTCATCTCTACTTAAGAGATGTCTCTCACACACTTTCTTTAATAATCTTCTCTTGTTTCTCACTTCTCACATTCTCATCTTTCTCTCAATATTGTATTGAGCTTATTGCTCTCATTCTTTAGGCCTTGTGCCATATTCATATTCTTCACAAGGGGTTTTTCTTGTTTTTCCCCTTCCAAATCCTTGTGTTCTTGTCTTAGTTCTTGGAGAATTTTGGTTAGCTTGTATTTGATCTCTTGAAGGAAATTCTCTCTCTTTCTCTTAGTGTTTGGTAAATCTCTTCCATTGCATACTCTCTTGGATTCCTTCCTTACCTTTTTCAATTTTTTACTTTATAATTCTAACATTTTTATGCTTATCGATACCAACATCTGTTTAATCTACAAACAAGTTATTACTTGGCGTTGGCCGACATGACGTATTGTAAAGTCCCATCTTTTGAAAATCACTAATAAAATATTTATTTTTCCCATACTTAACGATAGATTAGCCAAAAAAATAAATATATTTTCAAACGACACATTAAATTTGCTAGTACAAATATTTTTTTTCCCTTCAAAAGAAAATCATTCACCTCATATATTATAATGTTTTAACTTCAAAAGAAAAAAAATTTGCCTCACACAATATATATATTTCCCCCACATTAATGTATTATTCGCTAGGATTTTATGGAATTTTCATTCGGCAGGGAAAAATTTGCCTTTGCCTTTATAATATTTCCCTAATTTGGAAAAAAAGGTTGCCATCATCAAGAAAATTTTTCCGCTAAATTAATGTATGATTCGCCAGGATTTTATACTTTTTCCTAGGAGGGGGTTTCTTAAAGTTATCCGTACTGGCTCTCAGCTGGTGGTGTCATCAGAGTGCTACCCCCTATCCGGTATCAAGATTTTAGAGTTGGAGTCCGTGGCCTGGCTGGGCGAGGCTACAAAGGTGGAAGATGGCTGGATCGTAGTAAAAAGTACAAACCCTAAGAGGTCTTCACCCTCTTTTAATTTGACCGGTCGGTCACACAATAAGGGGGCCAAAGACATATCTTAATGTTGGATGATCTTAGGTTTAGGTTGGAAATTTGGTTCCTTTCTCTAGCTTGAGTTTTCATGTAGTTCTTCTTGCGCTTTGTTTGTTCTAGGTTGAGGGAGCCTGATGTTAAAACCATCACTTTGGTCTTGACCCATTCCTTGTTGTGAGCTGTCTTTGAATATCTTTAATGACCTTTCTGTAAAGGGTTTCAGGCACCCTTCAAAACCTGTTTTCACTTAATCAAAAATAAAGACATTTATTGTTTTGGTGATTTAATATTTTTAGGTTTTCTTTACATTGTTTTAGGAATTTAATGGATGATAATTTAAGAGGGTTTTAATGAATTTTTAAGAAATAAAGAGCTTTAAGATTATTGTAATGTAATATTGATAATTATTTTCAAAGTTATGAAGAATGCCATAATTATCATTTATAGTAAAAGTTTGAAGAAATTTATAATTTAGCTTTCTAATAGCATTAATTTTCCTGATAAAATTTATCTTGATACATTATGTAACAAGGTGTACTAAAAGTATGGTATTCTTAAAAGAATAAGAAATTATGGGCTATATGCATTTTGATAGTTGCATTTTATCATTCATTAAATGCATTTGCATATTTCATGTTGCTTATTATCACAATCCATTTTTATACAATTGTCATGTGTTGTATATAATAAACATATTAGAGACATCAAAATTGGTAAGACATTTAAGCATTAGTTTTTTCTTGATACATTATAGAATAAGACACAAAAAGTACACTTGTCTTTAAAAAATATGTTTTATAACACTAGTTTATACAATTTTCACATGTATTGTATAATACAAATATTAAAAACATAAAATTTAATTAGTTACAAAATTAGTTTTTTGATACATTATGCAATAAGGCACGCAAAAAGAAAATTTATGTGCTATGCACATTTTTAGTTGCATCATATAAGTCATTAAATGCATTTGAATGTTGTTAGGGTCAGTTAGAGTCACCTTTGTTAAAGTGTCAAAGACCCTTGATATTTCTTTAATCTGAAGCTCTTTAGCGCGTTCCCTTGAAAGTCTCTCCTTGCGACAACCCTTCAAGTGCATATCCCCTTCAAATTTGTCAAGTTCAAGTTCAGCCATTCTTAGACCGATCCTTTACAAGGCTCAATCTTTACTTGAACCACTTCAAACCTCTTTGAACTCTGGTTCAAAGTAGTTCAAAGCATTTAAATGAATGTTTTATCTTCTAACGTCTATTTTCTGCAGGTGGGCCCCGACCTATGTTAACTTATGGAGGTGAACCACTTCGAACCTCTTTGAACTCCATTTCAAAGTAGTTCAAAGAGGTTCAGAGATAGATTGCGGGCAAAGTCATCAAGTGAAAAACAATTGATGGGACCCATGGTGTGACCTAGTGGTGTAATAATTGTTAAGTTTTAAGAGGGGCAGTTTTGATTTGACAGGAACCACAGGGTGAACTTCCAATAAGATTTGGAGTGGCATTTAATAATATTTTTAGCACGAACAGAAGATATCATTTGGAGTATGATTAATAATGATATTAAGGGTGGTGGATTCCAAGGATACCTTATTGCTGAGTCGTTATGACTTACATCATCAAAATTTAATGCTCCTGACTTATGCTCATTAAAGTCGATCTTTTCGGGCATTATTTTGAAAATATAAACAACTCTATAAGTTCTTCTTTCCTGTTATTTTTCTGTGGAATCTCGGCTGTGGAGAAGAATTTGTTCCAAGTCTACGTAAAATAGGTAGCTCCCAAATCCTTTTCTATTTTCCTATTACTGTTTAATATATTGATTCAAAAAGGGAGGGGGGGTCATCTGGGTTTTTATTTCTGAAGAGAGGATGAAGTCCAGTTTGCATTTCTTTGGTAATGTTAGAAATATGCAATGTAGAGCTCCTATTATCTCAGAAATAGACCTACTAAGGGTTCCGATAGAAAAAATGATAGTGAATTACACAAACCATGCTGCTGAAGAACATAGCCTATAATTCCTGTCGAGTGGGTTATTAGAAGCCGCGGCTTTCCTGCCATCAGTTATATGCCCATAATCAGTTCAACAATGCATTAACAGATATGTTATTAAATCCAAGTGTATTTTGAATGCGGAAGGCCAAACCCTCATGCCTATCAATAGGGAGACTATTATGGCCATTTTAAAAATCCCAGAAGAGTCTTTTGTCAGTTTTACGCCCACTCAATCCCTAGCTCAGTACAAAGAAAATGAAGATAAAAATCAGAGCAATGTGGCTAGGAAGTGGACTCAAACTAATTACAAAGGTGGCTCCTGTTTTCCTAAAGTCCTCACTAAAGATCACATGAAACCCCTTATTCATGATGTGATAGTGTTACTTCACCAGATCAAAGGTTCAGAACAAGTTCTTCTTTATGAGGATTGGATGTTTCATTTTATAGAAATTATCTTGGAAGGGGGTCAACATATTGATTGGGCTGAAATCATTGCTAGTTCCTTGAGAGACCAACTCAGACAAGCTCAGGCCATTAGGAAGGAATTATTTATGTCTTCTTGTTTCATATATTGCCTAGCGCGTGCACAGGATTTGTACGCCATTCGACATGTTCCTTGGAATGAAGATATTTTAATTTATGAGTACTGCCCTTTGTTAAGGAAAGATAAAATTTTGGAAAACTACAGGAAAGTCCATGATGTTTTCCTGGGTAAATTGTGTCAACAATTAGCAGGGGCCCCGAACCAAAGAGTTTCATTGGAGGCACGAAAATTAATTCAGACTTATGGCAGCCTATATATCCAATTCCCATGTTTAACCTACATTCGGATTGGAGGCTTTGATGATGAACCTCTTAGGCTCCCGAGGTTTGCTTTTGACTGTTTTATTTTGGCAAAAGTTTGCAGGCAGTTGTTTGTGGTCATCAAAAATGCTCTGCCAGAAGAAAAATGGCCTTCCATGTTCCTAGTTAAAATTGGTAATTTAACCTGTAATAATACGATGGATGCTTCGGTGATTGGAAGCAATTTGTTGAACTTTCACTTACATTTTATAAGTTAAGAAGGGGTTTTGACAATAAGGGCTTCGCAAGGCAGGTTTTAAGTCTAAGTAGTTATCCTTCACCCAGCTCACACTTGGAAGACCTATGGGAAGATCTCGGTGATGAGGAGGCAATCTGGAAATGAGATTATTCTAGGCTTGTAATTCCACAGATCAATATGTTACAGTTGAATTTTGATATTAAAGACGTGGAAGAAGAATTTTCTAAAACCACAGGTTCAGAGGCTAACAATGTGGATGTAAAAGTTCCCCCGGACATAGATTGGAATAGGAAAGAGGAAGATGATATAAAGCTGAGGGCCTGAATCATCTTCAGGGTCACAGAAAGCTGGTTAACGGAAAGAAAGAAGGAGAGAGCTAAGAACCCCCCTCTTGAAAAGCATAGTGCAAAACCAACCCTAGTAAAAATGAAGCATGCCTCATCTAATGTATCTCCTGTGGCTCCAAATGTAGGTAAAATTTCATCTCCCAAGAAAAAATTGGTTTCCAGCAAGCACCCGACTGCACCAAGATCTAGACCGAGAACAAAATCAGAGAAGCATTCTCAGATGGTAGCTTTAGGACTTGAGTACCTGGATGTTGAGATCAATGATGATCATTCTCTCCAGATCAACAAGTAAAAGAATAGGAAATCTCTATTATGAATACATAGGCACCTCAGGTTGAGGATACTCCTACAAAAACCCCCGATAATCAGATAGTCACTGGTTCAGTTCCTCCTTGGCTTACTGAATTGGTGAATAAGAGGAAGAGCTATAAACCCATTTTGCTCCCTGTAAAAGAGATTGTTACCAAGTATGCTACCTGAACTCCCAAAGCAAAGAGAGTGAAGAGTGATGCTAGGTTATCTACTGATCCGTCAACCAAAAAGGTGATTGTAGAGATAGCCACTTTCAAGCCCAAAGAAGGAATTCAAGAACCTGAGGCTGAAGACTTTGAGATCACAAAAATGGAACTTGGTGTTCTAAACAGGGATTCTAGGGATCACCTGTTTAAGTTCTCAGCTGATCATATGCTCGGGCAGTCGCAAAAAGATGGGAAAGAGAAACATAAATTAAAACAGTTAGTATCCACCATGGCTGAGTTCCTTTCCTCACTCACTGATGATGGGGTTCTTCCTCTAGCTCAATCTTCACAGGATTTTGATCCGAATTCAGTTGAAAGCCAAAAGCTAGTGAAAAAAATTCAACAGGGGAAGGTTCTGGTAGAGATCGTGAAGTCTTGGATAAACAATGTCATCAATGAAAGTAGTACTTTTATTCGTGAGTTTATATCTACTTGCCTCAATGGAGAAACATTGCTGGGTGAGGTTCAAACCTTAGTTCCAAGTTGGGAAATGGAAGAAGCTAAATGCGCAGCAATTGTCATACAGGTTCAATAAATAGAAAATTATGGTGTGATTCAATTCTTAGCTGAAAATCCAATGAAATTGATAGAACCCTGTATGCTATTTATTCTGAAGCAGAACTTCTAATGGAAAAACACAATGTTTAAAGCTGCAATCTCTCAAGCTAAAGTGATCGAAAAGGAAGTGATGGATATGCACGTGGATGCTCTGAAAGATATCAAAATAGTGAACCCCTCAAGTATTTTGCAGATTGACGAAGGTAATAGAGACGTGGATGCCATGGTAAAGATCTTCACAGATGCCATGAACACTCTTAAAGAAAATGAGGCGCCGACAATTTAGGACTTCACCAGAATTGCGAATGTGGAGTCCATGTTGCTGTTGAACAGAGGTCAGTTGCCGAAGCAAGCAGAGAGAGTCAGGGAATTAAGGTGGGAAAAGAACGCGAATCAGGCGAAGCTGACAGGCCTGAAGAATCTACATTCCCAGCCAACTCTAGAGTTAACAAATGTGTTCCGATCCTGGAAGCTCATGCAAAATACCACATCAGAAGGCCCCGATGGGAGTTAGTGATCTTAGAGGCATCTTTTTCCCTTACTTTATGTTTTAAGTGACACATGCTTTGAAACTCTATTTTTGTCAGTTATGTAAGTGCTTTTAAACGGTTTTCCTTTGATGTTCAGGAGGCCGGGTTTTTCTGGAGGCTCTCTCGGATGCAAAACTATAGATAGAGGAACTCTAAATAGAAAAAGGGTTAGAAAATGAAGGTAGAAAATAGATAGTTTCTTTTTTGAAGTAAGTAGTTAGCATAGATTTTTTGAGATTTTCTGAAACACCTGGTGACTGATTTTTGATCAGACTTTGATCTGATTAAGATATGAATATATAGATGCATGATATGGTTTAGATCTTTGAATCAAAATCTGGAATGTATGTGATTTCTTTGAGAATTGATACATTTTAATCTGCGCATGTGTTGTTTATATTCAGTCACTTCCAGTTTCTTTATAGCTTGTCTTTTCTTAGGTTATTTTGTAAGTTGTCTGATTTAGAAGTGGTTAGTAGTTTTCTATTTGCTTCATGGTTATATGAATTATTAGTTGATTCTGTAATTTTACCTCAATACCCAAGAGTATTTGAGTGTTCCTTCTACACTTTCTGGTTAAAGGTGTATAGATTTACTTTTATGTTTGTAATTCATTGAGTATCTTAGAAGGAAGCTAAACCTTAGAAATTCAGAGGGAAGTAATTTCCTATGCTTACCCAACTTTTGATGAATCATTTGTCTTCAAAAACATAGAGTCTTTATCCATTTCCATTTAAAAAAGAAAAAGACAAATCTGTTCGCCAACAGATTTTTGGCGACTCTACTGGGGAGAGTCCAGTATAAGATAATAGATTCTCTATTCATTACAATGTTGCAAGATGGTGTTGCCACACAATGATGTGTTCCTTGTGCTTCAACCTGACCTAAGATTTGGAAACACACAATAAGACATTATCTCAAGCCTGGCTGAATCAGCATGGAGGTTCAAACGCAGTAACTAGCAGCTTCATCAAGTGCAAGAGGTGCTTGAGAAAGAAGAAAAAATAGCAGAGTGACTGAGAGGTATACCAGTTGCTCGTGAAGTAGTCATATTAGATAGGCTTGCACAAGTCCCAGCAAGAAATTGAGGCCTGCTCCAAATATATAAACTGGCAGAAAAGAGATACACCAGAGGTGATAGGAGAAAGGGATTGATTGATGAAGATTTTGAAGGTCTGAAGAACCTCAGTTTCAAATTTGATTTCATTTTCAAGAAGAAAAAACCTAAACTTTTAGTGGACCATCCTCACCTCCGTCTACCCCAATTTTTCCACCTCTTTTTCAAGCTATTGTAACACCCGGTACTATGGTGCCTGCTGTTCTTAATATTTAGCCTTTGAATTTTTAGTTGCCTAACATGGCTACCAATCAACCGTGGGGTCAAAATATTGGCCCACTAAATTTAGGAGCTAACCCTCCTAGAGATTTACCTAAAGGTGCCAATTAGGTTTTGGCCAAATTTAGCGGAGATAGAAGAGTAACCACCGATGATCACCTTAGTGCCTTTCATACCTCCTGTGGCGTGTTAAGCATTCCTACTCAGGAAATCATGATTAGATTCTTTGTTAGAACCTTGGTCAACACTGCTACCAAATGGTTTAGTCATTTACCCAATGGATCAATTACCAATTAGAATGACATGAGACTTACCTTTGAAACAAGATTCAAATCTCCAGATAACGAGATGTCACTTTTGCTCCAACTCAGCCAAATGAAGAAAGAGATGCATGAGCCCATGCAGGAGTTCATGGCTAAATTTAATAGAATCTTACAAAGAATACTAGTAAATTCTGCACCAAGCGACGAAAATAAGAAAATATTTTTCTTAAATGCTATCCCACCTGACATTAGTTTCCATCTGTTGAAAGATGGAGTGGCTAACTTGGCCGTTGCCCAGACACAGGCTATTCAGCTGGAAGATACTTTCATAACAACAGGAAAATGGAAGTGAGAGGTTCAGGCTTCAGGGAGTTCCTCCTCCTCCACTACGATAGATCCTATGATGCAGAGGTTAATGAATGATATGGCTATTCTCAAGAGGTAGTAGAATAAGTTGAGTTCTCCATACTCATCTCCTTACCAAGATGTTAGCTGAAGACAATATAATCAACCTTCAGGAAAAACTCCCCTTTTGACAGCTTCATAGCCCAGATTACAGATTGAACCCGCACCAAAAGAGACAATGTGTTCTTTTCATCTAACTATAGAACATGATGGATAATCTTGTCCTGATTGCTTAAGGTGTCTTCAACTTAATGCTGCAAAAGATGCCATTGGTATAGAAGAGTTGCGAGAAGAGAAAAACTCGCCCGATTTTGGTTCTTCCAGTTCTTTTTATTTGGAGTATCAACCAGGTCTCGATAGAAGTGGAAGTGTTTTGGCGACCTTACAAGACCCTGCTTGTGTAATTCTAACAAGAAATTAGAGAATGTAAAAATTTGTCCCTGGTTTAACTGCTACTACTGATGCTAAATGCAAGGAAACTAAAGATGGAGATACTTTTGTAAATTCAAGAAATCCTAAGGTGAAGATCTTGCCAAGAGGTAATCCAACTCCTTCTTTTCCCTTTGACTTTGTCAAATTCTGTAAAAGTACTACAATTTCTATCTCCCCTGTAGAATATCTTAAGATGAATCCTAAAGAGTTGGACAGGTTGGTAAAATATGTTAAAGGAGAGTCCGGTTCGAGTTCCCAATTAGAGAAGCCTCTCATAGGTGAAACCACTACAGTTGAAGAACCACTCATCTTTAAACCTCAAGATACCCCTCAAACACTAGAAGATTGTCCCTCTGTTAATATAGTTGAGAGTGAACTAGAGGAAAAGAAACCTAATCCATTTTACATTTCCTTGCTTCTAAATGGCTAGAAGCTTAGTAATTGCATAATTGATTCAGGCACATCGGATAACATCATGCCCGCCCCAGTCGCAAAAGCCCTAGGTCTCACCTTGACTGCAACTTATGGTCATTGTTACTCTATGCATGGAAAGGAAGTCCCACTAAGAGGTCAAGTCAAAGATGCCCAAGCCGTTCTAGCTGCATACCCTGACAAGCGTCTAAATTTGACTATTTTGGTAGCAGATATCCTAGCGAGCTATGGCATGCTACTTAGTAGAAATTTTTGCAAAGATCTAGGAGGGGACATTAAAATGGACTGGTCAGAAGCCCTGCTACCAGTTGGCAAAAAGAAAGTGAAACTTAAACCTGAATCAAAAAATAAATATATTGTGATGCCTTCAGATAATCCAAAGGCTCAAATTTTGTATGAAGAATGTCACTTCGGCAACTATGTTATTCTAACTGATTGTGAAAAGGATAATGACACTCCTCAAAAAGAAGAGGATATATGGAAGATGGAATTCGATGGCAGCTACTCTAATTTAGGCTCAGGCACGGGGGTAGTTCTTTTCCCTCCTAATAGAGAATGTATTCCTCTTTCTTTCAAATTAGATTTAAAAAATACTAATAATACCGCAGAGTATGAAGCTTTGTTGTTGGGTTTGGAAGAAGCTAAACAGAGGGGAGTCAAGAAATTGGTTGCGAAAGGTGACGCTGAGCTAATCATGAAATAGGTCAGGGGACAGTTCTCTGTCAAGAATGAGAAGTTGAGACACTACAAAAATTTGGTATGGGATGAGTTGGAGTTCTTTGAGGCCTTCTCCTTTGAATTCATCCCAAGAAGTCAAAATACTAGGGCAGATGCTTTGGCAGTATCAGCTTCACTTTTATTGCCTCACCCTGATTTTAAGACCCAAAAATACCAAATTGAAATGATCTACAAGCCTAGAATGCCTGACAATGTAGAGCATTGGTAGGTCTTCGACAATGATTCCCAACTCAAATATTTTCTGGAATGTGCCACAGATTTTTCTGATGTATATTTTGAAGGATCCTATAACGAGTGCAAAGAAGTCTATCAAGATGCTGCAGATAGTGATGGAGTGATCCAGTTGAAAGAAAATAAGATTCCCAAAGGCCTTGTGTCTCTTGAACATTTGTTCAGAAGAAAAGATGATAGTACCATCAAAGAAAAAGTATCTCATGTGCAAAATGCTAAAGAGTATGACAAGATTGATATAGGAGAACTAGATAATCCAAAATGGATTTCTATTGGTTTGACTTGTACTTTATCTGAAAAGGAAAGCTTGATAAGGTTACTTAGAGAGTATAAAGATGTCTTCGCCTGGGGATATGAAGACTTGAAAAATTTCAGAGGAGGCCAATTTGAACACCAAATCCCTTTAAAACCTGGCGTAACCCCATTTCGTCAAAAATTAAGGAACTATAATCCAAAAGTGTTCAGAGCTATTTTAAAGGAGGTAAAAAAATTCTATATTGCAAGGATTATTTATCCTATCCAGCATTCAACGTGGATCGCCAATATAGTTCCTGTAAGAAAGAAGAATGGTGAAATCAGGATTTGCGTAGAATTTCGTAACCTAAACCAAGCAAATTTGAAAGATAACTATGCCTTACCTATGATGGAACATGTGCTTCAAGCTATTTTGGGATCTAAGGTTATGTCTATGCTAGACGACTATTCTAGATACAATCAAATCAGTGTGGCAAAAAGTGATCAGCACAAAATGACTTTTAGCACCTTGTGGGGAATTTATGCATATAGTCATATGCCCTTTGGGCTATTCAACGTCGGTGCAACCTTGCAGAGAGCAATGAATTCATCCTTTGAAGATCTTTGGAACAAAATTATAGTGGTATACTTGGATGACCTCACTGTCTTCTTGAAAGAGAGAAGTCAACACTTAAAAGATCTTGAGACAGTGCTCCTGAGGTGTAGAAATCATGGCATCTCTTTGAAACCCAAGAAATCAATGTTCTTTGTAGAAGAAGGAAAATTACTTGGTCATATTGTTTCAAAGGACGGGATCCAGATTGATCCTGAGCAAGTAAAGGCAATTCAACAACTTAACCTGCCATCGAACAAGAGTGGATTGAAATCTTTCTTTGGTCAGGTAAATTTTTTGCGAGCATTTGTTCCTAAATTTTCAGAAATTACTAAGAATATGATTGATATGATGAGTGAGAAAGTTCCTTTTAAGTGGAATGAGAATGGGCGTCAAGATTTCAAAGATATTAAAAATGTAGTATCATAGGCTCCTGTATTAAAGAGTCCCAATTTCAAAAAGGACTTTATCATTTATTGCTATGCTTCAAAACATACTCTGTTGGGTATACTAACACAAAAAGATGAGAAAGGACAAGAAGCACCCATAGCCTATATGAGCACGCCGTTGAAAATAAATGAGCTTAAGTATTCCCAGATGGAAAAACATGCCTTTGCTATGGTAAAAGCAGTGAAAAAATTCAGATACTATATACTCCATTCTCATTGCATAGTGTTTGTACCTGATACAACAGTGAAAAGTATTTTAACTCAAAGAGAGATTGGTATGAACAATAGAGCAATCTGGATAGCAAAAATTCAAGAATATGACCTGGCAATTAAACCAACCAATTTGGTAAGAGGGAAGGGTTTATGTAAATTGATAGCAAAGAACGGTGAACCATCTAAAAAAATTGATGAAGTACCTATGGCATTACTAGTTAGTTTAACCGACCCCTGGTTCTCTGCATGGCCTTTTTCCTTACTTATGGTGAATGTCCCAATCACCTAAACCCAAAAGAAAGGTGCAACCTGAAATTGAAGGCCAATCGATATGTGATATCTCAAGGAATTCTGTATAAGAGAAACATAGATGGAACTTTTCTCAGATGCATGGACATTGAACAACAAAAAGAGCTATTAAAGGTATTTCATGATGAGGCTTGTGGGGGTCACAACTCTTCAATAGTAACAATGTTTAAAATTCTTCAGAACTGCTTTTACTAGCCTGACATGTTCAAAGATGCCTACCAATATGTTCGCAATTGTGAAAAATGTCAACTTTTCACTGGAAGACCTCATCTCACCGCTTTACCTCTTAAACCTGTAATTGTTATTGAACCATTTAAACAATGGGGTATAGACTTCGTGGGGCCTTTGAACCCACCATCTAGTGCTGGACATGTCTACATTCTCATGGCCACTGACTATTTTATGAAGTGGGTGGAAGCAGTTCCCACTAAGAAGGCAAACTCTCAGGTGGTGTGCGAGTTCCTCCTGAATTATATTTTTGTCAGGATCAGGGTACCAGTTAAGATCGTAGCTGACAACGTTACATATTTTTCCTCTAAGGAGATTTCAGCTTTCTGCTATGAGCACGACATATCTTTAGCTCACTCTTCTGAATATTTTCCGCAAGGGAATGGTCAGGCGGAATCCAACAATAAGAACCTGGTGATGATAATAAAAAAATTGATGGAAGACAATCCCCGTGAATGGCATAAGAAACTCTATGAAGCTTTATGGGTGGACCGAACTACTTTAAAATGAGCAATTGGGATGGCTCCATTTGAACTAGTATATGGAATAGGGGCACATGTATCACTGCCTTTACAACTTTCCTCGGCTAAGCTCCAAGATATAATTGAAGATGAGTATTTTAAAGATCGTCTGGAGAAATGTATCATGCATCTAGCTAGGTTGGAGAAGGAAAGAGAAGATTTGGTGGATCATATTACAAAAAATAAGTTAAAAGTGAAGTAGATTTTTGATATGCAAGCACGGCCTTGTAACTTTATGGAAGGAGATGAAGTTCTTTTATGGGACAAGAGAAGAGCTCCTAAGGGTTCCCATGGGAAATTTGAGTCTTTATGGAAGGGCCCATTCATTATTTTTGAAGCCCTTGGTTCAAATGCTTTTCGGTTGTCTTACCCAGATGGTGTGAATATGCCTTTTACCTATAATAGGCAGGATCTTAAGTTATGCAAGCTCTAATGATGTACCTCAGTCGGTATCCATGTACATATTAGATAGTTTTTCCCCTGCTTTCCTTTTTTAGTGTGTTGTGGTTGTTTATTTTTCTTTCCCTTTGTTTGCTTTCTCTGCGAAACCAGTTGTCTAGAGTTCTCTGCACATTGAGAAATATGCAGTCCCCAGCTAGAGCCGATGTTAGGGTCAGTTAGAGTCACCTTTGTTAAAGTGTCAAAGGCCCTTAATTTTTCTTTAATCTGAAGCTCTTTAGTGTGTTCCCTTGAAAGTCTCTCCTTGCGGCAACCCTTCAAGCACATATCCCCTTCAAATTTGTCAAGTTCAAGTTTAGCCGTTCTTAGACCGATCCTTTACAAGGCTCAATATTTACTTGAACCACTTCAAACCTCTTTGAACTCTGGTTCAAATTAGTTCAAAGTGGTTCAATGAAAGTTTTATCTTCTAACATCTATTTTCTGCAGGTGGGCCCCGACCTATGTTACCTTATGGAGGTGAACCACTTCAAACCTCTTTGAACTCCAGTTCAAAGTAGTTTGAAGAGGTTCAGAGATAGATTGCGGGTAGATTCATCAAGTGAAAAAAAATTGATGGGACCCATGGTGTGACCCAGTGGCGTAATAATGGTTAAGTTTTAAGAGGGGCAGTTTTGATTTGACGGGAACCACGGGGCGAACTTCCAATAAGATTTGGAGTGGCATTTAATAAGATTTTTAGCACGAATAGAAGATATCATTTGGAGTATGATTAATAATGATATTAAGGGTGGTGGATTCCAAGGATGCCTTATTGCTGAGTCATTATGACTCACATCATCAAAATTTAATGCTCCCAACTTATGCTCATTAAAGTCGATCTTTCCGGGCATTATTTTGAAAATATAAACAGCTCTGTAAGTTCTTCTTTCCTATTATTTTTCTGTGGAGTCTCGGCTGTGGAGAAGAATTTGTTCCAAGTCTGTGTAAAATAGGTAACTCCTGAAGCCTTTTCTCTTTTCTTGTTCCTGTTTAATATATTGATCCAAAAAGGGAGGGGGGGTCATCTGGGTTTTTATTTCTAAAGAGAGGATGAAGTCTAGTTTGCATTTCTTCGGGAATGTTAGAAATATGTAGTGTAGAGCTCCTATTATCTCAGAAATAGACCTTCTAGGGGTTCCGGTAGAAAAAATGACAGTGAATTACACAAATTGTGCTACTGAAGAACATAGCCTAGAATTCCTGTCGAGTGGGTTATTAGAAGCCGCAACTTTCCCACCATCAGTTATATGCCCAGAATTAGTTTAATAATGCATTAACAAATATGATATTAAACCCAAGTGCATTTTGAATGCGGAAGGCCAAACCCTTGTGCCTGTCAATAGGGAGACTATTATGGCCATTTTCAAAATCCCAGAAGAGTCTTTTGTCAGTTTTACGCCCACTCAATCCCTAGCTCAGTACAAATAAAATGAAGATAAAAATCAGAGCCATGTGGCTAGGAAGTGGACTCAAACTAATTACAAAGGCGACTCTCATTTTCCTAAAGTCCTTACTAAAGATCACATGAAACCCCTTATTCACGATGTGATAGTGTTACGTCACTAGATCAAAGGTTCAGAACAAGTTCTTCTTTATGAGAATTGGATGTTTCATTTTATAGAAATTATCTTGGAAGGGGGTCAACATATTGATTGGGCTGAGATCATTGCTAGTTCCTTGAGAGACCAACTCAGACAAGCTCAGGCCATTAGGAAGGAATTCTTTATGTCTTCTTGTTTCATATATTGCCTAGCATGTGCACAGGATTTGTCCACCATTCGACATGTTCCTTGGAATGAAGATATTTTAATTTATGAGTACTGCCCTTTGTTAAGGAAAGATAAAATTTTGGAAAACTACAGGAAAGTCTGTTAGAATTAATCTTTCCTTGGTTGAAAATATGTAATTAAAAGGATAAACCAAGGTATCCTTATTTGTATTTGTCCTCTAGTCCAAGTAGGAGGACATGTCACTATTTTGTATTTCCTTTAATA
>MU224157.1:287441-309183 GCA_018584345.1 Thuja plicata
CAAACTCCTCCACTCATCTCTACTTAAGAGATGTCTCTCACACACTTGCTTCAATAATATTCTCCTCTCTCTCTCAATCTCTCATTGCTCTCATTATTGTATTGAGCTTATTGCTCTCATCCTTTAGACTTTTTGCCATATTCTTATTCACAAAGGGGTTTTTCTTTGCTTTTCCCCTTACCAAAATCTCTTGGCTCCTTGTTCGGTTCTTGAAGTTTCTCATACGATTTGTGGTTGATCTTGAAATCCTTCTCTCCTTTGGTTTATGGTAAAATCTTCTTGCATTTAATTTTCTTGGATTACTTCATGTTTATGTTTTCATTCTTTTCATACTTCTTACAAAGTCCATGATGTTTTCCTGGGTAAATTGTGTCAACAATTGGCAGGGGCCCCAAACCAAAGAGTTTTATTGGAGGCATGAAAATTAATTTAGACTTATGGCAGCCTATATATCCAATTCCCATGTTTTACCTACATTCGGATTGGAGGCTTTGATGATGAACCTCTTAGGCTCCCGAGGTTTGCTTTCGACTATTTCATTTTGGCAGAAGTTTGCAGGTAGTTGTTTGTGGTCATCAAAAATGATCTGCTAGAAGAAAAATGGCCTTCCATGTTCCCAGTTAAAATTGGTAATTTAACCTGTAATAATATGATGGATGCTTCGATGATTGGAAGCAATTTGTTGAACTTTCACTTACAATTTTATAAGTTAAGAAGGGTTTTTGACAATAAGGGCTTTGCCAGGCAGGTTTTAAGTCTAAGTAATTATCCTTCACCCAGATCACACTTGGAAGACCTATGGGAAGATCTTGGTGATGAGGAGGCAATCTGGAAACAAGATTATTCCAGGCTTGTAATTCCATAGATCAAGATGTTACAGTTGAATTTTGATATTAAAGATGTGGAACAAGAATGTTTTGAAACCATAGGTTCAGAGGCTAACAATGTGGATGCAAAATTTCCCCCAGACATAGATTGGAATAGGAAAGAGGAAGATGATATAAACCTGAGGGCCCGAATCATCTTTGGGGTCACAGAAAGCTGGTTAATGGAAAGAAAGAAGGAGAGAGATGAGAACCCCCCTCTTGAAAAGCATAGTGCAAAACCAACCCTAGTAAAAATGAAGAATGCCTCATCTAATGTATCTCTTGTGGCTCCAAATGTAGGTAAAATTTTGTTTCCCAAGAAAAAAGTGGTTTCTAGCAAGCACCCGACTGCACCAAGATCGAGATCGAGAACAAGATCAGAGAAGCATTCTTAGATGGCAGCTTTAGGACTTGACTACCTGGATGTTGAGATCAATGATGATGATATTTCATTCTCTCTAGATCAACAAGTAAAGGAACAAGAAATCTCTATTATGAATATAGAGGTACCTCAGGTTGAGGATACTCCTGCAAAAACCCCTGATAATCGGATAGTCACTGGTTTAGTTCCTCCTTGGCTTACTGAATCGATGAATAAGAGGAAGAGCTATAAACCCATTTCGCTCCCCATAAAAGATATTGTTACCAAGTATGCTACCCGAACTCCCAAAGAAAAGAGAGTGAAGAGTGATGCTAGGTTATCTACTGATCCGTCAACCAGAAAGGTGATTACAGAGATAGCCACTTTCAAGCCCAAAGAAGGAATTCAAGAACCTAAGGCCAAATACTTTGAGATCACAAAAATGGAACTTGGTGTTCTAAACAGGGATTCTAGGGATCACCTGTTTAAGTTCTCAGCCGATCATATGCTTGGGCAGTCACAAAAAGATGGGAAAGAGAAACAGAAATTAAAACAATTAGTCTCCACCATGGCTGAGTTCCTTTCCTCACTCACTGATGATGGGGTTCTACCTATAGCTCAATATTCACAGGGTTTTGATCTGAATTTAGTTGAAAGCCAAAATCTAGTGAAACAAATTCAACAGGGGAAGGTTCTGGTAGAGATCGTGAAGTCTTGGATAAACAATGTCATCAATGAAGGTAGTGCTTTTATCCGCGAGTTTATATTTACTTGCCTCGATGGAGAAACATTGTTGGGTGAGGTTCAAACCTTAGTTCCAATTTGGGAAATGGAAGAAGCTAAATTCGCAGCAATTGTCATACAGGTTCAAGAAATAGAAAATTATGGTGTGATTTAATTCTTAGCTGAAAATCCAATGAAATTGATAGACCCCTGTATGCTGTTTATTCTGAAGTAGAACTTTAGATGGAAAAACATATTGTTTAAATATGCAATCTCTCAAGCTAAAGCGATCAAAAAGGAAGTGATGGATATGCATGCAGATGCTCTGAAAGATATCAAAATAGTGAACCCCTCAAGTATTTTGCAGATTGACGGAGGTAATAGAGACATGGATGCCATGGTAAAGATCTTCACAGATGCCATGAACACTCTCAAAGAAAATGAGGCGCCGACAGTTCAGGACTTCACCAGAATTGCGAATGTGGAATCCATGTTGCTGTTGAACAGAGGTTAGTTGCCGAAGCAAGTGGAGAGAATCAGGGAATTAAGGTGGGAAAAGAACATGACTTGGGAAAAGCTGAAAGGCCTGAAGAATCTACATTCCCAACCATCTCAAGAGTTAACAAATCTGTTTTGATCCTGGAAGCTCATGCAAACTGCCACATCCGAAGGTCCCGATGGGAGTCATTGATCTTAGAGGTATCTTTTTCCGTTAGTTTAAGTTTTAAGTGACACGTGCTTTGCAACTCTATTTTTGTTAGTTATGTAACTAGTTTTAAATGGTTTTCCTTTGATGTCTGGGAGGCCGGGTTTTTTTGGAGGCTCTCTTGGATGTAAAACTATAGATAGAGGAACTCTAAACAGAAAAAGGGTTAGAAAATTAAGGTAGAAAATAGATAGTTTCTGTTTTGAAGTAAGTAGTTAGCATAGACTTTTTGAGATTTTCTGAAATAGCTGGTGACCAATTTTTGATCAGACTTTGATCTGATTAATATATGAATATACAAATTCATGATATGGTTTAGATCTTTGAATCAAAATCTGGAATGTATGTGATTTATTTGAGAATTGATACATTTAAATCTGCACATGTGTTGTTTATATTCAGTCACTTCCAGTTTCTTTATAGCTTGTCTTTTCTTAGGTTATTTTGTAAGTTGTCTGATTTAGAAGTGGTTAGTAGTTTTCTATTTGCTTGATGGTTATATCAATTATTAGTTGATTCTATAATTTTACCTCAATACCCAAGAGTATTTGAGTGTTCCTTCTACACTTTCTGGTTAATGGTGTATAGATTTACTTTTATGTCTATAATTCATTGACTATCTTAGAAGGAAGTTGAACCTTAGAAACTCAGAGGGAAGCAATTTCCTATGCTTACCCAATTGTTGATGAATCATTTGTCTTCAAAAACATAGAGTCTTTATCCATTTCCATTTAAAAAAGAAAAAGACAAATTAGTTCGCCAACAAATGTTTAGTATTTGGTTATTATCATGATACATTTTTATATGATTGCCATGTGTTGCGTATAATACAAATATTAGAGACAAAATTTAATAATCACATTTAAATTAATCCATTTAATAAATTGTGATAAGAGCAACATCTACTTCCTTAATACAAGCAAGAGTCTAAGAAATAATTTTAAAAATATTTTGGGATGTCAAAGTGTTGACCTCCCCTGGGTTTATTTGGGCCTACCACTCATTGTCAATGAGGTGATCCCAACAGCTTGGAAATCAATATTGGAAAGGCTTAAAAAAATTTTAGCGGGATGGGTAGGAAAACTCCTATGTAGTGTAGGAAAGTTTTAGCTTCTTGTTGCCTCTCTTCAAGGTATTCCTGTTTTCTTTCTTTCCTTGTTTAAATTACAAGTATTATGACTAATAATCTGTAAAAAATACATCAGAACTTCTTATGGACAGAGATGGAGCAGAAGAAAATAATGACCTTGGTCAACTAGGATACAATTTGCAGTCCTAAGAAGTTTGGGGGACTAGCATAGGAAGAATCACTCTACTTAATAAAGTTCTCATGTCAAAAATGGGGTGGACCCTTTTGTTGCATAACATTGATTGGAGCAACATCATGAGTGCTAAATATTTCAACTCTTGAAAGGTTTTGAAAGGTGATTTCCACCCCCAACTACCCACGTGACTCTAAAATTTGGAACATTGTGTTGGTACTCTCAAATTATTGAGATTACCATATTGAAAAACTTGTGAAGATGTTGGAACCACCCTTTATGCACTTAGTTGAAATGCTGTGTTTTGGCATTCAATATTAAGGTACCTTGTGATTTTCAAGTCTCATCAGCTAAAAGGTATGTTCCCCATCTCACATGCATCTCATATACTCATTTGTAGCCCCTTACATGCAATTTTCATGGTTTTGTAAAGCACATGTTTTAGGTGTTTTATTCAATATGCATTTTTTCCTAAGTGTCAAAAAGGTTGAAGTGACCCATTTTGAGAGTGTATATTTTGAACTATGTGATTAATGAGTTCAATCTATGTGTTCCCCTACATTATAAACATGACAAATATCCTCCTTGCCCATTTTCATACCCTAATGAATCCATTTGCCCATTTTTCCAAGGACTTTCCATTTGCATTTTATTCAAATTTTTAGGTTGTTAAGTGCAACCAATTTTGAAGGGTCAACTTTGAGATTTTATAACATTTGAATAGTTGATTTTCATAAGTTCCCAATTGTAGCCTTGTAATGTCTATATAATAATGATCATATGCCTAAAGTTTCAGATCATAGAGTGATCATTTGATGAGTTTTCAAAGCCAAATCCAAATGCAATTTGTTCAAACTTTCTACACTTAAGTGTGTGCTCCTATAGGTAGTCATTTTGAGGAAATTGTATCTTTCATCCTATATATTGTCAAGAGGTCCAAGTTGTTGTTTCATAATGATGATATCTCAATGCACCAATGTGCAAGTTCTCTTCTCTCCAAGACCCTGTTTGATATTTTTGGTGAATCAATTTGAAATGCACTTTCTGTGTTTTGAGCATAAAAGGAGTAGGACAGAATGCAAGTGGGAATCTTTAGACAATGGTATTTCTTACCCCCATATGCAGTCAAGAGTTGTTATTTTGCAAGGTAAGTCTATGTATGAAATAGTTGGTGCCCTCCAGTTTTCGGGATGTAGTGATGGCATTTTTAAAGTCTGGTCAAAAGTTCCCTTTTAAGACTAGGTCTCAAAGTGTTGGGATTTTCAAGAACTGGCCGCTAGTCGGAAATTTGGGATTGGGATACCATCGGGTTTTTAGTTTTTATCCTGCTAGCTTGAGCTTGAGTCTTTGTTTAGGATGTCAGGAAAATGGGTACTCATGTTCAATTAGGTCTTTCAGTTAGTCTCCGTCCTTTTAGACATTAAGTCTTGTCAAAATCTAAAATATTGGGGGCAATTTTTAAGTTTTAAAGGGAAATATTAAAGTTCTCGAGAATGGAAGGCCAATAGGGGAATTCCCTAATTTCTGAAGGATTACAACATCAAATGCTTTGGTAAAAAATGGAAGCATAGTAAGGAATTCCAAAAATTCTGAAGCATTACATCATCAAATGCTTTGGTTAGAAATGGAAGCATAGTAAGTAAAATCCCAAATTTCTCAAGTTGGGACCCACACTGCATGAAGTCATGAGCGGATTGAAAGAAGGCAGAAGAAGATGACTTAGCAGATTTCCGATTGGTGAATGATGAAAGGAATTTTTACCTTGGTGGACTCCTTTGTTCAGGAAAAGTGCATTAAAGAAAAATCATTGAAAAATGGAGAAGAGAAGTGCAATTCCCAAATTCTAAAGGGAAAGAGAAACAATAGAGATTGGAAGCATGGAAGTGCGATTCCAGAAAGTTCAAAGTTTAAAAGTGATCAGGAATAGAAACATGAAAGGATGATTCACAAAATTATGAAGGGAAATTTGAGGTAGTCAGCAATAACAATTAGTGATACAAGCTTAGAGTTGGAGATAATGTTAGTTGCCAAGTCACAGCAGTTAGTGGTGGTCAGTGATGTAGTTAGAGAGTTGGTGAGCAGTTAGTCGTGAGGTAAGTGGATAGTCAGTAAATCAAGCTGAGAGCTAGAGATAACAATCTACTCACAAGGTCGTGAGATGACCATGTTGTTAGTGATTCAAGTTGCGAGCTAGAGATAATGGTGGTTTCCAAGTTGCGAGGTTGGTTGGCGGTCAATTACTGAGGTTGCGAGTTAGCGATTGTGTTCCATGTGGTACTTTATTTAAATGGAGGTTATGATTGCTTGGTCATGTTGGTTCAGGATTTAAATGTTGTTAACCAACGAGTTGGAGATAGGCATTTGGCAGTGATGAAAGATGTTGGTCATGAGGTTGCCAGTTACATTGTGATTATTTGTTTCAAGCTGTGAACAACCGAATAAAGGTGTTGGCGGTCATATTTCATGGCAGTGTGAGATTGCTGATATGAATGTTGAAAGTCACAAGCTAGAGACAAAGACATTAACGACTAGTTGTGATAACATGGGTGTAAGTGAGAAGAGGTTATTGGAGCCGTTAAATAGAGAGATGCTGCTACACTTCTTGAGCCAACAAGTGATTGAAAGGTGGGAGAAAATGGTGAACAAGTGGCAATAGATGGTTGGCCATATTTATTAATTGAAATCGTCTATCTTGTTGCATGCACTAGGTCAATGGAGACTGAAGGAACATAGGGCTAGGTTGCTGAGTGTTGAGGAAATTGACAGTCATTTTTCATTGAAGGATGATGACTAGAAACAAATGATGAGTGCATTTGAAACACGGTTTGAATTGTTCTTTTTTCATCATGTAGAGTATTTACAAGAATACAGGGTGGATATGGCAGTTAAAGGAAATAGCAAAGAGAAAGATCAAATCAGATTGTTGAGCAGAATATTTTTTAGTTGGATGAAGTTAGAGAAACAGACGAGTATGAAAAATAGATTGTGAAGGAGATGGACACTTGTCAACAACTCAAAAAACTTGGAGTTCCTCTTCTTCTTTATATTCTTTTTTCTTCTCTATTGTAATGGTTCTAATCTTTATGGTCCCAATAGAAAGTTTTGCTGAGTATGAGAAACATTGTAAATTCTTTCCATAGAGAAATTTTGATGTATCTAGGTTGAATATTTTGAAGGTTTTGAGTTTGTAGGTTGAATTGATGTTATACGTCAGAGGTAGCAAAGGGTTTTGTTGAAATATAATTCTGATTCAGATCTCTCCAATGTGCAGATTAGTCAAGTTTTAAATTGAATAAAATAGATTTATTCTCATTTAGTGTCTTGTTGTGAGATATGTGATTTCCTATTCATGATTTGATCTAATGGGTCTATTAAATGCTTGATAGAAGTTGTAGATTTGTTGGAATTGTGCAGGGATTTGATAAGTAGGCTGGGTTAGAACTGTTGTTGAAGAATATTGTAATGCAATATTCTTAGATTATATGCTATTGATGAAACTCTATTAAATGATGTTGTATTTCAGATGACTCAAATCCCCAATGGAATGAGGCACAAATCTTAGCTATTGTGGGTTTTACAAGTGTGTTGTTCAAACTCATGTGTTTCTTGTTGCAACAAAAATGATTAAATTCAAGAATATCTTTACTTTTCAGTATGTTTTTGTTGTTGTATTGCGCCAATCTTATACTCTGTGCAAGGTTGACATTCAATGGATAATTAGCCATTATCTAGTATCTCCCTATTATGTTGAGCCCTTATATGATATTTCTGCTAAGTAAAGCTAGTCATGGGTTTGGTGTGTGTATTCAAAGGCATTAAAGGTCTACCCGCCTTGGTTTTGTAGAACCTAAAGTGTAGAGGGAATCAATATCCATGTCAGTTGGTCCAGTCCTCTTAGGAATTTAATAATTGGAGTTGTCTTTTCTATAGAATTTGTTGAAGAGTGTACTAGTATCTTCTTATAGCGTAAAAACATTTTGGGAACCAACAAAATGACAACTCTACTGGGGAGTTGTGTTGTAATTTCATAATTGATAAGGTTGTTAGTTGAGCTTGCTCCTTTCTTTGTTGATTTCAGTCCAGTTAGTCAATCCATTGAGATTGCATAGAGTTGAAAAGTATCTTTTATGATTGAAGATTGAGTTCCTTGTCTTGAGTCTGTAATAGTATTGTTTTTCATCTAAATTTATATCTTGTGAAGTGTTGAATTATATGTTTGAACTACTGAAAGTTGTAAGGTGATCCTTGCAAATTATTAAAAAATGTTTTTCCCAATTTCCAAATTGGGTGGCGACTCTAATATCTGCACCAGTGCTTGCATAATTTTTTGTTCTAATGATATCACAAAGATTGGTAAAACATTTTATGAATCTTATTGAGGAAGCATCCGGTTAATGGGTGAGCTTTATGGGGATCCAAAATACAGATGACTAAAGGTGATATAGAAGCATACATTTCTCTCTTGTCATAAAAATTTTGACAATAGGAATGCAATATAATAATATGAATTTTTCATACTTCTGATTTGTATTTTCTAGTTTATATATTCAATTGAGGAAGTATGTTGAGTTTTGTTCTGTGATACAGAGGTATATTTCTATACTGCAAGTTTCAAGTTTGAGAATATTATAAGTGGGTGTGTGATTTACATGTACACATTTGGGGAATGTCAACCATGAGTTTACAGAGTGTACAACACATGTATGATTTTTCTAGTAGCTTCTCTATGAAAAGGTATATGCCATTATGCTTTGATGACATTTATGGTTTCCCTAATGAAATTCCTACTGAGATTAGGAAACATTTACAAAATTTTAATGGGAAATAATCTGAGTCAGAATGTAAGCATTTGCTAGAATTTTCTGATATGATGGTTGATTATGAGATCTATCATGAAGATGTTTTCATGAAGTTGTTTGTTTAGAATTTGAAAGACGATGCCAGGATTGGTTTTCTTTTTTGCCAGCTGGTTCTATTTCTTCATGGGAAGAGTTAAGTTCACCTTTCATGGAATAGTTTTCTAAAACAATAAATGTGAGTGACATGTTGAGAAGATTGACAGAGATTGAGATTGAAGAAGATGAATTAGTTCCATCATTTAATATCAAATTTGCAAAGACATTAACTAATATTCCAAGAAGCTATAGGCCCAATGATAAAGTATGTTTAATAATTTATTTGGGTGCTTTTGATGAAAATATGAGCTTCTTGTTGAGAGATAAAGAGCCTAAGACTTTACATAAGGATTTTATGACAACAATGGACATTGAAAATAATTTAAAATATGGAATTACAAGAGGTTTTCTATCTGCCAGTGTTCGCTGCCATAGCACATTTAATGTTGAAGAAGGGTGTGAATTAAGAAGTAATATTAAGTATCCATGTATTGACATCCCTGTTGATCATACTAACCATGTTGTAGTATGTGTTTTAAATAAGAGTGTGAGTGAATGCTTGCTGCAACTAGTGGTTTCTCCTCATGATAATGATGAAATGGTTAGTGAGAGATTTGGTAATAATGTTGATGTAGAGATGGCTATGAATTTGGGTTTCACACCATATAATATGCTTACTCAATATTCTAATAATGAGGCTGCATGAAGAAGCTATGTTGAAGGTGAAGAAGAAGAATAAAATTATTCATTAGATAAAGGTGATGATAATGTGCAGAATTCTGATGAGGTTGATTCATCTTTGCATAAATTAGATGAATTTGATGCTAAAGCTCCAAATAATGAAGCACCATTAAATTTTATTGATTATGTAATTGAAAATTAAGATTGCAAAATGTGTTCAAATGAAGAAGATATACCTCAACCTATGCTTTGTAACATGAAAATGTTCAAGACAATATGTACGAGGAATTAATTAAGGTATGTATGCCTAAAATTAATGTTATAGGTTTTTGTGATATTTTTGCCCCATTAATTGCAACTATTCATACAAGAGATTATTTTTCTTCTCATCCTTTTTATTCTGCAAGTCTCAATCAACCAATACATATGGTTGAGGAATGGAGTAGGAGAACCTAGGAGGGAAAACAACAACATGAAGACACCAAGGATTCATCAAGATGAAATAAAGACAAATATGATCAATTATAATGTATTAAACCTATTATGGCGTTTGGGGGCAATAAATGTGATAAATTTGTAATAGGTCCTGAAGGTCTTGATAAGGACCTTAGGCCTAAAATCAAGGATGTAATAAGAGATTGATGTTTAGAGAGTCTAGGAGATATTAGGAAAGTTTTATAGGATATTTAAAGCCTTAGGTGGCAGTAGTTATGGATTCAAAGTTGAAATAAGTCATTTGTTCAATTTGAAAATTCAAATAGTTTAAAAAAAATGGCTAATTACTGCTTTTGGAGGGAACCTAGTTTTCTCTTGTTTTAGGCCTTAATAAAGAAATGTAACTGATCAAAATTAGTTGGATCAGTTGGTAGGAAGGTTTATAAGTTTGATTTTGATGATGGTATGACATAAAGAAGCCTAGGTGTACGAACTGAGACACATTAAATGTAATAAAATACTATTTTCTACAAATTTGATGCTTCTTTGTATGGTTTAAGTTTCATATTGATCTTTACATGTTTCTCATGCATTAAGGATCTTTACATCTTTTTTAAAACCCTGGTGAATGTTTTGAGATCCATATGTGTTATAGTTTTATACAATTTGGTGCTGACAATCATTTAGATTTTTTGATTTTTAATAACACTTGATAGTTTTATGAAGATATGGTCATTCCATGAATGTTAATGATCTGATTCTCATGGAATGACTCTATCCTAACATGTACAATACATTTATAACAAGTTAATGTGCAGATGAAGTGAAGAATTGTGGTGATTACCGTAACAGTCTAAGGAAAGCTAATGAAATTATGTGCTAAGGTGTAGCAGTGAGCAATTTGGCTTAACAAGAGGGGTATTTTATGTTTGAATCCACTAAGGGATGTCAATTTAAAGGTGAATCCATTGGTTTTTGGGTGGAATAGTGTTTGGAAGGCATACATTGAAGAAGCCCTAGCTTTAAGGGTTTTTAGAGAGCCAAATTGGGGCTTTTGTGTTTTCAGAGACCACAGGGTTAAATTGAGTAGGAAATCTTCTATTTGGGATCATTTTAGAATAATTTTGAGAGTCTTGAGGTTAGGAGTTAAATCTATCATATAGTTTCTTTGTAAAATGAGCACTTTTAGGCCTACAAATTACAGGGTGCAACGTGGAGTTTGAGTAGATTGGTCCAAAGAAACCTATTGAGAGATTTTGGTACGTTGAAGAGTCAAGTAAAGGGTGTCATAATAAATTATTAGTTTGAAAATTGTATTGTAAAAGTGTGGAGAAATAAATTCTTTTGGGTCACTGTAGGGCTAGTAGAAGCTCTAGGCCTAATAAGACAGTTTGAAGAGTTTTGGGTGTTGGGTGTTGTTAAAAAATTCATAACTATTTTAATCCTTTTGAATTCTATCTAAATAGGCTAAGTACATCAACCTTGGTCATTGGGAAGGTGTTTGGTCATAAGAAGTGGTTGGTTGGCTTTTGGTGCTAGTAGGACAAGTGCATAAACTTAACCCATTGTCATTAAAGACCTAGTTCACCCAAGCCCTCTGCATCAGGTGGTATCAGAGTGCTAGCAAGTAGATCCTTGAGAATGGAGAAGATAAAAGTTTCAAAAATGACACCAAAGAACCTAATGGAAAGAGAAATAGAGGAATTGAAGGCAACACTTGAGGAAAAGGAAAGAGAGAAGAGGGATTTAGAAGCAACAAAGGAAAGGGAAGAAAGATAGATGAGAAGAGAAAGAATTAAGTTCTTGGAGAGGGTAGAAGCATTGGAAAAGGAGAGGAGAGAACCTAGGTGAGAAGAAGTTCATGAAGAAAATAATGAGGGAGAAGAATAATGCAATGAGAGACAAGAAAATAGGGGTCATAGAGAAGAAGATGTTCCTGAGGAGAGAAGATTTGTGAGGCTGATTAAATTAGTACTTGGCATTGGTGGTAGGAGCAATGTAGATTTTCCCATCTAACAAGGTAAGATGGATATTGAAGAAGTGCTTGGATGGGTAGAAGCACTAGAGAACTACTTTGAGTTAGAGGATGTAGAAGAGGAAAAGAGAGTGAAGTTGGCCAAGGAAAGGTTAAGGGGAACAACCCTTAAATGGTGGAACAACATTCAAAATGAAAGGATAGCAAGGGGATTGAATAAAATCTCAAATTAGGAGAGGATGAAGACAATGGTAAAGAGTCAATTTTTTCTATCATATTTAGCAATACAAACAATGATGAGAAGGAATAATTTTAAGCAAAGGGACATGGATGTTATGTCCTATATTGAGAAATTTCACACCCTAAGCATTAGGGGAGGAGTGGAAGATGAAGATGAGAAGGTGGATATATACATCAATGGACTAAGATACAACATTCAAGATAAGATAGGGTTAAATGTGCCAAGAACCCTTCAAGAATGTTTTCACTTGTAGTTAGAGCAGAAGAAAATTTGAAGAGGATGATGAACCATAACTGATTGAATGTTTGAATATGTTAATTTGATGATCACCGAGCTATAGAAAGTAAGTGCAAGACATTAAATCAGTTAATGTATTGTATTGTCATTGATGTCAATTTGATATAATCTGATTGGTTATATACATAGTGTCAAAGAATTCAAAGAACCAGAGAGATAAAGGTTAAGCTATCAGTAATGCATACAAGATCAGTATACACTAAGTGACAACAAACACTGACAGACAGTGTACGCCGACGGATAGAGAACCCCAAGAGAAGAGTCACAGTGATACCTAAGAAATAAACCCAAGAAATCATTTTCGATGAGCAGAACCACAGTGTTACCTGGTGGAAAGACAACCCCGACGGATAGAGATGCCCAAGGACAACTGAAGTCAAGACCGAAGCTAACAAGGAGTTAAACACCGAAAAGAACTGAAGTTGAGAAATGACAAAAGACTTAGCTGGAAAGAGCTAAATATGGAGTTAACTGGTTGATAACATTGTTTTCATCAACAAGTTAAAAGACAGAGATAAGATGGATTTTTAAAGTTGTTTTATTCTAGTTGTCAAGGAGAAATCTACGAGATAAAACTGAAGTGAAGCTTTAAAGCAAGAAAGGCGAGAATTGTGGATCACGCCAAGAACAAGAAAGTAAAGGAATTAGAAATGGTGAAATCATGTATATAAGAGAGACATGATAATTCATTATTAATTAGGTGGGTGAATAGAGAAGAAGATGTTGGAGAGATTACTGGTGAAGAAATAATTCATACAGTCTTGATCAAACAAGCTAAAGAACAAAGCTAAAGATTTTTGCAGACATCGAGTAACAAAGAAGCACAACATCATTGAGAAGAAAGGAGTGGAGCAAAGGTATTGAAAAGAAATATTGATCAGAAAGGTATTATGAGCTTACAATAGATCTAAACATCTACAAATTTAAGTTGTTTATATGAACATATCATATACTATTTCAGTTTAACCATTGGATCAGAAAGTCTCTTAATCGAGCAAGATCTAACCATCCTTTATATATTGAGATACATCCCAAGGAGTATCAAAAGGTTAATTCATGAAGATAGCATAGTGAAATGCCAAATACCAAGTGATTAACTATTAGTGATATATCCTCTAACAAGGTCACACTTAACAATGTGTTTGTAACCATTAACAAGGTTGACTCTTCACCAAGCTCACTTCAGAAGAGTGAAAATTTTGGGTTACCGGTCCCAAGTGATTTTTCCCTTGACATGGTTTCCACGTTAAAAATCCATGTGTCAAATGTGTTTATGAGTCATTGCTTTAATTTTTTTTTTACACATTACTAAAACATGATTGATCGGTAATCACTAAGTTATTTATTGTATTTCGGTAAATGATAGACTGCTAATCGGTAAATCTTAAGAATAAGGTTTAACAGTGAACTCCAAGCAGTAGTTATTTGATAAGATTATTTTAGGGCATACATCTTGTAGGAATGAAGATAACTAGAGGCTTATAATTGTGGTACTAAGTTTTTGGGTTGATTTATTGGAATATTTTTGAGGCCACTGATTCACCCCCCTCTCATTTATTCTAACAGAGGAAGAATGAGAGACAAAATAATATAGGACGTGGAGCCATGAGAGGAAGAGGTGGAAGGAAAAATCTTGATTTTCAGAGTACCAATGACAAAGACAAGGGCAAGGAATCCACATCAAAATAGAGAGGAGGATACAACCATAAAGGTGGCAGATTTGGAGGAGGAAGAGGAAGTGGTGTCTTCATAGGTAGATGTTTCTATTGTTATGAGGTGGGTAATAATTCATTTAGATGTCCTAAATGACATGAATCAAATCAAGGTAAGGATAGAAGGGTACATCTAGTTCAAGAGGAAGACAGGGATGAACCAAAGTTAGCACTTTATGAAGAAGGGGAATGTCTTCTCATGAGGAAAGGAGAAGCATTAACACAACCACCACAAGAAAGCATAATTAGATCCAAATGTTTGGTTCAAGCCAAGGTATGCACTTTAATTGTTGATTCAAGGGCACATGACAATTTGGTTTCAATGGATATGTGACTAAATTGGGATTGACAATGGTAGATCATCCTAACCCTTACAAGGCCACTTGGGTGAGTCAAGTGCTTCATGTAGAGGTTACTCAGAGAGTTCTTGTGAATTTTTCAATTGGTCCATATCATGATCAAGTAATGTGTGATGCTATTCCTATGAATTTCGGACATATCATTTTAGGAAGACCATGACAATGTGCTAGGAGAACCATTCATGATGGTTATTCAAACACTTACATTGTGTATAAGGGTAATGAAAGGTATAAGTTGCAACCTTTGGTTTGTAGGGATATGGAGAAAATCATAATGTGTTTTGGATATCAAATCTCTGAGAATTTTCAAGGTCAAAGAAAGCATGATACTGGTTGGAAGATGGATACTAGATTGTAGCAGTATAAGAGGAATGAGAGTCCTGCTAATGAGGGAATTCAGGACTTGCAATGTGTGCAAGTGGGGACTATTAGTTGTCCTATTATTGAGAAGGTGAAGGATGAAGGATTTGAGAAGATGAAGGGGCAACATATGAAGAAAATGGGGACAAGAGTACAGTCATAATGCAAACAACACTATCCTAGACAAGGACATCACAATAAATGTTTTTCTTCTAAAAAAGTGTATAGTGTGAATGCAGGTTGGAAGGGTAGGAAACTAATGAAATTTGGGGATTATCTTATCCCTAAACATAGATTTGTGACAAGAGAAGATCAAACTGATACATGGAGGAAGTGGAATAATTCTTGGGACCCAAATTTTTTCATTCTTGGGGAATATGGTGCAGAAGAACCTTGGAGGGAAATTAGAAACACGAAGACACCAAGGAGTCATCAAGATGACATAAAGACAAATATGATCAATTATAATGTATTAAATCCCATTATGGCATTTGGGGGAAATAAATGTGATAAATTTGTAATAGGTCATGAAGGTCCTCATAAGGACCTTAGGCCTAAAATCAAGGATGTAATAAGAGATTGATGTTTAGAGAGTCTAGGAGATATTAGTAAAGTTTAATAAGATATTTGAAGCCTTAGGTGGTAGTAGTTATGGATTCAAAGTTGAAATAAGTCATTTTTCAATTTAAAAATTCAAATATTAAAAAACAAATGACTATTTGTGCTTTTGGAGGGAACTTAGTTTTCTCTTGTTTTAGGCCTTAACAAAGCAATGTACCTGATCAAAATTGGTTGGACCATTTGGTAGGAAGGTTTATAATTTTTATTTTGAAGATGGTATGATATAGAGAAGCCTGAGTGTACGGACTGAGACATAGTAAATGCAATAAACACTATTTCTCTACAAATTTTGATGTTTCTTTGTATGGTTTAAGTTTCATATTGATCTTTGCATGTTTCTAATGCATTAAGTATATTTACCTCTTTGTTTTAACCATGGTGAATGTTATGAGATCCATATTTCTTATAGTTTTATACAGTTTGGTGCTGACAATCATTTATATTCTCTAATTTTTAATAACAGTTGATAGTTTTATGAAGATATGGTCATTCCATGAATGTTAATGATCTTATTCTCATGGAATGAATATGTCCTAAAATGTACAATAAATTCCTAATAAGTTAATGTGCAGATGAAGTGAAGAATTGTGGTGATCACCGTAACAGTATAAGGAAAGCTAATGAATTGTGTGCTAAGGTGTAGCAACAAGAAATATGAATTAAAAAAAGGGGTATTTTGTGTTTGAATCCACTAAGAGATGTCAAGTTAAAGGTGAATCTATCAATTTTTGGTTGGAATAGTGTTTGGAAGGCATATATTGAAGAAGCCCTAGTTTTAAGGATTTTTGGAGAGCCAAAATGGGGATTTTGTGTTTGCAGACACCACAGGGTCAAATTGAGCATCAAATATTCTATTTAGGATCATTTTAGAAGACTTTTGAGAGTCTTGAGGTTAGAAGTTAAATATATCATATAGTTGCTTTGTAAAATGAGCACTTTTAGGCCTAGAAACAGGGTATAGTGTGGAGTTTGAGTAGATTGGTCCAAAGAAACCTACTGAGAGATTTTGGTATGTTGAAGAGTCAGATAAAGGGTGTCAAAATCAAGTCTTATTTTTCAAAGTGTTTTGGAAAAGTGTGGAGACAAGAATTATTTTGGGTCACTGTAGGGCTAGTAGAAGCTCTAGGCCTAATATGATAGTTTGAAGAGTTTGGGGTGTTGGGTGTTGTTACAAACTTCATAAACATTTTAATATTTTTTAATTCCATCTAAATAGGATAATTACATCAAGTTTGTTCATTGGAAGGTGTTTGGTCATAAGAAGTGGTTGGTTGGCTTTTGGTGCTAGTAGGACAAGTGCATAAACTTAACCCATTGTCATTAGAGACCTAGTTCACCTAACCCTTCTTCATCAATGAAGAAGATAAATGATGGAAAGATAAGTATGATATTTTTGATGCTAAGGATTATGGTAATAATATGAGTTCTTCTGGTTATGAAAGATGCAATGCTGAATATTGTTTCAGTTCAGTTTTAGTTTCTTATTTTCTTGATGAAGATGATTATGAAATTAGGATGGATGGTGTTTTTAGTGAAGTTTCTAAGGCTTTATTTGATGAAGATATAGATATAGACTAAAATTTCTTTGTCATAATGTTTATAAGGGGGATTTTCATTTGGTTTGTAACCCTTTGTATGAAGATATAATTGATGAAACAAATGTTATAAATGATGCTAGTGTGCAAAGTTTTGATAATGTTGATTCTGTTAGTATGAACAAGCATTGGGGGGGAGTGAATGTGTGTAAACAAGTACTTAAGAAATTTCACCACTGATCTAACAAAGATAATCAACAAATTCCAACTAATGAAACATGCAATTGATAATATCAAATAGAAGTAAACAACATCAAGCATCCACAAAAGCATCACATATGCCACATATTTTTCACGTGTAAACCCTTGTTAGAGGGAAAAAAATACGGTGGGGATGACACCCACAAATCACCTTACTATAGTGAAAAGTGTTTTCCCTGTTAGGAGCTACAATATCCTTAAAGTGACTAGTACCTTGTTAGAAGTACCAAAAGACTTGTTAGAGTTTACCTTGCTAGAGGATTTAAACCTTCAATAAAGAAGTTACCCTGTTAAAGGATTTACAATAAAGACATGTTAAGATCTACCTGGTTAAGGGTTTAACCTACTGCAACTATTAGGAAAACAACAATAATAATGATCTGTAGAATGACACTGATTGCCTATTTGATCCTTTCTATTTTCTCTCTAACGCTATACTGATCTATGCTTCTTTAACCTCTGATCGTTGCACTTCAAAATAAGATCGCAACCCTAAATCACATGATTTAGCCCTCCTTATACAATGTGTTCTAAGTGGTTTAAGACCTAAAATATTTCTATCCAAGTTGACACAAAATACATATCAACATCCTTAAAATCAGTATCAATAATACCTAATACGTCATCCCCAAATGTAATATACATTACCATAAATAATAGCCAACCTCAGATCCACCTCCTTAACTGATTCATCATGAAATTCTGATTGGTGACCCAATAGGTACACTGTCTTCCACATCAAAAATGTAATTCATTCTAAACATCGAATTAGCTGTCATGATCAAAACCACGCCATATGAATGTCTCCTCTAATATTACATCATCTACTTTTCTCTATAACTTGACCGCTACCAATTTAACTGACTGATATTGTTCTTCCTATACTCCTCCTGTACACCGATCAATATAGTTAAGTGCATCTACCATTAACGATCATGTACAGATCATACTGATCACTCCAATAATATTTAATGATCATGTTTCCATCAATGGCAACCAATTATATATCAAAAAATGACCAATCTTCAGATATCCTCCAAAAAATACCATAATGCCAACAGATTCATCCTCACATGGATCACCTTTGTGTGATGAATTTGTTGAAGAAGAAGATGAGGATCATGACATGGAGTTTTCATGTTATGTGGATTATAGTGCTGAACATTGTTCTTGTTCAGATTCTAATCACTCTTCTCTTGGAAAAGAGGAGTGTGGCATTGATGTGGACTGTGGTATTAATGAAGATTTTAATGTATTATTTGATGAAGATGTTGATGTCAATCAACTGATCCTTTTCCACAATGTTTATAAGAGAGGTTTTCATTTGGTTTCGAATCCTTTATATGAAAAATATGCTGAGGAAATAAATGTCTTGATGACTGTACCATCTTGTGAAGTTGAAGATATACACAAAGTTAAATCAGATTTTTCAATTCCTTGTCAGCCGGTTGAATATGAGGCAATGTACAGTGAGTGTTGTAAATTATATAACGATGTATTACTTAATGGATATTTCATTTCCTTTCTACATGCTGATAAAGTAAATGACGATGCATACTTATTTGAGTATGATTTTTATGAGGGGTGTGATTGGGAGAAAATGGGCAGTTTCAACTATAGAATTATTTTTCAGCCCATGAATGCTAGTATATGTGGACACTATGTATATAGTAATGTTTCCAGATTATTATTCATATATGTTGATGAGAATCATACATTTGACAAAGGTAAATATTGGTTTCACGTGTTTGGTTTAAATAAGGAACCAAATGGAGAAGGATGACACTTGGTATGCTCCACCATGAGATTCTAAGATCTTCCTATTCCTACAAGAGGAATACATCCCCAGATGGAGCCACTATTGGTACTCTCAAATTATTGAGATTACCATGTTGAAATACTTGTGAAGATGTCAGAACCACCCTTTATGCACTTAGTTGAAATGCCATGTTTTGGCATTCAATATTTAGGTACCTTGTGATTTCCATGTCTCATCAGCTGAAAGGTATGTTCCCCATCTCACATGCATCTCATATTCTCATTTGTAGTCCCTTACATGCAATTTTTATGGTTTTATAAAGTGCATCTTTTAGGTATTTTATTCAATATGCATTTTTTTCCAAAGTGTCAAAAGGTTGAAGTGACCAATTTTGAGTGTATATTTTGAATCCTATGATTGATGAGTGCAATCTAATTCTTCCCCTACATTCTACACATGAAAAATATCCTCCTTTCACATTTTCATACCCTGATGAATCCATTTTCCTAGTTTGCCAAGGCCTTTCCATTTGCATTTTATTTAGATTTCCAGGTTGTTAAGTGCAACTGATTTTGAAGGGTCAACTTTGAGGGTTAGTAACATTTGACTAGTTGATTGTCATAAGTTCCCAGTTGCATAATTTTAATTGTCCATATAAGAATGAGCCTATGCCTAAAGTTTCAGATCATAGAGTGGTGATTTGATGAGTTTTCAAAGCCAAATCCAGATGCAATTTGTTCAGACTTTCTGCGCTTCAGTGTGTGCCCCTGTAGGTAGTCATTTTGAGGAAATCATATCTTCCATCCTACATAATTTCAAGAGGTCCAAGTTGTTGTTTCATAATGATGATATCTCAATGAGGCAATGTACAATTTCTCTGCTCACCAGGACCCTGTTTGATATTTTTGGTAAATCAATTTGAAATGCACTTTTTGTGTTTTGAGCATAAAAGGAGTAGTATAGAATGCAAGTGGGCATCTTTAGACAATGGTATTTTTTACCCCATATGCAGTGAAGATTTGTTATTTTCCAGGGTAAGTCTGTGTATGCCAAATTTGGTACCCTCCAATTTCTAGGATCTAGTGATGGCATTTTTAAAGCTAGGTCAAAAGTTCATTTTTAAGATTAAGTCTCAAAGTGTTGGGATTTTCAGGAACTGGCCGCCAGTCAAAATTTTGGGATCTAGATACTGTCTGGTTTTCAAGTTTTATCCTCCTAGATTGAGCTTGAGTCTTTGTTCAAGATATTGGGAAAATGAGTAATCATGTTCAATTAGGTCTTTCAATTAGTCTTTGTCCTTTTAGACATCAAGTCTTGCAAATATTGGGGGAAAGTTTTAAGTTTTAAAGAGAAATGTTAAAGTGATCGGGAATGGAAGGCTAGTAGGGAAATTCCAAAATTTTTGAAGGATTACATGATCAAATACTTTGGTCAGAAAAGAAAGCATAGTAAGTAATTCCCAAAGTTATCAAGGATTATATCATCAAATGCTATGGTAAAAAAATAAAGCATTGTAAGTAAAATCTCAATTTTTTGAAGGATTGCTGGGACCCACACTGCATAAAGTCATAAGCGGATTGAAAGATGGAGGAAGAAGATGATAGAAGATTCCTGATTAGGGAATGACAAAAGGAAATTTTACCTTGGTGGACTCCTTTGTTCAGGAAAAGGGCATTTAAACAAAAATCATCAGAGAATGGAGAAGGAAAGTGCAATTCTTGAAATTCTGAAGAGAAAGAGAAACAATCAGGAATGGAAGAATGGAAGTGTGATTACCAAAATTTCAAAGTCTAAAAGTGATCAAGAATGGAACCATGAAAGGGTGATTCATGAAATTATGAAGGGCGGTTTGAGGCAGTCAATAGTAATAGTTAGTGATACAAGCTTAGAGTTGGAGATAATGATAATCGCTAGGTCGCAGTGATTAGTGGCAGTTAGTGATGCAATTAGAGAGCTAGAAAGTAGTTAGTCATGAGGTCGCGAGGTAATTGGATAGTCAGTAAATCAAGCCGAGAGCTAGAGATAACAATCTAGTCGTGAGGTAAAAAGATCGACACATGGTTAGTGATTCAAGTCGCAAGCTAGAGATAATGGCGGTCGCCAGGTCACAAGGTTGGTTGGTGGTCGGTTACTGAGGTTGTGAGTTAGCAATTGTGTTCCATGTGTTAGTTGATTTAAATCATGGTTATGATGGCTTGGTCAAGCCAGTTTGGGATTTAAATGTTGTTAACCGATGTAACCACCTAAATTTGGTCTGTCGCAACTATAGACCCTATTTTCCCTAAGTGTGATCATACCCTCGATTTATGTCCAAATGACCCTGTTACTGCTTGGCATAATTCTTTTAATTAATTTAATAGCCTAGGTGATTTTTATCACTGATTTATATTAACTATTATAGCCATACAATTCAAATCAATTTTGACCAATCAAATCAAATCAAAATCAAACATGGCTATAGTATTTAATTATAAAGAAATTAAATAAATCCCTAAATCAAATACCCACTTGCAATTAACCCATTCCCCTAGCCTATTTAATTTAATTAAAATGGCTATAGTCCTCTAATTATTAAAAAGCAATTTCATTGTTTAAATAATTAATTCCTATATTTTTAAATGAATTAAATATGTTTATTTCATTTATTAATATTCCCCTAAACCCCAACCTAACCCATCTCAACCACTTCTACC
>MU224157.1:338810-363451 GCA_018584345.1 Thuja plicata
GTTAAACTGAAACAAAATGACCTGTTTCTAATGCAACTTAATTGCAGATTTTCAGATCTATTTACTTACAATATCTTTCTGATCAATGTATCAATACAATTCCTTTGTACTCAACTCTTTCTACTCTATGATGTTGTGCTTCTCTGTCTGTTGGTGTCTGCAGAATTCTTTAGCTCTCCCTCAGCTTGATTGATCAGGACTGCATGAAGTTAATCCTTCATCAGTTTCTCTTCAGCATCTTCTATCAGTTCACTCCCCCATGTATCTGATTGCTTCTTGACCACCCCATTAGAATGAATTATGTTTGTCTCTTAAATAGACATGATTTTCTTAATTCTAGGTTCTTGATTCTTGATTCTTGACGTGAAAAATAATCTAGCCAATTTGATTTACGGCTTTAACTCCTGATTTATCTCATAGTTATCTTCTTTCCAACTATGTAAATCATCTTTAAATCACTTACTTAAGTATGGTCGAATAAAAAAAATAAAATAGCTAGTTAAGTCTATCTTTTAGCTCTGTCAGCTAGATATTTTAACATTTTCTGATCTCTCTGTTCTGTCGGTCAAATCTGCAGTTTGTCGCCGGTGACAACTGCCAGTTCTGTCAGTGTTTCTTCAGTTAGCTTTGGGATCTCCGTTCGTCAGGCATCATTGGATCTTGCTCGTCGGGCAACACTGTGTTTAGCTCATCGGGAATCCTTTGATTCTACTTCATTGGGCAATACTATCTTCTTCTCATCAGGCATCACTGTGACTTTATCTCTATCTTTACCGATGGTGTGCACTCCACCGGTGTATTCTGTCACTTAGTGAATACTTGACTTTTATGCATTGCTGAAAGCATAACCTTTATTCCATTGATTCTCTAAAGTCTTTGGAATTATGTATATGACCATATAGATGATATCAAGTTGACATCAATGACAATACAAACCATTAATTGATTTAATGTCTTGCATCATCTTCAACTTTAATATAGTCAACCATTTAATCAGTTACATGTCATCACCCACATCTTGCATCATTATCAATTTTCCCACAACATCTGGAGCCTGGTGTTGCAAAATATTGGAATTCATTGGACAATGAATAACACTCTTTAACCTCTTAAATTTGATTGGATAGGTTCAACACATAACTCATTTTTTAGAGAACTATGGAAGAAAATCCCTTCCCAGCTAGGAAAAATTCTATGGAAGGAGAGAAACAACATGATATTCAGGGAAGTTGAGTATCCAGTTGGGGAGGTTTTTAGAAGCTTTCATAGATTTTTATTGGAAAATATTTTAGTTTCTTCATGGGATTTCCCTTCTTATCCCCTACTCCTTTTTATGATAAGGTGGCCAGGAACTAGGATTTCTCCAATTCTTATGCTAGATTTGATAACTCTAGAAGGATGAAGATATTGAACACAAAATGACATCCCCGAAATCATAGGATTACAAACTCAAATTCAATGGGGAAACAAAGAGGAACCAGGGAAAAGTGGTAGTGGGTGTAGTGATAAGATCTATCTTTGGATAACTTGTCATTACTTACATGAGTAACCTTGGAGGGAACACTCATGATCAAGTAGAGGGGATGACCTCGCTTTGGGATGTTAAATTTTCCCTTTCAATTTGAACCAAGGTTTTCTCAATTGAAGGGGACTTTGAGCTTATGGTGGATGCTATTAAGGGCCTTAATGTGGTTGAATGGTTAGCTGAAGGGATTGTCATTGATATTCACAAAATTATTTTGAGGTTGGACTGATGCAGAGTGGGCAGTCAAAAGTCCCAAAAGAGACAAGTAGATGCTTCAAATTCTCAAACTCAAGAAGTACACCACCAATTCAGGTGTTCCCAATATGAAAAGTGCCACTAAACTTATAACAAGTGTAGAAATGAATTTTTTATTGGTTATCACAACCTACTCCCAACAGGGGAACCTAATCACTAGGTTCACACAAGTCTTCAACCCCAACTTCCAATAGTTGGTTACTAGGCACATAAGCTAGATTTACTCAAATTCCCCATAAATTGAGTCAAAGGACCAAGGGTGACCTATACTTTAGTATTTGGTCTATTTAGGTCCCTAAGACAAGGATTAAATGATCCTATTCAACTTGTGAAACCCTTTGAATATAGTTGCTTTGTAATCCCAACTTCTTTCTTGTAACCTTTTCAGTTAGGAAATTGGACTTAGTTTTAGATTATTCCACATAAACCTCTAAAAAAAATAGGGATTCATATACCCTTTATGCCCAAATGGATTAGAGTTAAGCACCAAAACATGGAAGTGAAAGGAAGACATGAAAATACTTAGTTTTGACAAGATAATTATGCCTAATTAGGCCTGAATTTGCACTAAAAGTGCTATTTCCATGCAAAAAATATCCAAACCAACAATTATAACATTTGAGGGCATACATAAGAGTCTTTCACACCAATTTATAGGTCTTTTTGAATCCTTGAACAAAATTTATGTGGATTGTCCTAATTTGCTGGTAGGTGCACACATGGACATGTACACCTAGGGCATCATGGAAAATCCATCTCCCTACAAGTTAACAAACCAAACTTGCATAATCTCAAGGTACATGGAAAATTCTTTAATTCCACCAAGGGGCATTAGATTCCCATGGTGGAATCAAAAATAAAATACAATTACAAAGTGAAACCCTGATTTAGGGCCTAGAAACCAGGAAGGAAGAGTAAAAATGTGATAACTCTCGATGGACAGAGGATTAGACCATGAGACCAAGTGAAAATGAAAGATAATTTGCAAGTATAAATTAATCTATTAACCTTTCATTCCAATGCTTCTGTACTCGTCCGTACAGATTGATTATTTCTCTGAATTGTAGGAAAATTGGCTGATTTTATTGATTGAATGCAAAAATTACATCATATCAGCCTACCACCCACCTATAAGGGATTTTTTAGGCATTCCCAATGGTTACATCTCATATTTGAACTAACTATCCATTTGGGAATTGATTTACGAATTTTTACCAAAAGTTGCTAAAAGTTGCATTGACAACTTTTGAGCAACTTTGCAATGTAGATGACCAACTTGGTCCAAAACTAAATGTTATGATCCCTAATGGACCAAAAAATTTCAAAAACATGAAAACATGATAAATTAACCTATTTCTAAGGTTTGGGACACTAGTTGATCAATATTTGACCAAGGGCTTATTAATGCCAATCTTAAGACTAGGTCTAACAAAGATGTGTCTAAATTAAAACCTTTAGACTAACATGTCCTATAGACTATTATGGAATTAAGGGTGTCCAAGAATGCCAAAGGAAAACTTAGTTTGTCTAGGGTGCTCCTGCACCATACTCCCCATGAGGATTTGAACTCAAGTTCCCACTTGAGGTTAATTGATCAAGAGTGATGCAATGTTGTTTGATTTTTTCCTCTGTCATCCAGGTAGAATCAATATCAGGGAAACCTTTCCAATTGAAAAGGTATTGCATATACTTCTGTTTCCTTGTTTTCTTCAGCACTTTGGACTCAAGAATTATTTCCAACTCCACTAGTTTTCTTTGTGGAAGATTTGTTACATAGTATCCATCTTCCTTGTCCTGTGGACCCTGCACATTTGTTGCATCTGAAACACATTTGTAGGGGGTGAGGTCTACAACATTAAATATTGGAGAAATCAATAAGGTAGGGGGAAGAGAGATTTCATAAGCATTTTCACCCATCTTATTGAGAATGGTATATGGCACAACTTTCTTCATGTGTAGCTTTGAGTATTTGCCCTTAGGTAGTCTCTCTTTCCTTAGGTATGCCCATACCTTATCTCTAATCTGGAAATGAATCCCTCTCCTCTTCTTATCTTCTTATACTTTGTATTTCATGGTGGACTGCTACAAAGTGTCTTTTACTTCTGCCTGAACTTTGGTGATTAGCTTTGCTAGTTCTTCACTTGTGCAATTACTTTAAAATTTGAAGGTAACTCTACTAAGTCTAGAGGACCCTTGGGGTGTAAGTCATAGACAGTTTGGAAAGGTGTTTTTCTTGTGGACCTGTTTAAAGATTCATTAAAAGAAAATTTTTCTTGGGCAAGTATCATATCCCAAATTTGAGTATACTATTTTGTGAGGCACCTTAGAATATTTCCAAGTGACCTATTGACCACCTCTATTTTCCCATCTGTTTGTGGGTGATAGGCAGAGCTATAGGTCAGATTTGTGCCAAGATTTTTGAAAAGAGTCCTCCAAAAATGTCCTTGAAATTTAACATCTCTGTCTGAAACTATTGTCTGAGGTAATCCATGAATTCTGACTACTTCTTTGAAGAAGAGATGTGCTATGTGGGAGGCATAATTTGTGCTTTTACAAGGAACAAAATGCACCATTTTGCTAAACCTGTCAACAATGACAAAAATGCTATCATACCCCTATTTTGTTCTTGGTAGACCCATTACAAAATCCATGGAGATGGACTCCCAAGGTCTAGTGGGTATAGGTAGAGGCTGGTATACGCCTTGGTTAGTGGATAACCCTTTTTCTTGTTGACAAATGGAACATGATTCAACAAATTTTTTGACATCCTTACCCAATTTTGGCCAAAAATAAATTCTCTCAACCAGGTCTATTGTCTTGTCTATTCCAAAATGACCTCCCATGCCACCAAAATGCTTTTCTCTGATTATATTTGTTCTCATGGAACACTTGGGGATACATAACTGAGCCCCCTTCAACAAAAGATTGTTTTGGATCAGAAATTCACATAAATTAGTGTGATACCTGCATGTTAGATTTGTGCATACCTTAAAGGCTTCTCCAAAATTTGGATCCCCTGCATATAAGTGTTTGAGTGAGTCAATGCCCACACTCTGAAGTTAAACTTCTTCAATCAATCTAACCCTTCTACTAAGTGCATCAACCACCTTGTTAGATAGTCCCTTTTTGTGCTTTATATTGAAGGTGTATGCTTGCAGTTGTTCCATCCATTTTATATGTCTAACCCCTAGTTTTTCTTGAGTATTGAAGAAACTCAATGCATGGTTATCAGTGAAAAATATAAATCCCTTTGGAAGAAAATAACTCGTCCATTTTTTAAGTGCTTGGACCATGACATATAAATCTAAATCATAAGTAGAGTACTTTTTCTTTGCATCATTTATTTTTTAGAAAAGAATGCCACAACCTTACCTTCTTGGCTTAGGACAACACCTATTGCCAAATTACTTGAATCTATCTCCACAACATACACTTTGTTGAAATTAGGTAGGTCAGGATTGGATATTGGGATACCCTATTCTTGAGGTATTGGAAAGCATCACTAGCCTCTTTAGTCCATACAAACTTAATCTTTTTACCACCTTTAATGGTGTCCAACATAGGTGCACATACATGACTGAATTTTTTAATAAATTTTCTATAGAAAGTGGCAAGACCATGAAAGATTCTAACATCACCTTGGTTCTTTGGTGGAGGCCAGTTGACAATTGCTTCAACCTTTTTAGGGTCCATTTTTAGGGTGCCTTGTGAGATGACAAACCCTAGGAACACAATTTCCTTCTTCATAAACATGCACTTCTCCAAGTTAATCACTAACTTGTGCTGATGAAGTCTCCTCAAAACCTGTTCCACATGTTCAAGATGTTCTTCTCTACTATGACTGTAAATCAGTATGTCATCTAGATAGATTACGAAATTTTTTCCAATATAATCAATGAAAATCTCATTCATGAGCCTCATTAATGTGCTTGGGGCATTTTTTAATACAAAAGGCATGATAAGCCATTCAAAAAGGCCTTTAGTTTTTTTAAATTAAGTCTTACATTCATCCCCTTTCTTTATTCTGATTTGGTGATATCGTGATTTTAAATCAATTTTTGTGAAGTAACATGCATTTCCCAATTGGTCCAATAAGTCCTCCATTCTTGGGATGGGAAATCTATATCTTATGGTGATCTTGTTTATGGCCCTACTGTCTGTACATAACCTCCACTTGCCATCTTTTTTGGGTGTTAGGACTGATGGGATATCACATGGGCTAAGGCTCTTTTGAATCAGTCCTTTTTCAAGCAACTCACTGATTTGTCTTGCAATCTCTGCATTTTGAGTAGGGGTCATCTTATAGGGTGCTTTATTTGGTAAGGAGGAGCCAGGTATTAGATCTATTTGATGACTGATATCTCTTAAGGGAGGGAGGCTTGTGGGCAAGTCACTAGCAGTGACATAACTATATTTATTTAACAATTTCTTAACTTCATTTGGTATGGGATCCTTATCATCAGATCTTATGCTATCCTCGGGCTTAGAAATTAGGACAAAAGCTTTAGTCTTAGGTTATTTTAATACTTGCATCATTTCCTTTTCACCCAAGGTGATAACAGTAGGTTCTTTCTCTATTTTAGCATCCGACAGGGGCTTCATGGTAAAAGTTTCCCCATTCTTGGTGATGGGGTAGGTTTTCTTCCTAAAATGATGTGTGGCATCCACATCATATTGCCAAGGTCTTCCTAGTAAGATGTGGTAATCATCCATTTCCACTACATCACAAAGTACTTTATCTTTGAAATCTTCTATGGAAAATTCTACCCATGCTTGTTTAGTTACTAAAGTTTGTTGACCTTTGGTTAGACAAGAGACATGGTAGGGACATGGGTGAGGTTTCTTAGGTAGATTTAGTTTTTGAACCATTTCAAAAGACACTAAATTTTTATTTGAACCAGAATCTATTAGTAGATTACATACCTTTCCATGGTATTTGATTTTTTTCTTGGATAGATTCTTCCTTTGAGGTGGTTCTTGGCTTTGTGGTACTTGTAGAAAAAATTACCTCATCATCAAACATGCTCCTTCCTTTGGTTCTAGATCCCTTGGATTGGTGTTGTCCTCTTTATTACCCTCTTGAATGAGTTGTGTTCTTCTTTCCCCTTGATTGTTGTTATTCCCTTTCTCAGCGCACCTTCCTGCATGGTGTCCCAGTTGGTTGCAGTAGTAACATTTCAGAGGTCCATTGCCTCTTTCTGAATTTGTTCTCCCCCTATTGAAAGGTCTCCTTCCTCTGAAGTTTCCTCTTCAATTGGATTCATTATTTTCTTTATCTCCTTGGCCTTGGTCAAGTGTCTTGCTGCTGCTACCACTATATTTTCCTCTATTCCAAGAGGTACCTCTACCTCTAAATTTATTTCCACCATCATTTCTCTTTCCCTTGCCAAAGTGCTATTTTCTTTTCCATTTCTCCTCTACCTTGATTTCTATTTGATAACATTTGTTTACTGATGTAGGGAAGTGTAGGCTAAGTTATTCTTGAATGGACACTTTGAGACCATTCATGTACCTTTCTAACTTTTCTTCCTCATTCTCTATTGTATTAGTCTTGATACATAGTTTTAGGAACTCCTCGGTGTATGAGCCTACATCCATGTCTTTCTGCTTTAGGTTTTGCTTCCTTCTATGGAGTTGTACAACATAATATTTAGGTGCATATGTATCCTTTATTAGTTCTATCATCTTGTTCCATGAAGTGATCATGTTTCTACCATTCTTCACCCTCTTTGTTTGGATGAAATTCTACCAAGTTAGGGCTGCTCCCTTCAACTTGGATTTTTCCATCTTTACCCTCTATTTCTCAGAGATGTCTTCACATTCAAACAAAATTGTTAAGTCCTCAATCCAGTTTAAGGCCAAATCTGCATTCATCTTTCCACTGAAAGTTGGCAAGTCTAACTTCTCATCCATGGTTCTTCTTCCCATAGAATTTAGGGCATCTATGAGGGGTCTTTGGTCTACAAGGATATTCTCACTCTGATCAGGAGTGTCATATTCCTCTGTTAGTAATAATTGAGAGGGGGGGTGAATCAATGGCCTCAAAAATATTCCAATAATCAACCCTTAAAACTTAGTACCACAAAATTATACCTCTAGTTATCTTCAGTCCTATAAGATGAATGCCTCCAAATACTTATATCAAATTACTACTGCTTTGAATGCTTTGCAAAACCTTCTATTGTAGATTTACCGATTAGCATTCTATCAATTTACCAAAAGATAGTAAATTATCTAGAGTATACCGATCAATCCAATTAAGTTAAGTGTAATGAAAAACACTAAAGTAATGAATCATAAACACATTGACAAATGGATTTTTAACATGGAAACCCTATTAAGGGAAAAACCCCTTGGGACCGGTAACCCAAAATTTTCACTCTTCTAAAGTGAGCTCAGTGAAGAGCCAACCTTAGTAAAGGTTACAAACACATTGTTAGGTGTGACCTTATTAGAGGATTTAAAATTTTAGTTTGTCACTTGATATTAGGCATCTTACCATCCTTGATCAAACACTCACTTGGCCTGTCAATAGGTATCTGACACCTCATGCTATCTTCATGATCAAAATTTTTGATACTCCATTTGATGTATCTCAATATAGAAAGGATCTTTAAATCTCGCTTGGTTAAGAGACTTATGAATCAATGGTTAAACTAAAATAGTATGATCTGTTCACATATACAACTTATACTTGCATATTTTCAGATCTAATGTAATCTCACAAACTATTATGATCAATATAACTCTGTTTATACCTTTTCTCCACTTTGATTCTGCTCGGTGATGCTATGCTTTGTTGCACGATGTCCATAGAATTCTTTAGCTCTTTCCTCATCTTGTTGATCAACAATGTATGAAGTTGTTCTTCATCTTTTTCTCTTCAACATCCTCTTGTTCATTCCTTCACCCACACCAATTTGTAATCAATTGAGTTGTCTCTTTATAGACATGATATCACTGTTGTTAGGTTCTTGATCTTCTTGATCTTGGTGTGATCCACAATTATCACCAATCAGATTTAAAGCAAAACTCCTATTATATCTCACTGAGATCTTTTTGCCAACTGGACAAATCAGCTTTAAATCAATCACTTATCTCTAACTTATCGTGTCGATGAAAACAATGATAACTACCAGTTAACTCTATATTTATCTCTACCAGCTAGATATTTTTTCATTTGTGACCTCCATTTATTTTTGGTTTTAACTCTCTGATAGCATCGGTCAACACTCCAGTTCTCCTCAGGCTTCTCCATCGGTTTACACTATGTTGCTGGTCATCGGGTTTTCTTGCGATTCTGCTCGTCGATAATTCTCATCGATTTTCTTGCTCGGGCATCACTATGACTTGACTGTCGGTGATCTCTATTCGTCAGGTTCCACTGACCATTGGTTTTTTTAGTCACAATGTTAATTCTTGTCTTTTATGAATTATTGAAAGCATACTCTTTATCTCTCCGATTCTTTCAAGTCTTTGACACTTTGATTATAATCGATTAGATTATATCAAGTTGACATCAATGACAATATAATCCATTAACTGATTTAATGTCATGCATTATCCTTCTACATTTCAATTATCAACTTAACATATTCAAACATTCAATCAGTTACATGTCATCATCCTCTTCACTCCCTTCTTCCCCATCAGACATGTCTTCTTTTCCCCTCTCTACTTTGTTCTCGACTTCTTGAAGCCTCCTAGTCAAGGCTCCATTCACTGCCCTTTGTTCTCTCACCATCCTTGCAAGTTCTATGTTTGTAACCCTTGTAGGGATTTGTTCTTCCTTAGGATAAGACATAGCTCTGATACCACTTGATGCAGAGTGGGTAGTCAGAAGTCCCAAAAGAGACAAGTAGATGCTTCAAATCCTCAAACTCAAGAAGTAAACCACCAATTCAGGTGTTTCCAATATGAAAAGTGCCACTACACTTATCACAAGTGTATAAATGAATTGATTCTAGGTTATCACAACCTACTCCCAATAGGGGAATCTAATCACTAGGTTCACACAAGTCTTCAACTCCAACTTCCAATAGTTGGTTACTAGGCACATAAGCTAGATTTCCTTGAATTCCCCACAAAGTGAATCCAAGGACTAGGGGTGACCTATAATCTAGGATTTGGTCTATTTAGGTCCCTAAGACAAGGATTCAATGATCCTATTCAACTTTTGCAACCCTTTGAACATAGTTGCTTTGTAATCCCAACTTCTTTCTTGTAGCCTTTTCAGTTAGGAAATTGGACTTAGTTTTAGATTATTCCACATAACCCTCTAAAAATAATAGGGATTTAGATACCCTTTATTCCCAAATTGATTATAATTAAGCACCAAAACATGGAAGTGAAAGGAAGACAAGAAAACACTTAGTTTTGACAAGATAATTAAGCCTAATTAGGTTTGCAGTTGCACTACAAGTGCAATTTACCTACAAAAAATATCTAAAAAAACAATTGTAACATGTGAGGGCATACTTAATGGTCTTCCACACCAATTTATAGGTCTTGGTGAATCCCCAAACAAAAGTTATGTGGACTGTCCTAATTCGCTGGTAGGTGCACACATGGACATGTACACCTAGGGCATCATGGAAAATCCATCTCCCTGCAAGTTAAAAAATGAAACATGCATAATCTCAAGGTACATGGACAATTATTTAATTCCACCAAGGGGCATTATATTCCCATGGTGGAATTGAAAAGAAAACACAATTACAAAGTGAAACCCTGATTTAGGGCCTAGAAAGCAGGAAGGAAGAGTAAAAATTTGATAAATATTGATGGAAAGAGGATTAGACCATGAGACCAAGTGAAAATTAAATATAATTCACTAGGATACCTTAATCTATTAACCTTTCATTCCAATGCTTTTGTACCCGTTTGCACAGATTGACTGTTTCTCAGAATTGTAGGAAAATTGGTTGATTTTAATGATTGAATGCCAAAATTACATCAAATCAGCCTACCACCCACCTATAAGGGATTTTTTAGGCATTCCTAATGGTTAAATATCATTTTTGAACTAACTATCCATTTGAGAATTGATTTACAACTTTTTAACAAAAGTTGCTAAAAGTTGCATTGACAACTTTGAGCAACTTTGCAAGATTTTGCAAATTTGCACTCTAGATGACCAACTTGGTCCAAAACTAAATGTTATGATCCATAATGGACCAAAAAATTTAAAAAGCATGAAAAAATGATAAAATCAACCTATTTCTAAGGTTTGGGACACTATTTGACCAATAGTTGACAAAGGGCCTATTAATGCCAATCTTGGGACTAGGTCTAACAAAGATGTGTCCAAATTGAAACCTTTAGACTAACATGTCCTATAGACTATTATGGAATTGAGGGAGTCAAAGAATTCCAAAGGAAAACTTAGTTTTTCTAGGGTTCTCCTACACCATGGACATCTTTGAGATCAATCATATATGCATAGAAGAAAATAGAGTAGCTGGTTCCATGGCCACCCTGGGGATGGAAACTGAACATCTTAGATGTTGGATGAAAATAAACTACATTCTATTGCACATACAAAGAGCGTGATTAGGGGGGATAAGATATTACTACCATATAGAATAATGATAAAGGCGGGTTTATATATTTTGTGGACTCTTCTCTATATTACCTCTTTGGTGCAGAGTTTGGGTGATTGCTTGTATTATTTTAAAATATTTTGGTGGACAAATATTCAAATCTCGAGTGGTCTAGACATGATGAAGAAGAAGAAAACTAGATGGAGGGAAAAGAGAATGACATGGACTGACTGGAGGGGTCAAGATGCCAGTGAGATGGATCACATAGCTATGGTGTTAATGTGTCCAATAGGGACAAGTGGTGGCCACATGGGGACTGTTGAGGGCCATTTAATGATGCGATGACATCATATTGATATGACCCGACAAATTTTTTTAAGTGAGTGTTTAATAAGAACTTTTTGGGGAATGAGATTTCACACAAGGGAAACCTTGCACAAAATTTCATCATGTACCACAATGAAATTCTCTTATGAGTGAAGATAATTATGGATGCCAATGTATAATTACTCTTCCATTGGCATGCATACCTCCCATTCCTATTTTATGTTACTGTTCTTTATCATGGTTTGTAATATCTACATGAGAAACAAAAAATCTAAGTGTTGGGTGAGTTTCTCTTCTACTATTTTAGTTGCAAATTTTCAAAGAATGGGTGGGGTTGCGTGTACATTGAACCCATCACTCATGATGAGTTCAAAGAGGATACCACTTTGACATATCAAAAATTACAAAGGAGTTTTGTAGTTTATGGAGTGTATAAATGGATTTGACGAAAAACTTTCCATGTAATTCACCACTTCCTGAGAAGATAAATGGATGACTATTGGCTGCTTTGCCTTTGACATTAACAAGGAGGTTATTGACAAAGAAACATAGATCTTGATGAGGAAAATGAAAGAAGACTAGAAGAGTTGTATATAATGATAGCCCGAATCAATTCTTCTATGAGAACATGACATCAATCAAGCTCCATGGTGGCTTCAATAAAGAGGAGTTACTGACCCCCTGTAATTAGGTGTGTTTGATGATCATGAACTTTTATACATTAGATGGAATATTTAAGGTATACTAATTTTTTTTGGCCAGTAATCACTTTTGATTGGAGCTATGAACAAGTGAGGCCACATTTTTGAGGATACTCATCCTCATATATGTTTGACATTACTACACTTATATCTCTCAATGTCATCCTATTGCTAATATATTTACTCCTCTATCACTGCACACCTTAAATATCCCAGTCATGTGGCAGCCCCTCAACATATAAATCCTGTGTTCAACCCACACATCAATCCCTTATGCCTCATGTACTCCTTATCACTTCAGAAATATCTCCTTATGTCTCTTGCGGATAATCCTGCCACAATAGCATCAATACATCACACCTTATAACTGTTGAGCACCCAACCTCCTTATATCTTCCAAGCTGCGAGCATGAATAATCTTGCTTTATACGCTGGGACCTACTAGAATACCATCCTTAAACAAGGTACTTGTGTGTGAAGTGTGTCATCTATGTCCTCATTAGTTGTCATGTATGCTAGCCTATTACCTTGGTTGGATCACCTTTTATAGGGGAACGTTCGAGCCAATATATCAACATACTGGGGTTCAAACAGAAGAATACCCTCATATGAGGGTGCACAAATTCCATTGTATTACGAGGTGATCACCTAAGGTATACTACTTTTACCATATACCCCTGATAAATAATTTTTAAAACCATATTTTAATCTCCTTTTCATTTTTCCTCCTTAATTCTCTAGAAAGTTTGGTAAAAGATGTGGTCAAAACTGCTAGGACTTGTGACAAAAAACCCATTCCGCTTCACCAGGGTTTAATTTAGGTTTTATAATTTTTAACTAGTTATCCCTCCTAAGACAATAGTTTTCACTGAAGCCCACTTCTCCCTTGCTAAAATCATTGAAACCCCATGCCCCAGTATGAAAAAATACATCCATTACCAGGGGGCTACCAAGATTAGCTCTCACCTTGGCACACCCCTACCTATAATATGGTTGTTGAAGGTCTTTGTGAGAAGCCACTACCTCTAAAGTTGCCAAGAAAAGGAAAATTGAAAAACCCTCCCCTTTAGTGAAGAAGCCCAAAATAACAATACAAGATGTTACCAACATAGAGGAAGAGGATTTGGGGGAGGATGGAAACAAGAGTGAGAGAAACCCGCAATGTTCTAATAGATTGGTGAGTCATTCTATTGTCAAAAAGGAAGAAAAAGAAGTTGGTTGACTATGAATTAGAAGAGGAGGAAGATGTAAAGGGTGGAGATGATGCTTCTGAGGAAGAAGAGAGGGTAAGACTATTGTTGAAGAAGGCAAATACTTGGGAAAAGAGTAAAGCTTAGTGAAATATAGTAAGGATATCTCAATGCATATATCAGATAGCACTAAAATCAAACCTGTGGATCTCTCTAAGGATGCTATGCAAGAGGAGGATAAAAACCTGGGAAGTGCTAAGGATGCCTACATAGAATGCAAGAAATTTACAAGGGAGCTTGAAATGCTAAAGAACAAGGTCTAGGAGATGGAAAATAAATTGATAAGCGTCTCCAAATTCAGTCTGAGGGTTTGGCATAGTTTTGCATCCTCACTATTTCTTATGTAGAAAAGGGTCTTGGGAAAGAATGTAGAGAAGGAATGAAACTACTGGGAACTCTTCAAGTTCCTTACTGAATACTGGAGCAATGCTCTCAACTAGCCATAGAATGGATTTTTTTCTTTTATGTTGTTATGTTCAATTATTTATAGTTTTATATTGTTCAGACTTAGAATAGTTTATAGTGCTATGTTGCTAAGGCTATTACTAGTTTTGATGTTAATCAATTGTTAATTTTCTATTAATGTTGGGTTTATGATAGTTTAACAACCTTCATGAATTTTTTTTATAGGGACAACACCCTTGGTTTGCTTCCATTAATATAAAAAACAATTAAAGTCCATTTTGTAACAACATAAAATATATTTCTCAGTAGCCTCACATAAGTTCATAGTTAGGGTGCTATGAACTTATGTATTTCCCTTAACAATTATGATAGTTTTTTAAAAATATGTATCGTTATTTTACTTTTAAATTAGATAAATCTTTGAAGCCTTCATTATACTCATCTTGCAATTTTTTTGGTTTATCAATTTTGTAATGCTACATGAATATGTTGTTATAATACATAAGAAATGTGTCAAGGGTCATCTTCAATCAAATGGTCATTCGTGAAATTAAAAAATGATTTTCCACAATTTCTTGAATTATATGCACACAAAAAATATATTCAAACAATAGGAGTGGATCACATTGAAGCTAGTAAATTATAATTAAATTTCTTAGTTCTATCTTACATTGAAGTTAGTGAAGTATAATTAAATTTCTCAATTCTATCCTAATGTCATTGTCAAACTTGTTAAAACACCATGTCCATACATCAATTTCAATTTTATGTTTCTCACACATATAATAATCCATGCCAAATCAGACTTACTATCTATAACAATATGGCACATTTACAATAGTCAAATGTAACATATAATAATCCATGCCAAATCAGACTTACTATCTATAGAAATATGACACATTTACAATAGTCAAACGTATTAGTTTTTGACTGAAGGCTTATAATTTTTTAAAAAAGTTTAGTTGATTGAAATATATAACATTTCACACAACCATATAAAAATTAATATGTTTTATACAACTATATATTGTATAATCATTATTTTGAAAAAAATATCACACAAATTCACTTACCTTTTGCAATTAGTTTCCATGGTAAATGTCATAAATTTTTAATTTTTTCTCTATCAATTGGTTGTTTAGTGATGCAACACTACAATAAATAAGAGTGCACAATACAATAATAGATACTTAAAGCTTAACCAAGACATTTAAACAATAAAGAAAACATGTATAATAACAACATGGAAACTGCATGGATAAAATGAAAATACCTTATATGACTTATATTGCATAGTCAATTATGTGAACATAGCATCACATTAATAATATTATTTTATAAAATTATAATTACACAAACATAATTGAAAAATAAATTATTATTGTAATTGCAAAGATCACAATATTTTTTTGAAATAATGGTCACTAAAAGGGCCCAAACCCTTTTACATAGGGACACAGAAGCACAAAGAAAGTCCCAACAAATAACCAACAAGAAATTGAGCTCCAAGAGGTATGGAGTGTAACAACCAAAAGTAACAAAGATATTAAGATATAAAATACCAATAGTATATGGAAAACAATAATAAATTACATTGAATACACGTCCTTTAATCCACTAGTAGATACCCATTCTTCACCTAGTAATTTTATATCGTCCTCTATGTCCTCATTTTCTATCTCAATAAACTCTTTCTCAATTTGTACTTGTTATGATCTTGTGCTTTTACAAGGGCCTCCAACTTCAATTTTCTTCTTTCCCTTCACAAAAATTTCTTGAGGCATTGAGATATTATTAGCAGTATGCTTTATAGAGGTCTTACTTAATTGGATCACATTGTTCAGTGAAGACACATCCTATTTATTCTCTACTTTCACATTCTCTTTTTAAGTTAATTTATCTTTGTGAAACGTTAAACTAAAGTTCCTAGTTTTTTTCTTATTATATTTTAGAAATTTTTAATACTAACATTGACATTAGATGATTCCTCATTGAATTCTCTATGAAGGATGGCCATTTTCTACTTCATCCTTCATTTTAATTTAAAAAAACATTTAAGGATGCTAGGTTGTAGATTTAAGTTATCTTCTCAGGAATTAATCTTTGGTTACACAAATAATGTAGTCAACTTCCTTGAAAGCATGAATTTTATCCAACATTTTATCTTATATTACTCACTCAACCTTATAATCATTCAAAATATCGATAAGTTGTACATCCACCCCTCAAGGGTCTCTCAAAAATAGGGGATTTGCCTATAATTTTTTCAATATGCACCATCTCACTCTTGGGGGCCTCAATAATAAGGTTAGCCAAGTTAAAAAATTCAACAGAGATAAAGGAACAACTAAGAATAGACCTAGTTTGTAATGGTGTTGGTTTGTGGTGACTGATCAGGCAATTACTATACACGTTTCTACAATTCGTGGGGTTCGGGTTAAATTTTTTTGGTAAACTCATCAAGCATTTCCCTAGGTTAACTCGTCAAGCAATTTTTCAGGGTTAGGATTTTTCTATAAGAAAAATGGTATTAGGGTTATGGCTTCTGAGAGTGAAGAAGTATTGTATAATTTGTAGCGGTATTGAGCTGCAAGGGATCACTAGTTGTAATTGGTGGAAATTAATGGATTTGCAAGAAGGTCTCACGGTTGAGTGGGAGTTTCATGGTTGAGTCAGAGTAATGGAAAATGAAGGTAAGTTGAAGGTTGAGAAGTTTAATGGGAAGAACTTTCAGTTATATAAAATGCAGATGGAGGACTATCTCTATTAGAAGGATTTATGGAAGCCATTGGAAGGAATAAGCAAGAAAGTCACAACTATGTCTCAGGAGGATTGAGATTTTATGGACAAAAAAAGTCTTGGAATTATTCATTTATGCCTGTCACAATAGGTGGAATTTAACATTACAAAAGAGAAGACAACTAAAGAGTTGATGGAAACCCTAGCGAAGTTATATAAAAATCCTCCTGCTTCGAATAAGGTATTTCTTATGAAGCATTTATTTGATATGAAAATGGTAGACGGTGGGTTAGTTACTAATCACTTAAATGATTTTAATATAGTTACCAGTCAATTATATTCTATTAATGTCAATTTTGATGAAGAAATGAGGGCTCTTTGATTTTGTGTTCTTTTCTTGAAAGTTGGAATAGCTTGGTAATGGTTGTTAGTAACTCTATTTCTGGCTCAAATACCCTAAAATTTAATGATGTTGTTGGTGTTATTTTGGTGAGGAAATTCCTAGGAAAATCTTAGGTGGATCCACATCAGGTAGTGTTTTGAATACAAAAAGTAGAGGTAGATCAAAGGAGAGGAAGCGATTCTAGAAGTCATGGGAAATCATGAGGAAAATCAAAGGGCAAGATGTCTCAATATAGAGGACCAAATGATTGTTGGTATAGTGGGAGACCAGGTGATCATAGGAAGAAAGATTGTTGGTCTCGGAAGAATGAAGGAGACAAACAAGAAGGCAATAAGGAGGCAATTATGGTAAGTAATAAATTTGAAGAGGATGTTTTGCTTCTTTCCCTTGAAAATTCTGATGATTCATGGGTTCTAGATTTAGGAGTCTCATTTCATCATATGCCCCATAGAAGTTATTTTCTAGATTATGTCCAAGGAGATATTGGGATGGTTTATTTGGGAGATAATGAACCCTATAATATTGTTGGGAAGGGAAGAATTAAGATTAAGTTGCATAATGGGAATCATTGGATGCTACAAGAGGTAAGACCCGTTCCAAGGCTGAGTAGGAATTTAATTTCAGTACGGAAGCTAGGTGATGAAGGTTGCACAGTTACTTTTAATGAAAAAATTGGAAGTTTAAAAAGGTTCCTTAGTAGTATAAAAAGGTTTAAAATTAGGCACCTTATATCTTTGTACAGGTCATACTATTCCTTCTACTTTAATTGTTACACATAAAACTATATGTTCAGGAATAATTGCTGCACTTGAGCAGGTAGAACACGAAACAGTCATTGTGGATTCTAAAACAAAACTATGGCTCAGTAGACTTGGGTGCATGAGTGAAAAATTTATGAAATTACTTCATTCAAAGAAATTCTTACCAAGTCTAAAATGTGTCAATATGAATTTCTGTGAAATTTGTGTGTATGAAAAACAAAAGAGAGTTAGTATTCTAAAGAATGGGAAGGAAACAAAAGATGAGAAATTGGAGTTTGTGAATACATATGTATGGGGACTAGCTCAGGTATATTACCTTGGTGGCTCTCTTTATTATGTTACATTCATTGATGATGCAAATAGAAAAGTATGGATTCATTTCCTTAGGAAAAAATCTAATGTATTTGAAACTTTTGACAAATGGAAAAGCACGGTTGCTAATTAGACTGGTAAAAGACTAAAATATCTCAGATTTGATAATGGTGATGAGTATTGTAGAAAATGATTTTAAGATTATTGTTCCTCTAATGGTATTTTAAGGTAGAAAATAGTTCGAAGGACTCCACAAGAAAATGGAGTGGTTGAACACATGAATAGGACAATAATGGAGCGTGCAATGACTATGAGATTGCATGATGGGATGCCCTTACACATGTGGGAAGAGGCTATAAAATTTATATTTAATTGATTAATAGAGGTACCTCTACTCTTTTGGGTTGTGGTATTCTAAAGGAAGCATGGACATGTAAGAAGGTGATTTATTCTTTTCTCAAAATCTTCGGTTGTGAAGCATTTGCACATATAGATTATGAAAATAGAAGCAATATGGAAGATAAATCAAAGAAATGTATATTTTTTGGATATGACATTGATGAGTTAGGCTATAGAATTTGGAATTTTGAGAATCATAAAACTGTGAGAAGTAGGGATGTCATATTCAATAAGAAAGTGTTGTACAAAGATCAGTTGCAACATTATGAGAAGAAATAAAATGATTGTGTAGTGCTGGATGATACTCTTAAAGATAATGTCACAGTGGTTCCTCATGTTCTGCAACGAAAACAATAACAACAAAAAAAATACCACAAACTCCAGTGAATATTAGATGATCTTCAAGGATAAGTAGCCATCCTAACAAGTCCTATCCCTCTTTGTATTCTATGAAACAAGTCCTATGATGAAGCTATGAAACTAGATACCAAGGTTCTATGGAAGTATGGAATGAAAAAAGAAATGGACTCCTTGTTGAAAAATCAGATTTGGGAATTATGCAAGTTGTCTGCAGGTGAAAAAGATTTGTAGAACAAATGAATTTATAGGCTGAAAGAGGAGGATGGAGGTAAGAAATTTTTTAAAGCTGGTTTAGTTGTAAAGGGATTTGCAGAGAAAAAGGGCATTCATTTTGATGAGATCTTTTCTCTAGTTGTAAAAATGAATTCTATTCATACTATTTAAAGTATCGTGGCTAATGAAGATTTGTATTCGGAACAACTAGATGTGAAAACTGCCTTTCTCCATGGTGATTTGGAGGAGGAGATATATATGGAACAACCCCAAGGATTTGAGGTCAAAGATGAGGAGAAGTTAGCGTGCAGATTAAAGAGGAGTTTATATTGTTTGAAACAAGACCTTGACAATGGTACTTACAATTTGATAGTTTTATGGTTGACATGACATCAACAGGTTTAATTTTGACCATTTTGTTTATTTTAAGAGGTTGGATAATGACATCTATATTATTTTATATTTATATGTTAATGGCATGCTTGTAACAGGTTCTAACATGGATCACATAAGAAAGTTAAAACAATAGTCAGCAAACCCATTTTATATGAAGGATTTGGGGGCAACAAAAAAATCCTTGGTATAAAAATTGTAGAAATAGGCAAAACAAATATTGACTCTATCTCAGGCTGATTATGTTCAAAAGGTGTTATAGAGATTCTCCATGGAGAATACAAAATTTGTTAGCAAACCTTTGCCTAGTCATTTGAAATTGACTAAGGAGATGTGTCCAAAGACACGAGGAGGAATAGAAAATGTCCAAGGTGTTGGAAAGTGACAATGCAAGCAATTGTTATTTTGTCATTGCTGTCAAACCTTTACTGGTGAGACTATTGTTATCTATTTGAGTACCATATCTATTGTTGATGAAGAAGATTTAACAAGAAGACCAAGTGAATGGTTAAGGAAACTAAAAGGGTATTTGATCAGTTGGCACTCTGGCAAAGTAATTTGTTGTTTATCTTTCAAAGATAGTTTTGTTGGTTGTTCTGTGCCGAGCAAGTTTGGCTTGTGCCGAGAAAAGTTGCTTATGATGAGAAAAGTTGCTTGTGCCGAGTAAAGTTGCTTGTGACGAGCAAAAATTTGCTCAATGCCGAGCACCATTGAAATTGCTGAGTGGAAACAGTGATGTTGGCCGACTAACAATAATTGGATTAATGATGAGATTTGAGATCTCTGGCTGACTTAGTTGATTTTATTGGGATATGTAATGTTAATTAAAAATTGATCCATGTCATTTAATGTATGGGTAACCGTAATTAATGCATGGTTTCAAGCTTTAATTAGAGACTACTTTGGAGAAGTAAATGTAATGCAAAGATGGTATGATCCATTGGATTTGACCTAACCTAAGATCTACGATCTTGTTTAAGAGGCAAAAGATTTCTCTGACCTAGACAGAGTGGTATATGATAACCTAAAGGGGCTATTCACAATGTGGATGAGTGTATGTGTATGCAAAAGGTTTGCATAGTTGATTTATTGTTTGGCATGATCAAACAGAGAAGGCAAAAGGCAGAAGCAGAAAGTTGCATGTGTAATTGCTTGATGGATTTCCAAGTAGATCAGAAGGTTGAAATGACAATGCAGGCTATCCAGTAAGTTAACATCAGAGCTGTAATTGGATCTGAATTGCAAGGTAAGTTGTATGTACCAGATCACAAACTACTGATTACTTTTTTACCATTGTATCAGGTAAATCCTTTAAAGATGTTGACTTAATAGTCATTTGTATAAATCCTCTAACAAGGTGACATTTAGGTAGAGTGTTCTAAGTCCTCTAACAAGGCCACTCCTGACAGGGTGATTAAATCCTTTAACCAGGTCACACCTAGCAGTGTGCTATTGTAACCTTTAACAGGGTTGGCTCCTCACAAGGCATCACTTCAAAAGAGTGAAAACTTGGTAGCATGTTACTGGTGGTTTTTCCCATATTGGGTTTCCACGTTAAATAATTGTGTCAACTTGTGTGAATGCTTATGGTTTGCTTTACTGTTATGTTTCTACAAGCTAATTTTAATTGACAGTAAACTGCATGATTAAGTTGTTGATTTATACTACTGCTGCCGAGTAGATCTGAAGTACAAAAAGTTTTATTTGCTACATCTAGACCTGAGGATAACTGATTCACCCCTCCCCTCTCATTTATTCCAAATTCATTCTAACAATTGGTATCAAAGCTTTGGTCTCCTGAAAATAGTTTGAAGGTACTTGGAGCGAAAAGATCAAGATGTATAAGAAGGAGGTTCCTAAACTGAACAAAGATAACTTCCCTGCATGGCAGATTTTGATGAAACTACATTTGGCTGGTGTTGGTGATGATGATAAGTGACTTATTAAACATGCCTATGTACCTCCTACTACTCCTCTCACAGCTACACAACTAAAATAAAAGCAAGAGCACAATCAAGCAATGTTGGAGATCGCCTCCTTATTGAGCTATTCAGAGTTTGATGATATAAAGAGCTGCAAAAATGCAAAGCAGATGTGGGACAAACTTGCAACTGTCTACGGTGGAGACACAAATGTAACGAGAGCTAAATTAGAAAGTCTAAGAGGTAAGTTTGATGAGATAAAAATGCAAGAAGGTGAAAATGCTATTCAATACTATGGTAGAGTAAAAGAAGTTGTAAATGTCATTAGAGGGGCTAATGGAACAATTGATGAGAACACCATTATGAGAATGGTACTGAGAACTTTACTTCTTGTATATGCTATTAGAGTTTTTGCAATTCAAGAATTGAGATGTACTCCTAACAATAATCTGAATCTGGAAAATCTGATAGGCAGACTCATTGCATTTGAAATGTCAAATTATGATAACTATAATCCGCAAGGGATTGATTCTGCTTTTAGATCACAGCTAGTTCTCAATAAATCTAAGAAGGGAAAGAAACATGTGGACAGTGATAGTGACACTTCTGATGATGATCTTGAAGAACTTGAAGCACTTATTGGAAAAAGGCTTTCCAGAGGAAAAGGAAAATACAGAGGTAAAATTCCTATTATTTGTTTTCATGCAACAAAATTGGTCATATATGTTAGAGTTAAAAGGGTATTTTCACTTATTAATTAAATCATTATTGATTTAATTATTAAGTCACCTTTCACTTATTAATTAAATCATTATTTGATTTAATTATTAAGTCCCTTTTATCTCTATTTCACTTAAGCTAAACTTTAGGCATGCAATAATTGATTCTTTTATTAATTATTCATGCAACCTTGGTTTCTTCACCCAACCTTGGTTTATTTACCCAACATTGGTTTCTTCACCCAACCTTGGTTTCTTCACCCATCTCAGGGTTTTGATCTCCTTTATAAGGATTGATCACTTTGTAATTATGTAATATTTGTGTAATTCCATTCCATTTTTATTGAATTAATTGAGGATGTTTCCTCTTTCACAGATCTGTTGTTTTTGGCCTCCATAGATTTTGCTTCTCTCTTTCTGTGACAGGTGTTTGCATGCAGGTGATTCTTGCGAGTTGTAGGGTTGATAGTTTTTCATCAACTCCAACATGGTATCAGAGTTCTGCCCTTTCATGCCCCTGTTCTCTTCATGAGAGATTTGGCCTTGTTCTTTAAATCTGTGTTTTCAAGAGGTTTTTGTCTCAGATTTTCATGGATTTTGTGAGGATTTATTTTTTGGAGCACTTTGGGCAAAAAATGACATCTGGGTTGTGTCTAGAAGGCCCAAGGAACCCAATTTTCATATATGGCATGTCAAATTTGGACACAGTTGAAATTTGGGCACTATTTTTTGCATGCACAACCCTTAGCACACTTTACAAGGCAAAAGTCTACCTCGATTTCCATGCCACCTCAATTTTCACACTGCCTTGATTTTTGTGCCATCTCAATTTGCATACTACCTCAATTTGCATGCTACCTTGATTTGTGTGCCACCTTGATTTGCGTGATATCTCAATTTGCATGCCACCTTGATTTGCGTGCTACCTCAGTTTCTGTACCACTAATGTCAGCAGTCACAGGTCTGACAACGAGGTTAAATTTGATGGCCATGAAACTATCATACAACTTGTTTTTTTTCCATAATGAGCAGCGTGTGGTTTTTTCGCTCTATTTGGAGCAAACAGAGGCCGATTTTTGACTTCTTTATATCGTCAGAAAGATCTTTCAGAGCCAGATACTTTTATGCAGGTTAGATTTTCTGATATTTCCATCTTTCAGCCTTTTTTGGCAGTCAAAGTCAGCAATCTATTTTGTACTCTGGGAGCCATATTTTTCTCATTCAGACTCCATTTTTTTACTTTCGCGTGGCGTCAGAAAGCTGGCTCTATTATCTTTCTTCTTGTATGGGTCTCACACCCATAATTTGCTCCAGGTATTTTTTATTCAATTTTTTGCATTTTTGCAATCTGGTGGATATCTTGGATGTTTTAGGTCCTGGGATCATTTTCTGTGCATGGGATGACTCTTTGAGAGCAGTTACATATGTTTATTTTTCTTTCAGTCATTTCTGGATATTGTATACATCCTTTTCTGTAGCTTTTTTACAAACACACTGAGATAAAGTGCCATCTTGCATGTTTGGGATCCTGCACATTTTGTGCCTGATTGTACTCACATTATTTATAAAGTGCCATGGGGGGGTTACTAAACCTTTGTCAAGTGAGTGTTCCTTCCATGACATTAGCCTCATGTGTGTCAGTGACTGATCATCCTTGACACATACATTATTTCTGCTTGTACGTTCTTCATCATGCAATTTTTCTTAGTAGTCTCTCAGTGTATCTGTTATACCTCTCCCTATCAACATTATGGGGGGTATTACTATTGGTTCTTATGTTTCCTTGGTTTGATGGAGTGAGATATGTATTCAGTATTTGTTCCTATGTACTAGGCGAATGCAGTGGCTGGTACCTATCCATTTCGGTGAGATGGATCATTTACCATATGGACACTCTTCTTTCGTTCCTATTTTGGAGGCTTCAGACTTGGAGTGTTTGCCATCTGTATCTTTGAGTTTTGATGTTTTCCTTGTTTGCCATCCAAATTCAAGTAGTGTCATTTGAGGGCACTCATACAGAGTAGTTATTTGACAGTGTTTTGCAGCTTCATGCTTTAGATGCGTTCTACATATTCTTTCTTTGTTCCTATTTTCTGGGACATTCTCTAGTTTGGCGGCTTCTTCAGTCCTTCACTAGACTTCATCTCTTTTTTGGAGAGTGGTTTGTCCCACTGGGTTTTCTCCTTTTCTCCTCTTTACAAAGATTTTTTGTACTTGGGTACCTCATCAGGCCATGTTGCCGGGACCCATCTTTCCTGCTTTCAGTAGTTGTTTCAAGGTTTTTCAGCTTCTCCCTAAGTTTATCTTAAGGGGGGTGTTAGAGTTAAAAGGGTATTTTCACTTATTAATTAAATCATTATTGATTTAATTATTAAGTCACCTTTCACTTATTAATTAAATCATTATTTGATT
>MU224157.1:411651-471429 GCA_018584345.1 Thuja plicata
TTGCATCTTGGGGAATTGGAATTTGACTCAAAACCTTATTATATCAAAACCAGGGTATGATTTCTAATTCCATCTATTAGTAGGAAGATGATGCCACTCATTTTGGTGTCTAAACCTGGTTTTACTTCACAAATCCAGAATTGCAATTTAGAGAAACAAACAGCGGATTTGCAAAAATGAGAAGTGTCACTCCCAAAACCGGGAAGTGTCACTTCCAATTCCTGCAAACAAACGGGGCCTAAGCATTGTGGGATAAATGAACCATATCATCATTTAATTCTTTTTGGAAATCAGAAATTGAACAAGCTACTCATCTAAAATTGTAGATAATTGAACAATACAAACTTACTTTCAAGCATTCTATTTTCTCTAAAATAGGAACATCTCAAATCAAGCACAACATTGCTTAAGGGAATGAACTATTTTCTTGAAACTATTTTGGGAGAAAATGACATGGATTAGGAGAGTATGCTCTTCTTCTTTAGAGGAATCAGAAATCTAGACATCCTACACTCTCCAATGCTTTGTACGCTTATTTAATAGTAGAGGGCCTGCGGGTTGAGGAAAAAATCTCCCGAGAATGACCCAAGTGAGGACAGGTTTTACGCCAACCCTTCCAAATCACTATAAATAATTTCTTCCTCATAGGCCAAAGCCTCAGAAGATGGAGCCAGTTTTGTTCCTAGAATTTTGACATCATTCCTTGAACATGCTTGGGTATGTGTAGAGCGGAGCTGCTTGAATCTTGCTTGCAGAACTAATATACTTAAGTACTCATAGGGCTATACGCCTCAATTTTGCCTTGTGCAATTCTATGGGTGATGGTTTTGAATGGATTTCCCAATCATAGAAAACACTTAAACCTAAAGAATTCCTGATTCACCCCCAAAAGGGTGATAATCCTTGTGCAAGGCAAAAAGTAATTGCCCCAAGACACTTATCATATCATGCCCTCACTTGCGTTTGGAGTTGGCTAGTACAACATCATGAATGGAGCCATTGCGTTCTTGGTGATGGATGTATTTTGATTAGTGTTTGAGTGTGTACCTAAGTCAAAGAGAAAGGATTTTCATCCTCCACCTAGAAAATAGGGATAAGATGTGTGCATGTTTCACCTTTTAACAATGCAACAATGCTTGACGTAACTGAAAGATCACTAAAAAGATAACATTTTCAAAACAAGCAAAAAATTTCAATCTAGGGTCTACACATGTGTTTTCATTCAGTGACATATCTCAGAACTCAAAACTGCAATCAGACGAACTCCACGCACTTCCAAGATGAATTTTTCAAAACTCAAAAAAATTGACAAGACATCAGAAAATTGCATCCCAGATTTCCTGGATCATTCTTGGTATCCTGGCTTGCATATAGTATCATGGCTTGCATTTAGGTAGCATATCATCACATCTAGGGTTTAGGCTTGCATCTGGGGTTATCAAAGGCTCGCATCTAGGAGCTTGTGTCTAGGACAGTGGGCATTTGCATAATAGTTTCTTAGAAAATCTCAGTTGATTTGAATACCCTTTTTTCTCTTTAGTCTACCCCTATTGTCTTTTTTGGTCTCCCTGTCACTGTGTCAAAACACTTTTTTAGATGTTTACCTTGCATGTCCTGTCAGTTTCTCGCAATCTATCTCAATACGTGTGGTTTATCCTCTTTTTACAACAACTTGATTCCCAACTCACTATCAAGGCATTCTAACCCTCTGACGCTAGAATCATTTACTTCCACCAAGATACAAATGATACTTCCACCTAGACACACTCACTTAAATGATTTGGGATAGTACCTAACACTCTTGGGAAACTTTGATGAAGTTGAAGACACAAACACATGGTTAACACAAGATGCAACAAGTACATGTCTAAAGGATTGAAAGTACTTCCTAAATCCCTACACTTTCAAGGAGAAACATCTCATAGTTCTCTACTAGATCTAGACTCTCTAGAAATGGAAAGAGACACTCACGAATGGAGTGAGGCTTTTAAGGAATATGATAACAAAAAAAACCAAAAACACAAAGATAGCGATGAGGAAGAAGAACCCACATTTGAATGTCCTCTATTTGAATCAGGTAGTGAGGAAGACATCACTGAAGAAGAGTATAACAAACTCAAGCAGAGTAAGAAATTCCAAAAGATGATGGAAAAGATGATTGATGAAGATAAAGAGAAATACTTTCTCCATTTAGCATCCACTAGCATAAAGTTACCCAAGGATTATGATGTGGAACAACTAAAGGAAAAGGAGGTGCCAACTCCTATATCTATTCTCGCCAAACAACTCACCTTAATGCAAACTGAGCTTGCGACTCTCAAGCAAGAGAAATCTAAACCCAAGATGAAATACTCTGTGGACACCATTTGTCCATTCCCTTTTGATAAAAGTATCACTATGGTTCCATTTTCTCCCAATGTGAAAAGACCAAAATATGACAAGTATATAGGAGAAACCAATCCACATGACCATGTTAGGGAATTTTGCGCTCTTAGTATAGAGTACATGCATGAATCCACTTACCTCATGTGACTGTTTCCTGGAAATCTAGGAGGCAATGTCATGGAATGGTTCTCAAAATTTACACCTAAGGTCAAGAATTTTGAGGAGTTAATACAACAGTTTATCTGACATTACTCCTATAATATCCAACATGACAGGACTATGATGGATCTATGCAACACTAAACAGAAGACTAGCGAACCCTTTACCCACCTTCTACAATGGTGGAGGAAAATCTTTGTACAGTATTCAAGAGCCATTCCCAAATCTGAGAAGATGGAAATATTTGTCAATAACTTGATACTAGAATTGAACTATGCATTGAAAATGCAAGATTACCCTAGCTTCGATAGGATGATCAAGAACACCCTCTGCATCGAGGAAGTTATGGTAAAAAAGGGAGAGATCACTCTTCAAAGTGAAAAGAAATCTAACAACTCCAACTCCAAACCTAAATGGTGGAAGAAAAACAAAAATGTTGTCAACGATGGCATAGTAGATGCATCCAATGTTGGTCCTAAACCTAAGGTATTCAATTTGACTAACAGCATGCAAGCAAGCAAAGATGCCAAGGTAAAAAACCCTGTACCTAAAGAAAATAATGATAATAGCAAGGGTCGGACATAGACTTCAAAACCTCAAAGAACATTCACTCCTTTGGGAGAACCTCTCAAGATTGTTTTGAAGATGCAATTAGAAAAAAAGGTTCTCACAATCCTAGAGTCGAAACCATGGGAACCAACAGTCAAAACAAGGTGGTGGGATGATAATTCTTACTGTGTCTTTCACAAAAACAAAGGACACAAGACTAACAATTGTCCTAAGCTCAAACACACTATCGAAGACCTTATTAAAGGAGGAAAGATCAAAGTATACAGACACACTACCAATGAAGATCACACAACATTTAACAAACCGTTCCCTAACTATGACAAAGGGGAAATATGCAAAGGGAAAGGTAATGAAGTCAACTACACCTATTCCAACAATGATAATGTGATCAATAGGCTAGACATTAAAACTGAATCAATCAATGTGGTCAAAATCAAAGGTGTTTCTTTCCAATCGAATGCGGTAACTCAGAGCTAAGAATAGGTCACGATCAAAGGACCCAATTCCTCACCAAAACCAACATCAAAATCTAAGGTTCCTATCATTACTATCCCTAAACCAATAGAAAAATACATGGTTACTATTCATGTAGCAAAGTATGACTTTGTGGACCAATTGCAATGAACCCCTGCCAAAATTTCCATTTTTGAGTTGCTTAAAATATCCATAGTGCATAGAGAAATCCTGGAACAAGCCCTACATGCCACAAATGTACCAAAATATCTTGATATAGACAAATTCCAAGCGATGGTCAATCACATCTTAGCGCCACATTACCTCTCCTTTTTTGAAGAGATTGATAAGTCATTGACACATCCACATAATCAACCCCTCCATATTGAAGTCCTTATTCACAAATCCTATGTTAAACAAATTTTGATAGATGGAGGCACAAGATTGAATATGTGTACACTTAATCTAATCAGGAAAGTGGGTCTTTTAGAATGGACTATTGACTCTAGAAGCAAAATAACTATCAAAGCTTATGACGAGGAAGAAAGATCCTCTAAAGGTCTTATTATTCTACCCATCGGAGTCAGACCAATTGAAAGGAATGTTGTATGTCAAGTTCTGGATCTACCCCTAGCCTACAACATCCTGTTAGGGAGACCATGGATTCATGAAATGCAAGTTGTGTTGTCTGCTTACCACCGGTGTATCAAGTTCCCACATAATGGGGTGGAAGTGACAATTCCTGCGGATGCTAATTACACTTGCAACAATATCAAAGTAGGTAGTATGATTCCACATAACAAGGAATCTATGGATGAGATTTCTCCTGAGACTACCAAGGACATGGTTATGAAGAGTTTTGGAAAAACCTTAAAACTTGACGAAACAGGTATGGGAGAATACAAACTAGACATGACTCTGTCATTGATAGAACTTTTGGTGTCACCAAGATCCTATGGAAGGCCCTCCTAATAATTCACACCTAATGCATCCAAGGAGATGGAAATACACAAAGAAACTAGCATGGTAAAGGAATCCACATCTTCTTTAGATAACATAGAAGAACAGGCAGTCTTGGACTGGCTTTATAAAGGGGAACCAACAGAGGCTGAAGTCAAACATGTAGAAATATCCCCGAAACAGTATGGTAAAGGATATGACCTCCTCAAGAAAATGGGATACAAAGGAAAAGGACCTCTAAGAAACATTGGAAGAGGAATTATTGAACTTGTACACATGGAGTTCAGGAATACCGAAGACAAAACAGGACTAGGTTTTAATACTGAATATGACAAACCTGCTTCAAAAGATAGTCTGATATCTGATAAAGGGAGTGATGAAACATAGGAGATAGAACTTGAACCATGGTCCTATGAGTGATTATTACATGTTGGTACAAAGAATCCCAAATATCAAGGAGAGCGCCATGTACCAAGCTTTGAGCTACCACAAGATCTTCACACCCCTTTGTTAACACAACCTCCTATTCAAGAGGTAGGAGATATAACAATAGTTTATCAAGAGGTACCATTAATAACAATGGCTACTGCGAGCACATCCCAACAAAAAGACTCACATCCTAACTAGGGGCAGTTAGTCACAATCACACATGTCCTTGATCTACCACACTTTGATCCAAAGGTGGCTAATCGGTACACCAGATAACTATTGTTGAATACTTAAACAAATCTAATGATGAAATCACTGACTCTCATGATTATGAATGAGATGAGCTATCTGTCACCATAGAGGACATTGAAATAGATGCGATTCACATGTTTTCAGCTCCATCAACACCTCATGAACATTCTGACACTACTCCCAACAATGCTGATATTCCTAAAGCAGAGGAGGAATTCCTTCTCCCAATCATTGATGGAGAGACTGGTGCTTTCCTAAGTCTAGAAGAAGCTTAGAGGAAAAAAGAAAGAAGCCTCCTTTTATGGAGAGATGAAGATGGCAGTTCCACTGATGAGTCACTAGAGTTTGGTCCACATATAACAAACAATGACCCTTTTTATGACGATCTAACCCTTATTGATCCAAACATCAAAGAAATTAACTTAATAGGACATGTCATGTCAGTTAATAGTCTTGACGCTAACGCGATGCTGTCCTTCCCAGACTCTGATTCCTTATCATTGATAAATCCAAACCTAATTGATTGGACTAGTATGGATCCTACTCCTATCCTAGACTTTCCCAATGAATACACCTTGGCTTGCTATCTAAATGCATGTGAACCATACCCTTCTTCCACCAATGCAAGGAGTGTGAACATGTCATAGGAGGATATCAAGTTTCTCAGTAAAAAATTGAAAAATAAAAAGAAAAAGGGAACTAATGGTGAAAACCACATTGTGGCAGTATCAGATCCTGAAATAGTAAAAACAAAAGACATATCCAATGGTGAAAACCTCTCAAAGGTGCCAAAGGATGAGATTCTTGATATCCCCCCCGAGCACTTTCAAGAGAGATCTTCAGTACTAATAGAACCAACAGAACCAGTCAACTTGTGTATAGCTGTGTCTCCTTAAATTATTCACCTGACACAATCTTCATCAGAAGAGGAAAAGGTACAATTCACTGAGTTCCTAAAAGAAAAGAAGATCAACTTTGCATGGTCCTATACATATATGCCTGGACTAGATCCTAAATTAATCATGCACCACTTGTCTATAGCTCTCGGGATAAAACCTATGAAACAGAAACTTAGAAAGATGAATCCTCATGTTGCATTACTAGTAAAGGCAGAGCTAGAGAAATTGTTAAAATCTGGCTTCATCAGAGTCATTGCCTACGTAGGATGGATCTCCAATGTATTCCCAGTGTCTAAATCTGATAAATCCATCAGGGTATGTACAGACTTCAGAGACTTAAACAAGGCATGTCCAAAGGATGACTTTCCGCTACCTAATATTGACATGATCATCAATCTTATAGCAGACTACCAAATGTATTCATTAATGGATGGCTTCTCAAGCTACAATCAAATCAAAATTTCCCCTGAGGATCAAGAGAAAACCACATTTACATGTGCATGGGGCACCTTTTGCTGGAACATCATGCCATTTGGGTTAAAGAATGCAGATGCTACATATCAAAGAGCAATGACTACTATACTCCATGATATGATGCATAAAAAAATGAAAGATTATGTGGATGACACCTTAGCCAAATCCAGAGAAAGAGGTACTCATATTGATGACTTAAGAAAGATATTGGATCGAATGGAGCAGTTTGAACTCAGGCTCAATCCAAAGAAATGTGCCTTTGGGGTCCAATCAGGTAAGATCTTAGGGTTTATTGTCTCAGTGAAGGGAATTGAGGTAGATCCTGTAAAAGTAAAATCTATACTAGAGATGACTCCTCCATGCAACATCAGTCAAATGAGGACATTACAAGGGAGACTTAACCAATCAGGAGGTTCATGTCACAACTTACTGACAAAGCGCAACCCTTTACTAAATTACTACATAAAGGGGTCACCTTCAAATGGGATGAACACTATGAAACAAACTTTAGAGAATTAAAAGGGTACCTATCTACTCCTCCTATTCTTATGGCACCTATTCAGGGAAAACCATTACTCTTGTATATTTTAGCTACAACTACATCACTAGGAGTATAGCTTGCACAAGAGGATGAAACAAAGAAAGAAAGATCTATCTACTACATCAGTAGAATGCTAGTCTCCTATGAGCTCAATTACAACATTATTGAGAAAGTATGCTTAGCAGTCATCTTCACATCACAAAAATTGAGACACTACATGCTCTCGCATACAGTAAGGCTCATTTCTAAGATTGATCCTCTAAAGTACCTTTTGAGAAAAATGGAATTAATAGGGCGTCTAGAGAAATGGGTCCTCATGCTAAGTGAATTTGATATTGAATATGTAGACAAGAGGGCTATTAAAGGACAAGTCCTTGTAGATCAACTAGCTGCTTCACCGCTTCAAGATGATGAACCTTTAAAGATTGAGTTTCCCGATGAAACTATCATGCATCTCACTAAGTATCCGTGGAAGATGTACTTTGATGGTTCTTTCAACATCACTTAACATTGTCTCTCAATCTATTATCCTCAAGGTAATGGATAGGCTGAGGCATCTAACAAGAATATTCTCAAGATCCTGCATAGAACTATGAGTAAGTCTGGAAAAGACTAGCATCTACAACTGAATCTGACACTATGGGCCTACTGAAAAAGCATCATAACACCAACAGGAGCCACACCATTTTCCCTAGTCTATGGTACTGAAGCAGTACTACCTATTGAGGTTGAAATCCTCTCTTTACGGATATCTTTACATGGTCTTGTTACTGATTAGCGATACTACATCGATAGGTGAATTATTTAGACCTACTTGATGAGTACAGACAATAGGAGTTTGATCACCTGAAGGTATACCAAGCATGCATGTCCAAAGGATATAATAAAAAGGCAAAGCCATGAAAGTTTGAAGTGGGGGATCTCGTCCTAAAGGAGAATCCTAAGAACTAGCCTAACCAAGAGTAGAAAGGAAAGTTTGAACCTAACTGGTTGGGACCTTATTTTATCACTGATACTTTTGGGATTGGAGCTTATCAATTATCTACACCTGAGGGAGATGTTCTTCCAGATCCTCTCAATACTCTACATTTGAAGTAGTTCTACGCTTGATGTTCGGCTAGCAGAGCCTGTATAGTAAATAGTTTTCAGAGAATACCAAAAACATTCAAAAAATTGATCTTGAAGAAATTTAAAAATAGTGGAAAAAGTCCTGAAGAAAGGTATCCTTGGTGAAAAACTAGCAAATAGGCACCTTGATACTACAAAAAAATTCAAAAATTCAAAAATAGCAAAAAAATTGAAAAAGAGAAAAAGTGCCTTGATGACACCTTGGTAAAACAGACATCCTGGTAGGCAAAAGAATAAAAAGTTTTTCCAAGTGGTGAAAACCTGGCAATCAGGCGTCACTTTTGTTCTTTGCTCTATCTATCAATACACTGTTGATACTAAACCTTCACGATCGCACCTGTGCTAACGTTGACTTCATTTCCTTACAAATATCTCATCCTTGCTTGGGATTTGTCTATATTTCTGTCTTAGGATTAGGTCATTTTTTCTCTAGGAGTATCTTTTCTAGTATGATAGGTTGTGTCTGCTAGTTTTTCATAGGATGGTTTGTCTCATAACACAATGGTACTCGATACTAGCACCAAACTATCACTTTCATGAAACATGGATGTATCTTTCTGAAACACCTATCTGACACAAACATTGCACTAACATAAATGGTGTTCCTATGACCTACATTGGATTGCAAATAGGGAAGAAATTTATACATAGACATGGAACCCATATTGCTTGAATTCCAACCTTTTTGATTGATGAATCTATACTGTGCTTGAAAAATGAATCAATAGTATTCTTACTACCTAAAAATAGTTTGATCTTGGTTTGATTATGACTCTTTTACGTACCCATGACTTTTTCACTGGGGGCATCTAAGTAGTTATGAGTTTTCTTTGATTGATTTATGATTGATAAGTTGTTATGTCTTCCGAGTTACTCCATGACGTCTGCGCAAAGACAAAGAGTCACAAGGATGGGGGGCATAACATTTTCTTGGTTTTGTATCTGGTGATTGTTCTAAATGATCCTATAAATTTCACCTAACTTAGATGTTTATGGTAAGAGCTACCACTATGGGTGGATAGCTGCGTATATCTCGATCTTCGTTATGAGTAAACTATGGTGAGGTTGGAACAATCTCCTTGTCTATTTTCTAAACTTAGATTCTCGCTAAGGTATACAAAGCATAATGTACCCAAGGATATGAACTTTCAAGGTCATTGCGGGTTCAATATCTTTCCTTACACAGATTTTGAAATAATAAAAGGAAGGTGACTATTTTTATCTTGGCTTGTATGCCTTGATGCCTAAGTCTATTTCCAACATTCCAATAAACATAGTATTCATACTTTCATAATATCAGTGGGTATTAGTGATTGTTGTACTATCAAGTGGTATCCATTCCAAAAAGTGCTCAATAATGATAAAAAGACTACAATATCTGCAAGTTAGTGACAAGTCCTAAGAGTTTGCATATAGCTTAATTTAAATATTGCATGATGCATTTACAAGGGATTTGAGCTAAAAAATGATTTATAATGTCTTCTTCTAAATCCAAGTTAATTACATCCATTTACTATTACTGATATCAATATCGTTGCACATCCATAGCATACATTTTTGCATTCATAAAATGAGGTAGAAAGAAAATACAAAAAACAAAGCATTTGTGCATTTTATTTATACACCCTAAGTGCATCCATACATGTTAATTGTATAAGAAAAAATCAAAAACATACATCTTGCATATGCACATAGTATCATTTAAAACATATTTATATCAGAAATAAATCCACAATGCATAAATGATGTCATCATCTAAATCTAACTCATCATATGACCAAGATATAATCACATGTGCAAATAAATCTATCACAATAGAGAGAACTCATGAAACATGTCAGAATCAGAAATAGATGTATCAGATATATATCTCAAACATGGTACAAATCAAAATATGGCACAAGTCTACATAAAGAGTATCAGCATATCAGAGGATCAGAAAGAATCAGATGTGTGTGTGTGTGTGTGTGTGTGTGTGTGTGTGTGTGATGTACAAAAGAAATATCTCAGGAGGATCCAGATATACAAAATATAGAATCAACTCTGGCTCCCCCCTCTCCCTAATCTGGAGGAGGAGGAGGTGGTACAAATGGAGGAAGAGGAGGCATCAATCCCTCTGACTATTGGGCCAACCATGAAAAATATACTGCTGACTGTCCCTTTGGCACTACTACATGATAAAGAGCATAATAATAAGTGGCTCTCTAGCCCTGGTGAACCGCAGTACGAGCCTGCATATCTCACTCTATCCTAAGTCTCTCCATGTGTCTATCCCTCTCTATGAGCAATGCATCTAATATAGAAATCCTAGACTCAGCTGCAATGAGCCTACCCTCTAGAGCTTTGATCTGTGCCCTAAGTTTCTCTCTCTCTCCCGCTTAGACTGAGAAAGTGGGTCTCCATCTCTGCCAGAACCCCTGCTAGAATCCTATCCTGAAGGCCTATCCTGAGATCTATCAGCCTGTCTTTGCTACCTCTACTGATCCCCTATAAATAATGGACTTGGATCTATCCAGGGAGCAAAAAAATTGAGTCGGGTGCGTCAACCCTCTCCACTACCATTGGAAACATCTGCGTGGCCACCCATAGCACCACCACCCCTGTAATCTCCATTGTCATCCCCCTAATCTGGAGGAGGACACCTCCCATCCCTACCTCCATCTCTACCACTGTCTCTCCCTCCATGCCTGTCGGCGCCCCTATCTCTCTAAGAAGCTCCTCTCCCTCTGGCTGAGCGCTCATCCAAATCATAATCTATAGGCTCCTCTATGCGAGGAATGACCTCCTCTGGCACTGTGAATCAAGGAAATGGATGCTGAAGCATCTTTGCTATGTACCCATCTAAGCAACTTGCATCTGCAACATCCAGACAAAGATCCCAATCTACCCCAACCATGTCCCTAATCTCCTGGTGGGTTGTCTCATACCTAAGCTGGGCACCCCATAATGGTGCCTCATCACGGATCCGCACATATACAGTAATGTCCTATATCCTACCCGATCATCATTCATACTGTCTCAAAACTTGGGTGTGCATGAATCGATCTACAATATATCTAGTCCTCCTGATGAGGTGCCTACTCTGGAATAAAAATAGAACATTTCAATTATCTGATGTCAACTCCTCACAATCTAAATATGGCCACTAGACGACCTTAGTCATGTCATCAAAAAGTCATCGCCACTACTCTACCTTGCCCAAATGGGGTTGCTGAATAAGAACTGCATACATATATACATAAGCCTACTCTAGTGCACACTGCCTATGAACTATTGATCATGTAACAGGGATGTGCTCCCAGGCCCAGATCTAAAGAATCAAGATACCCACAGTCATGCTCCGGGTATAGTGGTACACAATCTCATGAAGCTCATAGTACATATGGGATAAGATACAACTGCCCCATGCAAACCTCCGTCTGTGGATGACCATCTAATCTAGCATGTCCCCCCATCTGACCATGAACCCGTGTTGTCCTCTGTCTGGCATTAGCATGCCACCAATCAAACTTGCTAAATATACAGATAATCGATCATAATGATCGACCATATAGTCCCAAGAAAGATAGCTATGATCGATGGTATCATCTTGGAAATACCGTCGAGCCACTCCAATTGCCATGACAGATGTCGCCTCAATGTGCACCTCATGACCAATAATAGGCACATGGAGTATGTGCCATACGCCCTCTAGATTCACTATCATCTCCTCGGTCAGGAGATGGAAGGTGTTGTGCTCTGAGTGTCATCTCTCGGCAAGAGCAGTCAACAACCCTTAGTTTACCCCTATATCAGGTAAACCTATCAAAGATCATAATCCGCAACAGACCACTATCGCCTGCTCATCATTTGAGAGAAGTCTAGACAAAGCAAGCACACACCCTGGATAGGTGCCTCTAAATGTGTCTACCTCAAAATATGTCTATTTTGACACATACAAAGATAAAATCAATATTCTATCTACAACAAAAATGCAGACTCCTAATCAGCTAAGTAATTCAAGGTCTACAATAGACAAACAGTTCAAAATGGATGAGTTTCTAAGTCTAAAAATGAGATGCGATCCTAGAAGGACAGGGTGTGATCTACTTTACTGGATGCAATCCTGGAAATACAAGATGTGACAGAGAATACCGGGTGCGATCTCCAAAATCTGGGATGTGACCCCAAAAATAGGGTACGATCCTGAAGGGCCAGGAAATGACACAGACTAGAATTCAATAGGTAAACTAAGCTAAAAATAGCAAAAATGGATGCGATCCAAGAAATCCTGGATTCGACTGGGAAATTTGGGAAAGCAGGATGTGATCCTGGACACACAAGATGCGATGCATGTTTAGCAAGGTGCAATCCAGAATCCCGGATGTGACCCAGAATTCAAAAGGCTATAAAAGCTGTAAAAATGCATGAAATTCAAATTTGCAAAATTCACGAGGTAGTTTTACGAGTACTTACCAAAGGTGGGTAGTCGGTTGGGCATTTATGTTGACAACTGAGCTTGAAATGATGTTTCCTGGTGGGGACACCATCTTCTCTATAGAACTCTCAGATTTACTATGGGTAAAAGTGAAAATGAATAGTAAAATGGTAATTTTTGAGGCTTATATTGGTCTTTTGAGCTATTTAGGAGTTCTGAAACTCCTCCCAAGTAGCTGAAACTCCATTTCTATTCTCTTTTTGATCAATCAAGAACCAAATCAAAGGTGCCTAAGGTATTTTGTGCAGCACAATCACATTTTTGCTACAAGTCCTGAAAATGCAGATTTGCTCCCTTTGTTTCGAAAATTTGTCAAATTGCACATTTCACTATAAATCTTGGTCTGACATCATTTTATCAATCCCACCCATCACATTTTCACATAATTAACTTGGTTTTCATGTGTTTATTTTTAACACACCTCATTTCTTCACTTCTTCTACATCGTTCTTTCTCGTACTATCTGTCCCATGTAAGTGATACATCATTTTAATAGATGGATTTTACTTCTTTCCTTCAATTTTGTTCCCAAGGGGGAATGATCACACTATCATCAATCAAATTTTTTCTTGGAACAACACTAAAATGACTTTGTTATCAAACAAACTAGGAGCATGACAGTTTCCTTGACTAAGTCAGAACTGTTGGATAGAGAGCTTTGGTTCTCATAAGGTGGATATCTTGTGTCTCCTCATTTTAAAAGATTCTTACTAAGCTCCTAGTAGCTTCACACTGAATTTTGGAGGACAGCCAAGTTTGAAATTAGTATTATCAATCTTTAGATAACAACCAAGTTTAGAATTGGTATTTTAAATTTTTTTTTATTGATCTTTGGATGACAACCAAGTTCAAAGTCAATTCTATCAGTTTAGTTTGATCAAGTGCGAGACTGATCTCATCAACGCTTCATTCGACAACCAAGAATGGAGTTCTCAATCTTTTTGAAGTCAAAATCAAAAACTTTCTTTGAATCAATACACTGCTCGCACATCAATTCAAAGAGGGGCCAATGTAACCACCTAGATTTGGTCTGCTCTGACCATAGACCCTATTTTCCCTAAGTGTGATCATACCCCCAATTATGCTCAAACGACCCTGTTACTGCTTGGCATAATTCTTTTGAAATCAATTTAATCTCTTAAAGTGATCAAATCACTAAATTAATTACTTTTAGCCAAAATCAAAATCAATCAAATTCATGGCTAAAATGATTAGTTTACTAGGAATTAAATAAAGTCGTAAATCAATTGCTCACTTGCAAATGAACCCATTCCCCTAGCCTAATTAATTTAATTAAGTTGGCTATAGTTCTATTGATTATTAAAAAGCAATTAAATGTTTAAATAATTAATATCCCTATTTTTGAATGAATTAAATAAGTTTTATTCATTTCATTAATATTCCTTTAAACCCCTAACCTAACCCACTTCAACCACTTTGACTCTGGGTTTGAACCTATCCCAACCCATTCCCCCTTGCTAAACCTAATTCTAATCCTAATTCTATCCTAACCCACCCTCCTAATGTTGTCACATTCCATTAGGGAGTGATTAAGGACTCCACCCACTTGAGAAAGTCAAAGAATCTCAAGATTCCTTCCTCAAGTCCACCTTCTCAAGCTTGCCTTACACCCTTCATATGCTTCTTCAAAGCTCTCATTAATGCCTCATTAATGAAGATTCATTAAGCCCATGTCTCCACCATCCCTCATTAATGCCCAAGGCATTAATGCCTCTTACACTTCATTAATGAGTTTTTCAACTCCATTAATGCACCTTGTCGCCCCTCTCTCTCATTCTTCTATAAGTAGAAAGTGTTTTTGAGCACAAACAAGCCCATAATTTTAGAAAATAATGTATTGTTATGCTTCCTAGATTATTATTGGATCATATAACATGCTAGATTTATCATAGTTTCATTGTTAATGCATTGTTATAATCTTCATTTCAAAGCTAGAATGCATATTTAAGGAGTATCTTTCTTTGTTCTAACTCAAATCTCTCATGCTAAGTCGTATATGTCACTGATAGTAAAATAATATGAGGGTTGTTATGTTTATTATCATACTCTTCTTAGTTAGAAAGAAATAGGTCAATTTTAGTGCTTTATATGCTCTTCTAACCATGTTTTCCACTAACGTAATGACCTATTGAAGTGTCGTGTCGTAGGTAACAGGTGCACATTTTAACACACACAGTACTAATCACTTCTAACATGGTGAACCCTCAGAAAGGGTATTTGCAGCTCCTAATAGGGAAAACTCTTTTACTACAGTATTGGGATTGTGGGTGTCATCCCTACCATGTTTTTTCCCTCTTACAAGGGTTTCCACATGAAAAATACTTATGTTATGTTTGTTAAAGTTGTGGACGCTTGATATTGTTTACTGTTATTTGAATTTTTCATTCTTATGCTTTGAGGGTAAGAAGTTGCTAGAGAAATTAATTATATTGGTGACTAAATTAGGTCAATACCTATTTGTACTAATTATCCCCCCTCAGTCATAAGCTATCCAACAATTAGTATCACAGAATTGTTCCTTTTTGTGATAAGTATAACAACTTAAGTAAAAGATCCCTATAAGTCAACATGGATAGATACAAGTATGAAAAGCAACTTGAGGATGCAAGTTGAGTTATCAATGAACTAAAGGATAAGCTGGGGCATTCCCTTGTTGAGGGAAGAGAGATTGTTGAGTAGTTGAGTGAAATTCAAGAGTACATTTAACAATTTTCTCAAGATAGTTTATCTTAAGAATCAAAGGAAGCACTTGCAGATCTCATGGATAAAAATAGTGGACTCAAAAGTGAAGTGGAAAATCTGAAAAGAGAGCTTGAAAGTCAGCCTACCAGGATGGTTGAAGAACTTGAAAGAAGAAGGGCTTTTGATAGTGCCATTAAAATTTCTTAAGATGCCCTAAAGGTTAAAGATGAAAACCTAATAGAGAAGCTAGAGAAACTATTCTGATCATAGCAAGAGGTTGCTACATAGAAAGAACACTTATATGATAAAGATGAAGATAAAGTTAATATTGAAAGAGAGAATGAAGGGATAAGGAAATGGAATGAAAAACTAAAAGAAGAGTTGAAAGCTGAAAATGATCTACTAGATAAATTCAAAAAGAGTTATGTTAAACTTGATGAACAACTTGGAAGATAGAGGATGAATGGAGAAAAACACAATTTAGGTTTTAAAAACTTTGAAGCTGGTGAATCTTCTGGCACCAAGGACATAAATGAAGAAATAAAATCAACACCCAAGGTGAACAAAAATAATGGAAAGAGAAGGTATAAACCAATATTTTTTAATTGTCATAAGGAAGGTCATACTGCTAATATATGTTGGTTTAAGGTGATTGGTCCAAATGTCAGACTTAGAAGTTCTAGTGCTAGATCAAAAAACTCTTATGCTAGAACTGATATATAAAATACTATACCTAATACATTTCATGGATTTTTTACTATTTAAACAAGTTTGGACATAAAGCTAATGAGTGTAGGGAAAGGAAAACCAACCAGTGGTCATATGTCTACAAAAGTCAAAGACCTATCAATGAAGGAAATCGGTCAGATGTTACTTGTTCTAAATGTCATAACTATCGACACATGGATGTGAAATGCAGATTAAGGTCATATAGAGACAACTCAGGTCCCTGGAATCCAATAGGTCTGGTATGTTATGTCTATAACAAGGTTAATCATCTTGCTAGGTCATGTAGAGGAAGAAAGTATACTAGAGGTCAACTAGTGGACAATGATGAAAATGCCAAGGTAAATAAATTGTCAATGCTAATGAAATAAGGAATGATATGAAGAAGACATGGGTGTGGGAAGTAGAATTGAATTTTTTAGAATTAACTGAGAACTCCACAAGTCCACGAAATGTGGAGAATCCATCGATGAACTAAGGACATCATTTGCTTAAGGGGAACACTTAAAGTAAAATCATTTACCAATCCCATAAATTCATGAGCGGTAAGATTCATATGCATTTTGAGATGCCTATTTGTGAGTGGGTAAGTGCACAAAGATGGGGGACCAAAAAGGGGGTATAAGATGCGACTTTTATTTCTGAAATCAGCAAACTCTAAACTTCAACAAGAAATTGAGGATAGTTACACTCAAAATTTTAAAATACAAAAAAACAAGAGTTGTTCTACTCCGAATATAGTTTCTAAAATACTAATTTATTTTAGAAATCATGGAGATTAAGGCCCTCAAAAAGGGGGAGCACAAAAAGTGGTCCTATTTTTTGTGAAAAAACATAACATAGCATATGGTGTGCCCCCCCTAAAATGTTGAATTTTTTTTTTTTTAAAAATTAATCGCTCCAGTGAGAAATTAGCTAACACCACCTAGTTTATCCTTGATTTTTCTACTAATTTTTTGTTGAAAGTGTGATTTTTTTCCATTTTCCGAAGTGTATACATCCTAAAAATGTGAAATTTTTGTGTGCTCCACCTAGAAATCATTGAAAACTAATTGAAAATCAAATTTTTTTTTTTAAAGTGTGTATAATAGAGTCTAGTTTCTGAAAATGTAATTTTTTTCAAAATTCAATGACTGGGCCAAAATCTAAGCCCAAAAGAATACACGTTGGTTTTTGACAAAAATTGGACATACTTAGAAAAGAAATTAGAGATGAAAAGCTTAACATAATGAGAATTAAAAATAAATTACATGGTTAGATAACTATTAGAGAGATCTACAATATCATGCCGCTTGATGTTATCATTATTGAACCACGTGCAAACTTGACAGGGAGCACACAAGAAAAAATGTTATTTTTTTGTAAGTTTGCTAGAAAACACATCTCAGACCTGTTTGAATCCTCCAAGCTATTGGGTTGGAACTCCAAGGAAAATCCAAGCCTTAGACTTTGTAAACTTCAATGTCATTTGAAGGGCGTATACCCTATAAGCACTATAGGGCGTACGTCGTATAGGATGTACACCCTATATTAGACACACAAAATGACAAAAGAGGAGAGAGAGAGAGAGAGAGAGAGAGAGCATTAATCACCATAGGACATTATTTAGAGTTCTAAGTGGTTCTATTATATCATAAGGGGTCATAATTGGTCCTAAGTGATCCTACATCCCTTCAGGAACTTTTAAAACCCCTTAGGAAATATTAGGACCCATTAGGATCTCTTAGGACACATTAGGACCTCTTACAAGCCCTTCAAATTCATTAATCATTGTAGGACACACTAATGGGCTCTAATGTGTCCTAATGTGTCCTAATATTTCCTAAGGGGTTATAATGGGTTATAAGTCATCCTAGGAACCCTTAGTACCCATTACGACCCCTTAGGATCCATTATAGAACATTAGGACCCATTATAACCCCTTAGAACACATTAATAGTCATAGGACTCTTTAGAGAGAGAGAAAGAAGGTGATGACCCATTATGACCCCTTAAGATCCCTCTCTCTACATCTTAAGGGTCATAAGGATTGTCAAGGGGTTCTAGGATGCATTAATTTTCCTAAGACCCCTTACCATACACTAATGAATGGTAAGGGGTCTTAAGGGATCCTAGGACCCCTTATGACCCCTTATGGCCCTTTAGGACCCCTAAGATGCATGGTAAGGTGTCCTACGACAAATTAATGTGTCATAGTACCCCTTGTGACCCATCTCTCTATATCTTAGGGGTAGTAGTATTGTTAAGGGGTCTTAGGACACATTTATGTGTCCTAGGACCCCTTAGACCCCTTACAACCCCTAGGACCCCTTACCATATACTAATAAATGGTAAGGGGTCCTAATACACATTAATGTTTCCTAGGACCTTTCATGACCCCTTAAAAAATTTTAAGACACCTAAGATGTATGATAATGTGTCCTAAGAGGTCATAAGGGATGCTAGGACACATTAATGTTGTAGGAGTCATTAATGTAACATAGGACCTCTTAAGACACCTTACAACCCCTTAGGAACCCTAAGAATACATCTTAGGGGTCCTAGTATACATTAAGGTGTCTTAAGGGATCATAAGACAAATTAATGTGTTTTACGACCCCATAAGACCCCTAAGATGTACTCTTATGATTCTTAAGGGGTTTTAAGGGATCATAAGGGGTCATAGGGTGAATTAATGGGTGTTATGACCACTTAAGACACCTTATCACCCCTTAGGAACCCTAATAATACATATTAGGGGTCCTAGTACACATCAAGGGGTCATAGGACACATTACTATGTCTTAGGACCCCTTAATACCTCTCTCTCTCTCTCTAGAGAGAGAGAGAGAGAATATTAGGGGTTGTAAGGGGTCTTAATGGGTCCTAGGACATAGTAATGTGTCCTATGACCCCTTAATGTGTACTAGGACCCCTAATATGTATTCTTAGGGTTCCTAAGGGGTGTTAAGGTGTCTTAAGGGGTCCTAACACACATTAATGCATCCTACGACCCCTTATGATCCCTTAAAACCCCTTAAGAAGCCTAAGAGTACATCTTAGGGGTCTTATGGGGTCGTAAAACACATTAATTTGTCTTATGACCCCTTAAGACACCTTAATGTATACTAGGACCCCTAATATGTATTCTTAGGGTTCCTAAGGGGTTGTAAGGTGTCTTGAGGGGTCCTATGATACATCAATGACTCCTACAACATTAATGTGTCATAGCATCCCTTATGACCTCTTAGGACCCTTATCATACATCTTAGGTGTCTTAAAAGTTTGTAAGGGGTCATGAAAGGTCCTAGGACACATTAATGTGTATTAGGACCCCTTACCATTCATTAGTGTATGGTAAGGGGTCCTAGGGGGTTTTAAGGGGTCTAAGGGGTCATAGGACACATTAATGTGTCCTAAGACACCATAACAATACTACTACCCCTAAGATGTAGAGAGATGGGCCATAAGGGGTACTACGACACATTAATTTGTCCTAGGACCCCTTAGGAGCCCTTACCATGCATCTTAGGGGTCTTAAAGGGCCATAAGGGGTCATAAGGGGTCCTAGGACACGTTAATGTGTCTTAGGATCCCTTAAGACCCCTTACCATTCATTAGTGTATGGTAAGGGGTCTTAGGACACATTAATGTATCTTAGGACCCCTTGACAATCCTTATGACCCTTAAGATGTAGAGAGAGGGATCTTAAGGGGTCATAATGGGTCCTCACCTTCTTTCTTTCTCTCTAAAGAGTCCTACAAATATTAATGTGTTCTAAGGGGTTATAATGGGTCCTAATGTTATATAATGGGTCCTAAGGGGTCTTAATAGGTACTAAGGGTTCCTATTATGAGTTATAACCCCTTAGGAAACACTAGGAAACATTAGGACACATTAGAGACCATTAGTGTGTCCTACAATGATTAATGAATTTGAAGGGGTTGTAAGAGGTCCTAATGTCTCCTAAGAGATCCTAATGGGTCCTAATATGTCCTAAGGTGTTTTAAAGGTTCTTGAAGGGTTGTATGATCACTTAGGACCAATTATGACCCCTTATGATACAATAGAACCACTTAGAACTCTAAAGAGTGTCCTATGGTGATTAATGCTCTCTCTCTCTCTCTCATGGGTCCTATGACTATTAATGTGTTTTAAGGGGTCCTAATGAGTCCTAATGTGTCCTAATGGCTCCTAAGGGTTCCTAGGACCACTTAGAACCCATTATAGTCCCTTATGAAACATTGGTACACATTAGAACACACACACACACTCTCTCTCTCTCTCTCATGGGACCTATGACTATTAATGTGTTTTAAGGGTTCCTAATGAGTCCTAATGTGTCCTAATGGGTCCTAAGGGTTCCTAGGACCACTTAGAATCCATTATAGTCCCTTATGAAACATTAGTACACATTAGAACACATTAGAGCCCATTAGTGTGTCCTAAAATTATTAATGTGTTCTAAGGGGTCTTAAGAGACCTTATTGTGTCCTAAGGAGGGGACCTAGGACCACTTACGACAAATTATGACCCCTTATGATATTTTAAAGCCACTTAGAACCCTTAAGAGTGACCTTAATCAAGTCAAGTGCTTAGGTTATAATTAATAGTCCACTGAGAATCATTTTGAAGACAATGTGATGATTCCTGAAATTTGGCTAAGTCTGAAATTTCCTAAAAATCCTCAAAATCCAGAATCTTTATCTTAACTCCTATGAAGCTGAAACCAGACTCAAACATCCTAGATGTATATACATAAAATGTAACTTAAGTATAAGAAAAGCTCGGTCAATCCAAGCCATAGCGCGTGTGCTCTATTGCTTTTGGGGGACCAAAAAAATGTTTGGCACCTTTTTGGTCCCCCATCTTTGTGTATATACCCGAGTTAATTATGGTTAGTGAAGATAAAGTGTTTGTGTGCATATATCGAGTGTTATGTTTTAATCATTGTGGTTGGGGGAAAATACTATTTGACCATTATGTGTAATTACTACATTCTCAAAAGTTATAAATATGAGAAAGTAAAATTCTTTTATCACTTTGCATTCTAACAAATTTTATTGGAGAAAATTTGGTTACATTACATAGTGAGAACTATTTGTGTTTGTGGACTAATATTTCACGCAGGAGACTCTAATCGGTGAAGTCATGGTTATAACTTGAACTGCAAATATACTTAAATGAATCACCATTGCTGCTAATTGATTGTTAACATTATGGATACTCCAGTTTTTGTGGACATCATTGATGAGCCAAGACCCATATTCAAGTTACACTTGATGAAGGCAAACAAAAATTATCCAATGGGTGCCTTGTCTTTGATACCCTATGGTGTGTTTTTAATTGAAGACGTTCATTTTTTTATTCACTGTAAATTGGAATAACTTGGAACTAATGACATCTACAATGAATTTATTAAGATGAGAGATGGTGTGAAGGTAAAAGACAAACATATGCATTTGGTTCAAAAAGGTTTTACTTATGCTTCTGAGATACCTAATGAGTTTCATCTAGAATGGATAAGATATGTTTTGAGAAGAGTACATAATAAATTTTATTTGGCTAGATAAGCCTCTCAAAGTTTCAAAGGAGTTAATCCTTAAAGTTACTAGATTTTGTGTGACCAGTGAAGCACCTACTCTACGAACTATTAGTGCAAACTTGGTTACTCATTTAACCAAATCCAAGCAGGATCACCGAGCCATGATTATCAAGGATATAAATGAAAAATAAGTGAGATTAAATTCAATGATGATAGGATACAGAGTATATCAGTCTATTCAATTGAATAACATACCTGGTGGAGCTATTCAGGCTGCATACAGAATGGTGAAGGAAGATGTAAAATATTATCTTTGTGAGATGTTGAGGAGTCAATTAATTGTGAACATGGAGAAGATCAAGAAAGATAAGAAGAACTCATTCAAATATGGATCACTCCTGGTATGTATATTCTCTTACTCGCAGAATCATTTCCTGGTTTATGTTTTATTACATGGTTAAAGGATAAACCGGTAGTAATGAAGATTAAGAAAAGCATAAGGAATTTAGGAAACAAATTTGATTCAATTATGTGGGGTTAGTTTAAATTTTTTCAAAGTAAAATGTACCTAAGAGAGAGAATCCCAACTGATATTGTTGAGAAGTATAAAGATGATATTTGTTTTCTAGTAGATATAGATACATGCATGTTGTTAGAAATGTAACCTAGAACATGTTGGATACCTCCTATGGGTTATGAAGTTGATAGTGATCTAGCCACTATTCATGCTAATGTTCTATTATCTAAACCAATTGATACTTCAACACCTAGGTTTGGAACTTATGAAGAGTCATCACTAAAAATTTGTTGAAAGCACCTGCAATCCAAGGAAAGATCAAAAAACAAGTTGACAATTTAGCCAAATTGAGTGGCATTACACCTGAACTGATGATAAAACTTAGAAAGAAAATAAAAAGTTAGGAAGCAGGAACATCTATTGTAGGAGCCAAGGTATTGTAATTGAAGTAGAAGAGGTTACACCTTAGAGAGTTAAAAGGACTCCAGTACTGAAACAATCAACATCTACTTCCACTACTTCTAATGAGACTATTCAGAGAACTTACAGAAAAAAGAAAGAAATGACATCAGTTTATAAAGGGCCAAAAATTAAGAAAGGAGGTAATGAAAAGGTTGGAGGAGAAAATGTCAGAGCTAAGTTTGGGAAAAAGTCTACTACCATAGAAACTGATAAAACTGACAATACTATAATTCTTGAAAACATTGTTAAAGACATTAAGGAACATGGAAATATGATAGAAGTATGAACTCACTTTGACAAGTTTGAATGTGAAGAGAAAAATAATATTGAAGATTCAGTTGTAAAAGTTTTACACACCTTTTGCAATTCACCTAGTAAACTTTACAAAGATGTACCTAAAGAGCTGTTCAATGCAGTTAACAAAAGACAGGGAGAAGCTTTGAAGATTCATAGAGTAATGATGGAACATGAACTTACACTTTTCCAACCAGAACTGTCTACCAAACATATAGATTTGATAGTTGAAGTAATGAGAGAAGAATCTAAGATAAAGAACAAAGTTACGAGAATTCTCATTGGTGATACTCAATCGGTAAGGAATGAGACAGTGGATCTATTGATGAAGTTTGTAAAGTCTGAGATTGTTGGTCAAGTAAAAATGGTTGAAGAGGCAAGGAAAGAACAAGAGAGAGAAAATGAAGAGATTATTGATGACATAGATAATGTTATATATGATATCCCATAATAGATTTCTGAAAAAGAGACAGGTCATAAGGATGATGAAGATGAAGAAATACTTTTAGTAAAGAGAAAACTAGATCTAACTGGTGAAGGTAGCATAGTAAAGAAGAGAAAAAAAGGATACAACTAGTTCAGAAGAAAATGAAGAAGAAAAAGAAGATAAATAAATACAATTTTTTTTTGATATTACTCAGATGAGCCCCAAGAAGCTATTGAAAATGTTAAATACACTCGGGGAGAACGCTAAGAGGAATAAGTTGAAGGAAAAGAAAAGGAAGGTCAGAATACTGAAAGGAGCCAGAAACATAATTAAGAATTTAGTTCCTAATGTGAGATATGGAAAACAAGATAATCCTATTGATAAATTGGGTATGTTGGTTAAGGCTATTTCTAATCAAGTACCTAACTTGGAGAGTGTTCCTATGGACTTAGCAATGAAATAATATGAGAGACAACGAGATGATAAGTTGAAAAATACCATACCAGTAGAAAAAGAGTCACTTGCAATTCTAGTGAATAAAATGAAGGAAATTCTATGGGAGATAGGAAATATGCTTGTAAAAATTTTCAAGGTTACATCTATTACATAGGATCAAGAGAAGAAGAGAGAGGAAGCCCAAGAGGAAATTGATGATTTGATTACAAAATTTGATCCACTAACTAGTTTAGTTTCAACATACATTGCTGAGGTAAAGATGATTTCAAACAACATGATGATGTTTCAAGATGTGAAAGATAACATAATCTTCTCACTTAAGGAGCTACCAACCTATCTAGCTCCCACTATGGATCTCATGCAACAACATGTGAGAGATGCATATACAATCCTAAGTCTACAAGAGGTGAACATCTTGAATGATATGTAAGGAACAACATTGGTTATACATGGAGAGATCTTATCTATGGAACACTTACACAACTCATGGGAAATATCCTTGGATTCAACAAAGATCAACTTCAAGGAAATTTTTGACCGAATATAATTATGGTAAGTACTTATAATCCTTTGTCATAGTTGACAGAAAGGGGGAGAATGATGTGTGACAACATGCATAAGCATACTATAAGGGGGAGTATGTTTTGAGGATGATATCATAGTAAGTATGCAATGTAATATTTTTGAGATGATTTTCATAAGTTTTTGCCATCAATGCCAAAGGGGGAGATTGTTGGAATTGTCATGGTCATGAGTGGATGCATATTTGGTTGTCCTTGATGGAAATGTATTCAGATATCATGATTACAGTGATCGGTAAGAACTGTACATGATCGATAAAGAGAAGATCAACTATGTATGTTGACTACTGTTCAAGAAGAACAATATTAGTTAGATTGTGGTAGTAGTCAAGTTAAGGAAATATTCAGATGTTGTTCTCAGAGATATAGGATGAATATGGTATGAGGAATCTATGATTCCAATCACAACTTATTTGGTTGAGTTTTGATAGAGTTTTGAGTGTCACGGACATTATGACAGGAAGAACTCTTATGTTCTTGATCAATCGGTCAGTTGATTACATATCAATGAGTGGTAAAGTACATGTGATCATTTTTAATGATATAATGAAGTGGAATAAAGATTAGATATCCAATATATTGGTATTTACAAGATTGATGCAAGCATTTAAGATAGATTTGAGGTATTCAATTGGAGGAGTCAAAACATGTTTGACTACCTTGGAGATATAAACTTACAGATCTTATCCTGACCTAACACGGTAATGGTAAATCATTTTTCTCATCAAGATTATCAATTTGAAACATTGTAATGATGTGGGAAAATAATTTGGGGATCAATTTTAAGGTGGTGCAATTTGTTTTTATATAGAAACTACTCTTGATGAAATGTTGTTGTTGTTGTTGAAAAGTTTTGATGGTGATTAGATTTTTATGATTTCAAGTGGAGATTGCGATCAAAGATCAGAGAGAAGAGAATAGTTATAGAATATAAAGAGCTTAATAGGATCTGATAGGTAACTAGTGCCATTCTATAGATTAACAATCTTTTTGTTCCCTAATAATTGTAGCAAGTTAAGTCCTCTAACAAGGTGAACTTTAACAGGTTCTTATTTGTAAATCCTTTAATAGGGTAACTTCTTTATTGTGGTTTTTAATTCTACAAAGAGGTAGATCATATATGATCTTAATGTACTCCTAAGAGTGTAATAATAGCTTCTAACAGGGTGAACCCTTAGAAAGGGTATTTGTAGCTCCTAACAGGAAAAACTCTTTTACTACAGTATTGGGCTTGTGGGTGTCATACCCACTACGTTTTTTCCCTCTTAAAAGAATTTCCACATGATAAATACTTGTGTTATGTGTGTTAAAGTTGTGGATGCTTGATAGTGTTTACTGTTATTTTTTTATTTCATTCTTATGATTTGTGGGTAAGAAGTTGCTAGTGCAGTTAATCAGATTGGTGGCTCAATTAGGTCAATACATATTTGTACTGATTAACCCCCCCTCTCAGTCATAAGCTATCCAACATCACCAACTCTGTTAAACTCACCATCTTCTAACCAAGACTGAACCACATCAAAATCCACAGAGTGAGATTCTGGCAAAGAAACCACATCTTTCTCAATCTCCTCTTCCTTTTCTTCTTTATCCTTCAAGATAGTAACAATTTCCTTTCCTTTAACACTAGTTTTTCTCCTTTTAGGTTCCAGAGGGGAACCAACAATAAAAAAATCTATACCTTTTTTACCGGAGGAGGAACTCTCCTCACCATAACGTACTACAATAGAAAAAACCACACAAAAAAATATATTAATCTGCAATGAAGTGAAATATGCTTTACAAACATCTGGATTATTCTCCATGTTAGGAATAATAGTCGACAAGACAACTAAGATGGGGGGTGAATCAGTTGTAATATATATTATTAAACATTAAACTTTATCAACCATATCAACAAATGTAGATAATAACATAGTAAAAGACAACACCATAACACAAGATTTGTTTTCGATGAAACCTTGTTAAAGGTAAAACTCCAGTGGGAATTAACACCCACAAATATTGTATTGAGAGTATAGTATCCCTGTTAAAAGATATTAGCCCTGTTAGGATCTTGTTACAACATTACAGTACATAGTCTCTGTTAGGAGACAGACCCTGTTAGGAGTCAAAAGAAACAGTAGGCTCACTGCCAAGGCACACTTCCCAAAGAAGGTTAAAGCCACCTTCAAGGATTTACAATCTTTATCAAGTGTATACAACAAATACACAATCTAGTCAACTGTCTGGTAGCAACTATTTTTGCTTGATCAATTCCAATGAAGTATCAACACTACTCTCTATCTAGTAGTCAAGCTTCGTAGCTTCACAAATCTCTTCTCTTCTCTTTCTCTACCACACTTTTCACAAATGAAAAGATCACTCATATATACCCTTTTATAATAACCCATTAGGTCGGCCAGTTAAGCTTTCTTACTACATAATTAACTAAGTTGGCCAATTAAGGCTTCCCATCATACAAATAATTACATAAGCCCTTGCTAAGATACACACAGTACCTATAACAAGCATACAAAATTTTCAATTCATCACAAATACTTCCAGATCTGCAATCCACTCTCATAATTAATTTCCACATGTTACAAGTCTAAAGTCGGCCAGGAAATAGGTCTTCTCCAGAACACACGCCACAATTGATGTCATCTATATCCAAACAAAAATCAAACTCAACCCATTTCACTATCATATTTTGGATCTCCATCAGTAAGCTCGCAAGTTTTGAAACATCTTCCTCAATAAGATATACCCAAAACACAGAGACCTCTGTCTAGAATCACAGTTGTAGTCCAGAAAAATAGTCTTCACCAAATGAACTGTAACATCCACATAATGTAACATAGAGTCAAGATAACTTAAGAGTAAGGTCACAACATAGCCTCTTGCATGAATCCAACTTTGATCCTTTTGAGTCATCTGTACAGTGTCTGTACACTCGTTCTAGTTAAGTAGTCAGTCTGTCTTCTCCATAGAAATATATGTTGACATCAGTGACAAAACATGAATATCAACAGCATGATCAGTAACCAAAATTGATATCATCCAACAATATCCCCCTTTGGCATTGATGGCAACATATGGGAAAATCCATATGCATCAACCCAAAAGTACTCTCTCTCAATACAATCTTCTCAATATCCTCAACATAAGTTTCCCAAAATAGTATCAATTTTCTCATAGATTCCTTCCCCCTTTGGCAGCAATGGCAAAGGGTACCATAACTCATCTATAGTCTTCAGTAGCTTTTTCAAATCTTTAGGTCCAATCAGGTGCAAGATCACCCAAATGTGCTCCATAGTGTTCTCCTACGATCACTACCCCTAAGGAGTAGATCCATACATCAAGTCTAGAGAATAATATGGCTCTAAGATCCCCTAGACTGATGCATATCTGCATCATTTTAATTATCACTGGGAGGGGCCATCACCCCAAGTATGCCTCTAAGGTATTCAAGAGAATATTTTAGCAAAGGTTTAGTAAATATATCTGCTATATGTTCTTTTGTGCTTATTTGCTCCAGTTTAATCTCCTTAGCAACTACCTTCTCCCTCAAGAAATGATACTTGATAGAAATATGTTTAGTCTTTGAGTGCATTATAGGATTATTTGACATGTTTACTATACTTGTGTTATCACAATGAATAACCACTAGCTCCCTGAAAATTATTCCAATATCTTCTAGCATTTGTTTCATCCAAACAACTTGTGTGCAATTAATTGGAGCAGCTACATATTCTGATTCAGTAGTAGATTGAGCAACACAATTCCACTTCTTGCTTAACTAGGAAACCAATCTCTTCCCAAGGAAAAATGCACCACCACTTGTGCTCTTTCTATCATCCACATTACCTACCCAATCAGCATCAATAAAAGCCAACAAAGTAAAATCATAATATTTTTCATACCATAATCCATACTCTACTATTCCTTTCAGATATCTGAAAATTCTTTTCACAGCAACAAAGTATGTTTCTTTAGGATTTGCCTGATATCTAGCCACAATTCCAACTGCATTGATAATATCTGGTCTAGTGTGTGTCAAATATTGTAGACCTCCAATCATTGACCTGTACTTAGTCTTCCCAACACTTTGAGTCTCATCTCTTTTAGTTAGTTTGTTCCCTGTTATCATGGGTGTACCAATAGGTTTACAATCTTCCATTCCTAATTTATTCAACATTTCCTTAAGGTACTTGGTCTGAGATATAAATATGCCATTTTTACTCTGATTAATTTGCAAACCAAGAAAAAATTTCATCTCACCAATCATTGACATCTCAAATTCATTCTCCATTTCTTTAGCAAAATTCTTACTCATTTTATCATTTCCTCCAAAAATGATATCATCATCAAAAACTTATATAATTAAGATTCCATCTTTATCAGTTCTTAAATACAAATTACTGTCTGGATTAGCTTTTCTAAAACCAAGATGAAGTAGATTTTTATCCAATCTTGCATACCATGCCCTCGGTGCTTGTTTCAGTCCATACAATGCCTTCTTCAGTCTGCAAACCATGTTTTAATCATCTGTCAAGGGAAAACCATCAGGTTTCTCAATGTACACTTCTTCTTCTTCTAGGTCACCATTCAAGAATGTAGATTTCACATCCATCTGATACACTTTGAAGTTTTTATGTGCATCATAAGCAAGGAATAGTCTCACAACTTCTAGTCTAGCAACATTTGCGAATGTTTCTTCATAATCTATGCCTTCTTGTTGTGAATAGCCTTTACATACTAGTCTAGCCTTGTTCCTTACCACTATGCCTTCCTCATCCATCTTATTTCTGAAAAGCCACATCATTCTATAAAATTCATCAACAAAGAGTATAAAATAACTTTCACCATAGTATGATCTTGTTCTTGTAGGGCCACACAAATCTGTATGCACCAGATCCAACTTCCCTTTTGTTGAATAGGCTTTTCTCTTGAAAGTGCTTCTAGTTTATTTCCCCATAACACATTCTCTACACATAGTATTAGATGGCTTAATAATTTTAGGTAGATCTCTTACTATTTTTTCATACTTGCCTTCACAATGTTGTCAAAATTAACATGAAAAATATTTTGTACCATAACCGGTTGTCATCAATCTTTGCAATAAAACAAGTAGCTTCATATGTTTTTAGTTCAAATACATTACCTCTAGATTTAGTACTAGATGCTATCAAGCCTCATGTTTTACTCTTGATAAAACATTTCCCATTGATGAAGTTCAGTTGATAACCCTTGTCCACTAGTTGTCCAACGCTCAACAAATTATGCTTGAGTCTATCAACAAGTAGTACATTGTCAGTGTTAGTCTTACCATCCAATGAGATAGATCCAATCCCAATAATAATTTAAGGAGTATTATCACCAAATATAACAACACCACCATCATGATTCTTCAAACTTACAATTTATTTTTATCTCCAGTCATATGATGTGAACAACCACTATCTATGACCCATTCAGATTTCTTTTCAACTTGAGATACTAATGCTTTTTCCTCATGCATAGGTTCATCATCCTTAATAGAAATGAATCCAATTTCATCAAAGTTATCATCCTCATCAATAGATATTCCTTCACTAGCATAATAGCATTCCTTATCCTTTGAGAACTTAGACTTGAAAAACTTAGGTTTGTTCTTTAGAATTCTTGTAGGACATCTAGATGCAAAATGACTGATCTTATTACATGAAAAAAATTTCAAAGGTAATTTTCCTTCAAACTTACCCTTACCTCTCTTTTCTCTTCTAGAAATCAGTGCAACAATTTCATCTAGCTTCCTTTCTTCTTCCTGTATCTATTCGCACTCATCAGCATAGGCTCCAAGTTCTTCTCTTAGATCATTACTGCTTGTGCTTGCATTTCTAGCTAAGGTCTTCTTGTTCTTGTGCACGGTTTCTTTGAATGTTGACTCAACTTTAGGTAAAGTGTCTCCCAATTTTGTAGCCTCAAATGTAGTTATTTTTCCAATCAACATTTCTCTGGTGAAGTTTGGTGTCAAAGGTATGATATCCTCTATAGCCTAAACCTTGGTTCTATATGCAGATGTCAAAGATCTCAGTATCTTTGCAATTACTTCTTCTTCACTGTAATTTCCTCTAGAGTTCCTAATACCAGTCACCATCTTAGTAATTCTTTGTGCATATGCTTTTATGTTCTCATCTTCTCTCATCTTTAATGATTCAATCTTTGTCTTCCAGTTCTGTAACTTTGCTTGCTTTGTAAATCTATCTCCAACATATAGTGCTTCCAGTCTTGTCTAGATTTCATGTGCGGAATCCAAGTCCTTTACTTTAGTGAATTATCCTTTTGATAGAGCATTGATTAAAGATTCCCTTGCAACCATATTACATGAAAATAGCTTCTTTTCATCTTCAGTGGACTTCTCTAATTCATCCCCAGTCACTAACTTTTATTTCTTCTTTGTGATCATCCGGTAGTCAAGTCCTAGACACATTAGATGTGTTCTCATCTTTTTATGCCAACTGTCAAAATTTTTAGGATCAAACTTTAGACTATCCTTCCTGTAGTAAGTCATCTTCAGGATCACCTCAAGTTGTTAAACTTTCTCTTTGAGGACCAGTAGCTCTGATACCAATTGTTAGGAATAACAATCCACAAGACAATTGAGAGGGGGGTGAATCAGTTGTAGTATAGATTATAAAACTTTAAACCTTGTCAACCATATCAGCAAATGTAGATAATAACACAGTAAAGACAACACCATAACACAAGATTTGTTGTCAAGGAAACCCTATTAAAGGTAAAACCCCGACGTGAATTAGCACCCACAAATAATATACTGAGAGTATAGTATCCCTGTTAAAAGATATTAGCCCTGTTAGGAGCTTGTTACAACATTACAGTACACAGTCCCTGTTAGGAGACAGACCCTGTTAGGAGTAAAAAGAAATAGTAGGCTCACTACCAAGGCACACTTCCCAAAGAAGGTTAAAGCCACCCTCAAGGATTTACAATCTGTATCAAGTGTATACATAAAATACACAATTCAGTGAACTGTCTAGTAGCAACTATTTTTTCTTGATCAGTTCCAATGAAGTATCAACACTACTCTCTATCCAACAGTCAAGCTTTGTAGCTTCGCAAATCTCTGCTTTTCTCTTTCTCTACCACACTTTTCACAAATGAAAAGATCACTCATATATACCCTTTTACAATAACCCATTAGGTCAGCCAGTTAAGCTTTCCTAATACATAATTAACTAGGTCGGCCAATTAAGGCTTCCCATCATACAAATAATTACATAAGCCCTTGCTAAGATACACATGGTACCTATAACAAGCATACAACATTTTCAATGCATCACAAATACTTCCAGATTTGCAATCCACTCTCATAATTAATTTCCACACGTTACAAGTCTGAAGTCGGCCAGGAAATAGGCCTTCTCCAGAACACACACCACAACTAACATCATCAGTATCCAAACAAAAATCAAACTCAACCCATTTCACTATCATATGTTAGCTCTCCATTAGTAATCTCACAAGTTCTAAAACATCTTCCTTAATAAGATATACCCAAAACACAGAGACCTTCTCTGTCAAGAATCACAGTTGTAGTCAAGAAAAATAATCTTCACCAAATGAACTGTAACATCCACATAATGTAACATAGAGTCAAGAAACCTTAAGAGTAAGGTCAAGACACAACCTCCTGCATAAATCCAACTTTGATCCTTCTAAATCATCTGTATAGTGTTTGTACACTTGTTCCAGTTAAGTAGTCAGTCAGTCTTATCCATAGAAATATATGTTGACATCAGTGAAAAAACATGAATATCAACAACATGATCAGTAACCAAAATTGATATCATCCAACACTCCAAAAACCCTAGGTATCTATAAATATTTTTATATTCTCTCTATACAACAATGATTTCCTGAAATAGAATGATAGACACATTATCAATGAACCAAATCTAAATCCATAGTTATGCTTTAAAATTATCTCGACATTCTCAAGAAAGTTATCCAACAACATTTTGCCCATATCAAATTGAACATTCTCCTTAACCATTTATGAGTAATGTAAAATGCAACAACTGAAGTGGTACCATCACAATTTTGAAACTAAATTTTCTAAGAAATACCATAGGAAACATACCTTGCCATTGGATATTCAAGGGTATTTATCAGAATTGTGTGCTGATCAAATCCAATACCAGTTAATGGCTTTATTTCCTTGTAACTGATTGTCTTCTTCCTTGGTAGGTCACCAATAATGCACAACCTTGTGATGCCTTCAATTAAATCTTTCATCACCTCATAGAACTTATCCAACACTAGGTTTACATCCTAAAATTAACACAGTAAGAACATAATGAATTCCTTGTCATCACACCAAGGGAATTTTCCCCATATATCCAAACCAAGATTCTATATTATCTACATTTCATCAGCTGAAAAACCAACTTCCAACTATTGGAATTGATTTATATTGTTGTTGTTGGCATTCATGTTTGTCACTGATGTCAACATATGTTTCTAATTGAGATAGATCAGACTGGCTATTATTGTTGATTAGATGACTAACAGAAGTGTACAGGTATTGTACGGTTGATTCAGAACATGCAAAGATGATGACATGTACAAGGATGTTGTGTGATCTTATTTCTAAGGTTGTGTGGCTTAATATTGCATATGGAGAAAGTTACATATGCTTTAGTGAAGACTCGGTACTGGACTGTAATAGTGTAGTGACAGAGTTAGTCTTTGAGTTTTGAGGATAACTTGAGGATATAGATTCATGTTATGCAATATTGGGGAATGAAAAAAGACATGTTGAGGAATGTGAGTTATGATTCTTGGGTTGCAAGACTCTTGGTGACGTCAAATGAGGCGTATGTTTGGAGAAGACCTATTTGGGGCCGACTTCAAAGATAGAGGGTGTATTATGGATTGAAGATTCTGGATTATATTTGATGAGTTATAATTGATGGTTACTTGTTATAGGTACCATGTGTATCTTAGCAAGGGGCTATGTAATTATTTGTGCTTTGGGGAAGTCTTAATTAATTGCTTATTATAATTTTGTATAAAAGAAAGTTGTTTTCTTTTATGGAGTGTGTGTGGTAGCATCGAAGTGTGGAAGCTGCAAGCTTTTTTGTGTGAAGGTTGTTGGATGTAAAGAAAAGTTTGTGATTAAGAGACTTCATTGGAACTGATCAAGAAAAGATAGTTTCTATCAGATAGTTCACTGATTGTATAATTCATATACACTTGTATTTTAGACAATAAGTCCTGAAGGTGGATTTAACCTTCTTTAGGCATAGTGCATGGGCAATGAGCCTACTATTACTCTTTACTCCTAATAGGGTTTTTCCTTTAAAAGGGACTATTGGTCTTCATAAAGGGATCAAAAACTAGGTTCGTTAACCTACTCGGGGATTGGACATCCTATCTGAGTAGCTATCCTCCTTAACATGAAGAATCATTTAAATTATCAACCCGAGGACATATACTTGAAATGAATCTGAAAATTATATGCACTATGAGATTATTTGAGTTATTCTATCACTGCAAAGATAAAAATATAACAATTCTGGAAATTAATCTAACTACACAATAATGGCTGCAGGAAAATACATAGTAATGGCTGAAGGAAATTGTGTAAATTGCTATAAAAATGGCTATAGATGGTGCAAAACTACAAAAATTAATATCATAGAAATACAACTAATTTCAATCAACACATTACTGATCACTAAGCATCTAAACTATAATCTAAACTACTCTAAACAATTATAGAGTCTCAGTATCTCTGCAAGTGGCCTTTTCTTGAGTGGCTACAATCTTAGCTACAAGTATTCAATATTCAATGTACAAGATCAATTTATGAAATCATATTCTTATTGAAAATCAAAATGATTACATCAATTGATATCAAACTTTCTAATTAAACAAAGACACTACTAACAAGACTTAGCACAAATTGGATACTCCCTAATCATCTTTCTCAACTCAAGAAAGAGCTAATAGATATACATGAGGCTTGAGAGTTGGATTAATTAAAAACTCAAAAAATTGTGAGAAATGTCATTTCTCCCAAAACATAAAGGATATGACTTATTCCCTAACAAACTAATAAAGAACAAACTGAAATGAGTTGAGAGTGTTCTAATCCACTTCAAACTCTTACAACATGAAAATACACATATGGCTGAAAATACGCTTAAATACATGCAATAATTATTTAGGAATCATAAATTATTGTTCCCATAATTTACTCCACTATTTTATGACTTAAAAAACTTTAGATCCATTATATAAACAAGATTTGAAGAGTTCAAAATCAAACTAGAAGTCATTCCTCAACTGTTGCCTTCAAACTCTCCACCTTTGACTCAGTCAACTTCAGATGAGTGTTTCTCATTAACTATTGTGAATTAACTCAAATGGTCAAAATTATTTTTGTTCATCCTTTTCAGCTTTCTGAATAAATAAGAAAATCATAATTTCATTAAGAATTGAATGAGATACTCCTATTTTAGTGAAACTGGTTTTTGACTTTTTCTGCTATCTTTTCTGTTGCCACTTTTTCTGGAGTCAACTTCAAACGCGTGTTTCTCATTAACTACTATGAGTTAACTCAAATTATAAAAAGGGTTTTTTATCCTCCTTTTTCATGTTTCCAAATCAATAAGAAAATTTTGATTTCATTTAGAAACGTGGGATATATGCTCATTATTTTGAAACAGGGTTTTGACTTTTTCTACATTTCCAACAAATATTGAATATTGACAAGTGTCAACTTGCTTCTCCTTCTTTCCAACTACATGAATGACTCATATATATCATAGAAAACATGTTAATCATATAAAAACAATTATTATTTAATAATAACCATTTATCATAATACTTGATCATAATTTAGCATTAACTAGCTAGACATACAAATGTTAATCAATAATCTTTAATCATAATTAATGCTTCATAAATCAAGGTAATGTATAGAAATGACTTGAAAACATATTGTACAAACATAGGTTAAAGTTTTATAGACACGGAATATAAATATGACATTTTATAGGCTCATCATTTCCCCCCAACTGAAATCCTGCTAGTCCTGAAGCAAGGGATAGACATTGGTTAGACATTAAAGCTATTAGCACAAAATCTTATGAATTTGTCACTTTAAGTCTTCTTAATATTTATTTGTTTCATCTCCAACACTTCAAAATTTCACACTTTCTTCCCTTTGTTTTTGATTAAAAAAGAAGCCAGAACAAGGGGGCCGACCCAACAAGAAAACAAAGCCGGCATGAGAAGTGCCAGACTACCAGCACAAAACCAAAGTCAGTACACCCTCAACCAATCCCTTTTTTGAAAATAAAAAACTAGTAACTAGAAACAACAGGCCCCAACTTCAACATGAATTTGGTAAATAGATTGTTAACACCAACAGACCCCAACTTTGCCACGGAGTTGGTAACCAATCCGTGAACATCAATATCAACAATGTTTGTAAACAAACTACCATAAGCAAGAAAGAAAGTAATAGTTTTACGACCAGCATAATTAAACAGAACAACAACAAGGCCCAAAATGACCAACCACCAAAAATCGCTATCAGAAAAAATCATCAAAAAAGAATAGAGAAACTACTTGGGATTTTTACCCCCTTCATTAAGCATTAGCTTTAGCCAATCCTCTGTAAGAAACTACTTGGGATTTTTACCCCCTTCATTAAGCATTAGCTTTAGCCAATCCTCTATAAGGAATTGGAAGGGTTTCCTGTCATTCTTTTCCTCCCCAGGGGTCTTTGAGTTCTCCATGAGCAGCAACTGAAGAGTTGTAGCCGTCAGATGCATTAATTTAACAACGAACTCCACAATTCTATTGAAGCTTTCACCCAACTCTATGATTTCATCCTTCACCTCCTGAAGGTCCTTTTTGGAGACTAAGTTCTGAGAAGAAACCCGAAGTCGCTTCATTTCCTCCTGCATTTGGTGTAGTTCTCCCTCAGCTTCCACCTTACCCTCAGCCTCCACCTTACTCTCCTCCTCCTTATAACCCTTGGTTTCCTTCTTAGTATTAGAGTCCACATGCAGACCAAAAGGTGAGGGCACAGTAAGTGGGGAATCCAAATGCTTTTCTTCAAATGACTTCTTTTTGGATAAATCCACCATGGGAAGTTTAAAACTTGCCAAAATTTGGGAAGACTCCTGGCTTATCTTAGCTCCCTCCTTGGGCAGGGTGACTTTTCCTCTGTCTCTGTCATAGCTGTCCTCATCCTTTTTAATTTTTTTCCCCTTCTTTTCCTATCTACTTCCTTTCTTCCTCCCTTCTTCCTCCTCCATATCCCCCTCCTCTTCTTCATCCTCCATATATCTTTTCCTGACTACTTTCTGTTTAAACCGAATATTCGACGCAATTCTACGGGACCTCCTCCTACTATCATTATCATCTTCTTCCTCCTTTGAATCAATGTTTATTTGAGTTCCTCCCACCAGACCCACTTTGTCTTTCTTGGGTATATTATGCATGGGAGTATGCATTTTCTAGGACGAGGTGGGTTGGGAATGTGAAGCCTTTAACTCTTTAGGAACATTAGTAGAGGGGGTGTTAATATCCTGTAGAGTGACAATTCTAGGAGGGCATAAAGAAAGGTGGAAATTATAAAGATGGAGAATGCAGTAATTTTTCTTGGATTTATTCTTTTCTCTCACATCCATCATTGAAGCCTCAAGTGACTGCAGGAAAAAAGGAAAGGAGATAGTATCATTGCAGCGAAAAAAGGTTAAGCAGAGGAAAGTGGTAGTTATAACATGTGCCAAAACGTCCATCAAGAGTAAGTTATTTCATCAAAATTAGGCATACCTTGTTCCAGGGATTAGGAAGCACATCCTATTTGAAGCCACCATGAATCTGGACTGAAATCTCTGATTTCTTGAAAAATCTTTTGATGCTAGTATCGTCTCTTCTTTTCGATGCCTTTTTCCACTTCCTCCCTTCAATGGAAAGCCCCGTTTCTTGGGCAATAACCTCTTCATTGATTTCAAAGGTTATCCCATTTATGGTTACCATGTGATCATCCCAAGAATTAACTAGCTGCATAAAAAATTAGCTCATCTATGGCTTCCATGTAAGGGTAAAAGCCTCCCTCCTTCAAGTACATAACTACACATGGGTTTTTGACAAACCCATCTTCAATCTTGGATGGATCCACCCTAACCATATCACCACCCATTTCATAACTGTGCTCATAAATTTCCTCTTCTTAAGGCTCCAGAGACATCTCACCCGTTCTGCCACCACACAGACCAACCTTCACCCAAACCCAGAAAAGAAAGACAATGCAGAAAACCCAACGAAGGCAACCAATGTAACATAAGACATAAATCTACTTAGGACTAAAACTAGATGCTTTAATTAAGAGTTTTAAATTCACCACAAAGTAAGTACTAATCACATGGGAGGTCAAAATGAAAGTAATGCAGGCCCATGAAATGAAATGATTGCATATATTGGATTTAAATCGCCATTAATGCACTGCCATCTTTTTAGGGTTTCCAAGGCTCATGAAAATCCCCATGTAACTAATATTTTAAAAAGTGCCCATACTTTCATCCAAACAAGCAATAAAATCCCATCTTATCAATAATATACTAAAATTAATTTTCTTTCCCATTTCACTTTTGAATTTTGAATTCGCACCGTGTCTCGTAAAACTACAAGCTTCCATTCTCATCCAATCAATGTCATCTATGTGCCTCATCATTTAAAACCCTTTTTATTTCATTCTCAATGAGAAAAACTATTTTCTTCGTCAGCAAATTCAAATTTCTCCAACACTTAGCTCCTTGTATAGTAAGACCTGTGGCAACCAACGCATCCACAACCACATTTCCCTCTTTGTAGATGTGATGCAATTTGAATTCATCTTACCTTGGGAGAAACAACCAGATTTCCTATATCAGATTGGACATATTCCAAATAGCCCTGTAGTTTCTCTTGACCATCTCTATCACTATTTTCAAGTCTCCCTTGATAATCAAATTTTTAATTCCCACAAAAACTGCCACCTTTAGGCCCCAAAATAAGGCTAAGATTTATGCCACATTATTATAACCCATCCTAAGATGAACTGCATAAGCAATAATCATATGCCCAAGGTGGTCTCTGATAATATCTCCACCCGCATCAATCCCATTAGAGGCAACCCCATCAAAATTTAGCTTGGTGTAATTCTCCTTTGGGGGGCCCACTTAGTATTTCTCCTCACCACCACCTTGGAGCTATCAAAAGAAAAGGAGTTAGGGAGTTGCCAAACCTGAGCCATTCTACAATCTAAATCCTTAGCGAGGAATTGAGGATTTTTCCACTGGCAAGTCACTAGGTTATCCTTCAGCAGATTTACAGACAATCTCACTGTCCCCTCAATATTTGTTTCCTCCCCTCTAAACACCCTAATATTTCTTTCTTTCCATAGAATCAAAAAAACATGCAGGGGTAACATTCTCCATAGGATACTAATAAGCGGGTGCACCGAAGAATGGCCCCAATTGATAACAAATTGGTCAACATTCTCCATAAAAACCCAATCCAGCTATATTTTGCTCATCATTTTGGACCACACCATAGACACATAGGGACAATGAATAAGTAGATGGTTGATGGTCTCTTCCTAATCTTTACACATAACACATCTATTGATCAGCTAAACTCCCCACTTCTAGAGGTTATCTAGCATGATAATCTTACCATGCAACACATTCCACCAGAAGAAATTGATTTTAAGGATCAATTGAGGGATCCACACCTTTCTCTAAATTTTCTCATTTGCCACCTTCTTTGAATTGGCTAAATAAGAAGATTTCACCGTGACTTCCCCCAAAATGTTATGACACCATAAAACCTCATCATCTAATTGAGAGAGGGGGATCCTAATACCTTCCAAAAGCTTCTGAATTTCCTTGACATAAAGAGGAACCTCTAGGCCTGATCAAAATAAGCTTCCACCAAATTTTTCCATTTCCTATCTTGAGATATGTAATCTTTAACTTTACCTCAAAAGTGAGAGACTAGTCTATCCCTAATGTGACCATATTTGTCCTAACCCAATGGTTTATCACTAACACACTGGTCCTCCCAAAAACTAATCTGAAAACCATTACCAAGCATCCATTTCAACCCCCTAAACACAATTCCCTTACATTTAGCAATAAAATTCCAAATTTTAGAACCAAAAGGAAAATTATGACAATACAGGAAATGGGAAGAATCATTAAAATATTTGGCCTTCATAATTATGCTCCAACCAGAGGTCCCCCTAAACATCTACCGACCAATTTTGGTAATCAACACCTTGTTTAGGTCTTTCATTTTCCTCACTCCTAGCCCGCCTAAAACTTGGGTTGACAAACCGTATCCCAGTAGACCAAGTTCATTTTGGATTTTTCCTCCATCCCCATCCACAAAACATTTCTCTAGATTTTCTCAATCTTCTCTTTCATTCTATCAATGATTTTCAATATAGAAAGGAAGTAAACATGTATACCTTATAGGGCCGCAAATAACAATTGTAGTTTCCCTGCATTGCTTAGAACTTTCCCCTTCCATCCTGCAAGTTTTTTTTTGCATTTTTTCCAGAATGGTGTACCAAAACTGGTTTGAGACCTCCTTAACTATGAGAGGGAGCCCAAGATAGGTGTCTGGAAGCTCAGCCCCCATGCAGCCAAGACATTCCACAATATTCTATTGGGTTCTCTGTTCAGTATTGAAAAAATAAATTTTACATTTACAGTAGTTGATCACTTGACCTGAAGCCACCGCATAGGAATTTAGAAGAAGTTTCCACTCCCTAGCTTCCCCAATACAAGCTTTTCCAAAAAGGAACGTATCATCCACAAATTTCTGGATAACTTCAGGAGGAAGTGTGGAGGCCAGTTTAAAACCAGCAATGGATCTAATTCCTTCCAACCTCAGAAGGTTTTGAGCCAACACCTCTGCCACCAACATGAAGAGGTAGGGTGAGAGAGGGTCCCCTTGTTGCAATCCTCTTTCTGGCTTAAAGGATCCCCAGGGTGAGCCATTGACTAGCACATCAAAGTCAACCATTTCCACTGCCACCTTCATGATATTAATGAATCTTTCCTGAAACCCAAATTTTCTTAACACCTTATACAAAAAGTCCCAAAAAACCTTATTGTACGCCTTAGATATGTCCAATTTTAGTGCCATTCTAGCATTCTTGCCTCTGTCCATAGAATGAATGATGTCATGGGAGGTAATCACCACATCTAGAATTTGTCTACCCAACACAAAACCCTTCTGGTTAGGATTTATGATTTTTCCAAGAAGAGGTTTAATTCTATTGGCAATGATTTTGGAAATAATTTTGTAGACAGTATTGCATAGGCTTATGGGTCGGAAGTCGCCCATACTTTTTGGGTCCTAAACTTTAGGAGAAATCACAATATAGGTGTTATTAAGTTTTTTTAGGATATTTCCCGTTCGAACAAAATCATAGGCAGTGTGAATTATATTATACTTGATAATCTCCTAGAATTGCTGGAAGAAAGCCAAAGGAAAGCCATTCGGGCCCGGAGATTTATAAGCCCCCATGGAGAACACAATATTTTTGAACTCTTCCTTTGAGACTTGAGACAACAACACTTCATTTTTCTCTGCACTAATGATAGTCGGGATAGCCTCTAGGAGTCTATTTGAAATAACATCTGTAGCACCCCGAACTGGGCATCTGAAAGTGTCATGAAAGAACTCAGAAAAAAAATTACCCATTTCATCTTCCTCCATTAGAATTTGATTCCCACCGATATTTAAGGATTTGATGGTATTCCTCCTTTTATGAATTGAAGTAGACCTGTGGAAAAAGGCCAAATTCCTATCACCTTCCTTGAGTCATTGAACTCTAGACCTTTGCTTCCAGTAGATTTCCTCCCTCTTTAGATTTTATTTCCATTTCTTGTGCCAACCTTCCTCTTCACAATAATCATTTCAAGAGGAGACACCCCTGACCATGTCCTCTTGGAAGTGCATAAGCTTTTCCTCTATTTCTTTCTTGCTTTGAAAAATGTCTCCAAACCTGGTCTTGCTCCACATTTGGGCCTCCTTCTTAATTAAGTGTAATTTTTTAGAAACTCTAAACATGGTCATCCCCTTAATAGGAGTGTTCCACCATATTTTTATACATTCCTAAAATTTAGGGTGGGAGTGCCACATTATCTCATAACAGAAAGGTCGTGGCCGACAACCATTCTTCTCCTCCCTATTAAGAATCAAAGGGGAATGATCAGAAATCATCCTGGTGAGTTTAGAAAGACTGACAATTAGAGAAATATCCCAACCTCCCAAAATCATCCATCTATCCAGTCTAACCTAGATAAGTTTCTTTCCCTTTCTATTGTTAGACCAGGTGAAGACCATTCCTTGCAAATCAATATTGACCAAGTCATTGTTCCTTAGAAAGTCTACTAGCTCTTGCATACTTTTCATTTAATCCTGGGTGCCTCCATTTTCTCAGAGGTAAACAGGGGGGTATTAAAATCACCTACACCCATGATAGGGTTTCTTTGATAAGCTGATATGAGGTTAGTAATTTCTTCCCAAATTCTACCCTGGTTACTTCTAACATTAGGAGCATAGATATTATACATATACCAAGAAACATTGTTCCAAGTAAACAAAACAACAAAGAAATTATCAGAAAAAGAAACAACATTTCCAGATGACTTACACGGGTTCTAGAGAGTATCCACCCCAACAGAGGCCCCGACAGATTCACTATAGTGAAAGTCTGTACCTGGCCAAATTTTGTCCACAAGAAGAGAAAAGTTTTGATACGTTATCTTAACCTCCTGGATTAGAACCACATCAAATTTCAAATCTAAGATATACTTCTTCAAAGCATACTGCTTCTGAGGGTTATTCATGCCCCTTAGGTTCCAAGAGAGGAACTTCATCTTTTACTTTTTTGAGAGTCTTCTAAGGTTAATTTTCGCCCACTGGAAATTTCCCTTGCTACTTATTTTGCTCTCATTGATCTCGCCATGAGTCGGCCAAATTTGGCTTCATTACCCACATTCGCCTTCTTTCCCCCTCTGGTTTTCCTCTTTGGTTTTGACCAATCCAAGAGACTATCCAAAGGCGATGAAGGGGCCAACTGTGTGTTCTCCATAGCCTTTACCACCCCACTTTGGGATGGGGAACAAAAAATAGGTGCCCTTATCTCCCCCCATCACTTAAACTATACTCTTCTCCCGCTTCTCCTTCTTTATTCTTGCTGTCAGACCAAGGGACCTTACTCTTCTTGGTTTCTTCTTCCTTTTTTTTTTTTTCTTCCCTTGGAATTTCCCTAAAGGAGTTATAAATTTCCCCCAGGACCTCAACAAATTGTCCTTCCTCCAGAGTAATCTCCCTATTGACCTCCTTGTCCACGCCTTCCCATTTTTTATCCATAGATTTAAGGTTAAACACATCAACCATTGTGATAGGGAGTTCCCCTTCTAGGAAACTAGGAGCTTCCTTCTCCAACTCCTTCACACCCAAATGGTCAACAAAAATACTAGAATCATTTAGAGACAAAGAAGGGAGAACCTCAGGACTTTGGTCCTCAATCCAAGGGGTTACCATGCAATCTGCCACAACATGAACATTTTTACCATACTTATGGCAGTGGAGAGTGGCATTTTCTTAAACAATGGCTTGATTATAGCTACCCCATTTGGCTTTTAACATCACAAATTTAGGGAGGGGATTATTCATAGTAACATTTACACAGAACCTCGCAAACACCAGCCTCGACTTTTGCACAGTAATAGAGTCTAATATCACATATTGACCAAACGAGTTCCCAATCCACTGAAGCACCTTCTCATCACAGAATTTGAGGGGAAGTCTTTGGAGAAAGACCCACACAGGCGCAACTTTCTAAAGCTCCACATCTGGGTTAAAACCTGGCTTCCATTTCACCATTAACAAACTGTGGTTCCCATAGCACCAACTTCCTGTGGAGACAAAGGTAAAGTCCACCTCAAAATTAAATCTAAAAAGGAATAATACCCCAGGCATACCTAAGATACTAAGGTTCACTTTAAATTTCCATCTAGAAGCAGACCATAGACACACCATATCAATGGTGGGCCTGAAGGTGACAAATCTCCCCACAAGAGAAAGGTGAAGTGAAGCAGATATGCAATCAACCACCCCGTTAGGGAAAAATATCTTTGGGCTAAAATCACCCACAAAACATTCAGGGATATTAGGGGAGTTAGGTATCTCTTTTCCCAACACCTCACTCTTCCAGTCACCTTGCAAGAAATCTTTATCCTCCCCCACCATCTTGGTGCTAGACAGGATGGAATCCCCACCCGCCAAATTTTGCAAGTGAGAAGAATCATCCATCACCAAAACCACCGACAAACCATCACCCGTAAAGTCAGAAGAGAAACCTCTGCCATCCCTATGAAAAAACACAAGAAACAGGTCCAGACAAAGAACCTCCACCCCCCCAAATCCCCCGGCAGAGGGGAGGTTGAAGCCGACATGAATTCAAACATAAACCAGGCGGGAAAGTTGCAGAGCTCAAACAAGAAGTTGGCACTTAACTAAATATGTTTATTAACCTTCCCTTTGTTATCTCTTCATAAGACATTCCATTTTTATTTTTCTTTACTTTATCATTCAAATTTTTGCACAGCTGCCCCCAAACAGTTCTATCCTTTGTCACTTTGAATCTTGCATTTAGCTTTTTTCATTTTGAGGAAACAATGGCAAACGGAAGCCAATAGACGAATGCAACAAAATCACCATGAATATAGGAGGTAGTATAAAAATGTGTAGGCAAGGTCATCCTCCTATGGTCTATGACAACAACATGAGGTATTCATGTATTCCCCCCAGCTCAAAGGTTATTTGTCCTCAAATGATAATGTCTATATGAGGGTAGAAAAACAAATTAGCTATGAAGTATATAATTACAATAATGACAATTGAAAAAAAAAGTGCAATGCATAGATAATTAACTACTAAAAATGATAAATATTATGAATAAATAGAAATCATAAATGTAGTACCATTTATGTTGTTGTGAGAAGCTTCAAACTTGGCAAACAACTGAAAGTACAGGTCCCTTCATTGTTGAATATTCAGATCCCTCCAAGAGTTTTGTATATTTAATATCAATAGTTGTAGATGTCCTCATACTTAGTGTAAGTTATCTTTTATAAAACACAGTAGTTGTTGCAGGATGATTGTTCAGTCACACACTAGTGGCTGCAGGATGATTGTTCAGTCACACAACAATGGTTGCAGGATGATTGTTCAGTCATATAGTAGTGGCTGCAAGATGATTGTTCAGTCATATAGCAGTGGCTGCATGATTATTATTCAGTCACACAACAGTGGCTACAAGATGCCAGTTAAAGAAGAAAATAGTTGTTGCAGGCAACCTACAGAAAAAATCTATCCATCCAATGACTTATAGTACAACTTTGGATGTCCATTTTCCATTGAAAAAAATCTAATTAAACCAACTAACACCATTGTATAGACATTCTTGACATCATGCAGACCCAACTACCAAATGGTTTTTTTTTACGACATATGGAAAGACTCTCTTTTGAAACTAAAGATTTGACTCATGCACAACCTTGAAAAGTGATTAGAAGTTTGAGAAACTAACTAGTTGTGACCTTCTCTAAAATATTTAGTTAGACAAGAAGAAGTAGGAAAAATCTAAGACATTGTGTGCAACACTTATAGAATAAAAAACTACCCTAACCTATCCTAACCAACACTAACTAGTAAATAAGAGTTTCTCAAACAAAACCATTAACTGGTTCTTTAAAGTATCTTCCTCTTCTCAACAACTTCCAATGCTTCACATTCTCATGAGCAATTAGAAATAATTGCAACATCAGTAGAAAATTAATAAACAACAAGACTTTTGGAAAGACATTAACAAACTTACTTATTACTTCATGCTAACAATACATTATGTTATATTGAAGTGCATAAGTAAGATGAAATGGTTCTCCTTTAGGTGAAGCTTCATATTCAGCTTCATCTTTAGCTATAAGTTCTTTCTTTGCTCCAACCATAAATTTTGCTTATTTTTTTTACCTCCACTTGAGATAGATGTCTAATAGGACATCCTCGTGAAATAATAAATTTTGAAATCTCCTTCTTGTCTTTGTGTTGATGAGCTGCTTATTTATCCTCTGTGTGACTTCTAAAGACCAATTTGTTTGACTGATTTAATATAAGTACATAAATTTCTGCACCATCTTCATGATGCTCATAGTTTTTCACTACAAAATATGTTGTTTGAGAATCTAAGGTTAAACAAAAATCCTCTAAATCATCCCAAAACTGGTCTTCTTCAATATCTTCTTTACTTCTCTGCATGAGAGGACTGATTTTCACTTTATTGCAGCTCTCTTCTTGAAGTAGGAGTTCTGATTTGACATCACATTCATCTTGAGCAACAACCTTGTGTATGGTGATTTCTTCATTTTCCAAAACAAGGTTTTATTCATTTGCCTCCTCATAAATCAACACCTTGTCATCAATATGTGAACAAAATTCCTCTATGATACTAGAGAACATGTCTTCATTGATTTCCAAACTTTTTGCAAATTACATTAGCTCTTGGTTGTTATTCTTCATGATCTAAAATCCATATTTTGCTGCTTCTTGTGGTACTTTTGCAAACTTTTCAAATCCTAAGTGCTTTGAATGGAAACTACGATTCTAGAAAAATGACAAAGAGCTGCTAAGAACTCATAAATTCTCATAGCTTGATTCATCCCCTACAATGACACCAAAAATGTTGGGCTTCATAAAGGGATCAAAAAACTAGGTTCATTAACCGACTCAAAGATTGGACATCCTATCTGATCAGCTACCCTCCTTACATGAAGACTCATTTAAATTATCAACCCAAGGACATATACTTGAAATGAATCTGCAAACTATATGCACTATGAGATTATTTTTTTTTTGTTGTAGGATTCAGACCTGCGAGGCAACCTAGCGAGGCACGAAGCCTGCGAGCTACCAACTAGAAAAGTCCACCATAGATGTTTTAGGAACCCAATACGGGCCCACACGTGCCTGAAACCTCTTTGGCTTAGAGCCAAGGACTGAGGAGCATCCACGCTGCCAAATTCGCCTGGGGCATGATCCCAGCCTCATCCCTTATGGTGTCGGAGCCTTGCACTCGGCAAGACTTGATCCCTGGTGGGCTCGTTGTGAGCCATTCAACTTCACCAGTAGACCAAGGGCCCATTGACACTATGAGATTATTTGAGTTATTATATCACTGCAAAACTAAAAATATAACAATTCTGAAAATGAATCTAACTGCACAGTAATGGCTGCAGAAAACTGCACAGTAATGGATGCATGAAACTGTGTAAATTGCTACAACACTGGCTGCAGATGGTACAAAAGTACATAACTTAATATCATAGAAACACAACTAATCTCAAATAACACATTACTGATCACTAAGCATATGAACTATAATCTAAACTAGTCTAAACAATTATAGAGTCATAGTATCTCAAGTGGCCTTTTCTTGAGTGACTACAATCATAGCTAAAAGTATTCAATATTCAATGTACAAGCTCAATTTATGAAATCATACTCTTATTTCAAATCAAAATGATTACATCAACTGATATCAAAATTTTTGATTAAACAAAAACACTACTAACAAGACTTAGCACAAACTAGATACTCCCTAATCATCTTTCTCAACTCAAGCAAGAGATCATAGATATACATGAGGCTTGAGAGTTGGATTAATTACAAACCAAAAAACTTGCAAGAAATTTAATTTCTCCCACAAAATCAAGGAGATGACTTATTCCCTAAAAAACTAATAAAGAACAAACTGAAATGAGTTGAGAGTGTTCTAATCCACTTCAAACTCTTACAACATGAAAATACACATATGACTGAAAATATGCATAAATACATGCCATAATTATTTAGGAATCATAAATTATTGTTCCCATAATTTACTCCACTATTTTATGACTTAAAAAACTTTAGATCTATGAGATAAACAAGAGTTGAAGAGTTCAAATCAAACTAGAAGTCATTCCTTAACTGTTGCCTTCAAACTTGCCACCTTTGACTCAGTCAACGTCAGTTGAGTGTTTCTCGTTAACTATGTGAATTAACTCAAACGGTCAAATGGGTTTTTGATCCTCCTTTTAAGATTTATGAATCAATAAGAAAATATCAATTTCATTAAGAATTGAGTGAGATACTCCTATTTTATTGAAACTGGTTTTTGACTTTTTCTGCTAACTTTTCTATTGCCACTTTTTCTGCAGTCAACTTCAAATGCATGTTTCTAATTAAATTATTGTGAGTTAACTCAAAATATAAAAAGGGATTTTTTCTAATCCTTTTTATAATTCCAAATAATTAAGAAAATCTAGATTTTATTAAGAAATGTGGGATATATGCTCATTATTCTGAAACTGGCTATTGACTTTTTCTGCATTTCCAGCAGCTGTTGAATATTAACAAGTGTCAACTTGTTTCTCCTTATTTTTATTTGCATGAACGACTCAAATATCTCACAACAAAATTTTAATCATCTAAAAACACTTATTATTTGATAATAACCATTTATTATAATATTTGATCATAATTTAGCATTAATTAGCTAGACATACAAATGCTAATCAATAAATCATTAATCATCGTTAATGCTTCATAAATCAAGGTAATGTACATAAATGACTTGAAAATATATTGTAAACATAGGTTAAAATGTTATAGACAAGGAATATAAATATGACATTTTATAAGCTCATCAGGGACTATGTACTATAATGCATTAATAATCTCCTAATAGGGATAAATCTTTTAGCAGGGATACTATACTCTCAGTACACTATTTGTGGGTACTAATTCCCACCGGGGTTTTTCCTTTAACATGGTTTCCTTGACAACAAAGGATTGTGTTATGGTGTTGCATTTACTGTGTTATCATTTGGATCAAAGTTTTGGTTTATAATGTTTAATGTTTAATAATCTATCTCACAACTGATTCACCCTTCCCCCCCCCCCTCTTAGTTGTGTTGGTGGAATATAATTCCTAACAATTGGTATCAGAGCTTATGGTCCTTAGAGAGAAAGCTTAACAACTTGAGGTGATCCTAAAAATGACATCCTATAGGAAGGATAGTATGAAGTTTGATCCTGAAAAATTTGACAGTTGGAAGAACAAAATACGAACTCATTTGTTGTGTTTGGGAATTGACTATTGGATGATTACAAAGAAAGATGAGCCGATCAAGACTAAAGATGAACTGGATAAAGCTAATAATGATGAAAAGAATTTGTTTTCTTATAACATAGTTGCAAGAGAAGAACTGATTAGTGCACTCTCTGAAGGTGAATTCACAGAGGTCAAAGATTTGGATTCTGCACATAAAAGCTGGTCAAGATTGGAAGCATTGTATGAAGGAGATAAGTTTACTAAGAAGACAAAGTTGTAGAATTGGAAGAAAAGGATATAAAATATGAAAATGAAAGATGATGAGAATATTAGAGCATATGTACAGAGAGTTACAGAGGTTGTTATTGGTATTAGAAACTTTGGAGGTACATACAATGAAGATGAAGTGATCGCAAAATTTTTGAGATCTTTGACACCTGTTTACAAAACTAAAGTGCAAGCTATAGAGGAGATCATACCTTTGACGGTGAAATTCAATAAGTAGATGTTGATTGAAAAATTAACTACTTTTGAGGCTGCAGAGCTGGGAGATTCATTACCTAAGGTTGAGACAACATTCAAGGCGACTATGCATAATAATAAAAAGACTTATCAGGGACTGTGAGCACCAAAAAAAGTGAATTGCAAGAAGAGCTTGGTGAATATGCTGATGACTAGGAAAGGATATAGGAAGAAGAAATGAAGTTAGATGAAATTGTGGCCTTGATCGCCAGAAGAGAAAAAAGAGGTAAGGGTAAGTTTGAAAGAAAGTTACCTCTAAATTTTTTTTCATGCAATAAGATAGGTCATTTTGCATCTAGATGTCCTACAAGGGTTCATAAACATAAATCTAAGTTTTATAGACCTAAGTATTCAAAGGAAAATGAATGTTACTATTCTAGTGAAGGGTGTTTCTGATGATGATGTTATTGATTATGATGAGATTGGATTTATTACTATCAAGGATGATGAACCCATTCATGAAGAGAAATCCCTAGTGTCACAAGTTGAAAATAAATTTGAATGGGTCATAGACAATGGTTTCTCACATCATATTACTAGTGATAGAAATAAATTTGTTAATCTAACCAAGTATGACAGTGTTGTTGTGATATTTGGTGGCAACACTCCTAAGCTTATCATTGGAGTTGGATTTATTTCTTTGGATGGAAAGACTAACACTGACGGTGTGTTACTTGTTGATGGACTTAAGCATAATTTGTTGAGTGTTGGACAACTGGTGGACAAGGATTATCAACTAAAATTCATTGGTGGGAAATTTTCTATCAGAAGTAAGTCAGGAGAATTGATCACATCTAGTACTAAGTCAAGAGGTAATATATTTAAATTGAATACATCTAAGGCTTCTTGTTTTGTTGCAAAGGTTGATGACCGTTGGTTATGGTATAGAAGATTTTGTCATTGAATTTTGATAATATTGTGAAGGAAAGTATGACTAATGTTTTTAGAGACCTATAGAAGATTGTGAAACCATCTAACACCATGTGTAGAGAATGTGTAATGGGGAAATAGACTAGAAGCAGTTTTAAAATAAAATCTTACTCAAAGAAAGGGAAGTTGGATCTGGTGCATACAGATCTTTGTCGTCCTACAAGAATGAGATCTTACTATTGTGAAATTTATTTCATACTTTTTGTTGATGACTTTTCTAGGATGATGTGGGTTACATATCGTAGAGAGAAATCTAAGGCTTTTGAAAAATTCAAGATATTCAAAGAAAAAGTTAAGAATGAATCAGGTTTAAAGATAAAATGTTTAAGATCAAATAGAGGCAGAGAGTTTACTTCAAACTTGTTCAATACCTACTGCGAAGATCATGGAATATATAGACATACATCTTCTCCTAAGACACCACAACAGAATGGGATAGAAGAGTGAAGAAACATAACAATATAAGATGCTGCAAGAACTATGTTGCTGGAAGGAAATGTATCATATGTTCATTGGAGAGAAGTTGTTGGTACTATTTTTTATACTTTGAACATAATTCATATTAGAGAAGGTATAAGTAAGAGTCCTTATGAATTATGGTTTAATCATACTCCTACTGTGAAATATTTTAGAATATTTGATAGTAAATACTATATCAAAAGAGATGATGAGATAGGAAAATTTGATGCTAGAAGTGATGAAGGAATCTTCCTTGGTTATTCCACTAAGAGAAAAGCTTATAAATGTTTTAATCTAAGACTAAGGAAGATGATTGAAAGTGATAATGTTAGGATTGATGAAAAGTTCCAGATTCAAGAAAGAATATATGAATGTAACCAGACTACAGAGAATGAGGAGGTTACATCATATCAAGAAGAACCTTTTGATATTGATCATGAGATCGAGGTATGTCAAGATGAATCAAATGATCCTACTAAAATTCCTAAAACTCTGAAGTATGTTAAGAAAAACCATCCTAAAAATCAAATTATTGGGAATGTAAATAAAGACATGATGCCAAGATCGAGATTAAGAGATGAAATTTGCTTGATTTCTCAAGTTGAACCAAAAAATAATGATGAGGCATGTAGAGATTAATCTTGGACTAAGGCTATGTAGGAAGAAATGGAACAGATAAAGAAAAATAACACTTGGGAACTGGTTCCTAGACCTAAAGATAAGAATGTTATAGGAACTAAGTGGGTTTTCAAAAACAAGATGAATGAAGAAGGAATGGTTGTAAGAAATAAGGCAAGACTGATTTGTAAAGGCTACTCGCAAAAAGAAGGCATAGACTTTAAAGAAAAATTTTCTCCTGTTGGTAGGCTTGAGGCTGTAAGACTATTTCTTGCTTATGTTGCACACAAAGACTTCAAAGTATATCAGATGGATGTGAAATCTGCATTTCTGAATGGAGATCTAAAAGAGGAAGTATGTATTGGATAGCATGATGGATTTCCTCTAACAGAAGACGAGGACATAGTTTGCAAGTTGAATAAGGCTTTGTATGGACTGGAACAAGCACCTAGAGCATGGTATGCTAGATTGGATAGGTATCTAATTCGTCTTGGTTTCAGAAAAAGGTAACGCATATAGTAATTTGTACTTAAGAACTAGTGAAGATGGAGTTTTAATAGTTGAAGTTTTCGTAGATGATATCCGTTTTAGAGGGAATGATAAAATGAGTAAAAAGTTCTCTAAGGAAATGGAAAATGAATTTGAGATGTCAATGATTGGTGAGATGAAATTTTTCCTTGGGATGCAAATCAATCAGAACAAGAATGGTATTTTTATTTCTCTGACCAAGTATCTTAAAGAAATGTTGAAAAAGTTTGGAATGGAAGTTTGTAAACATGTTGGAATACCTATGGTTACTGGTCACAAGATTACCACTACTGATGAATCACATAGTGTTTTTCAGACAAAGTACAGATCTATGAATGGAGGCTTACAATATATGACTCACACTAGACCAGATATTGCAAACGCAGTTGGAATTGTGGTAAGATATCAAGTAGAACCTAAAGAGACACACCTTGCTGCTGTAAATAAAATATTTAGATATCCGAAAGGAACACTGGATTATGGGTTATGGTATAAAAAATATGATGATTTAGTTTTGCATGCTTGTACTGATGCTGGTTGGGTAGGAAATATTGATGATAGAAAGAGTACAACTGGTGGTGTATTCTTTCTTGGGAAAATATTGGTTTCTTGGTTAAGTAAAAAGCGGGACTGTATAGCTCAGTCTATTGCTGAATTAGAGTATGTTGTTGCTGCTATAAATTGCACACAGATTGTTTGGATGAAGCAAATGCTAAAGGACATTGGGATAAATTTTGATGAGCCAGTGGTTATCCATTGTGATAACACTAGCAAAGTGAATATGTCTAAAAATCCAGTTATGCATTCAAAGACTAAACACATTTCCATTAAGTATCATTTCTTGAGAGACAAGGTTGTAGAGGAGATTAGATTGGAGTATATCACCACAAAGTAAAAAAATAGCAGATATATTTACAAAACCTTTTCCAAAGGATGCCTTTGAGTATCTCAGAGGTATGCTTGAGGTGAGAGCCCCTCTTGAGAGAACTAAATTGATGCAGAAATACATCAGTCCAGTGGCTTTCAGAGCTATATCATTTTTCTGGACTTGATGTATGGGTCTACTCTTTAGGGAAAGTGATCACAAGAACAATATAGAACACATTTGGGTGATTTTGCACCTGGTTGTTGTAGGCATGAAGATTTGAAAAAGCTACACCTTGCAAAGGAAAGATGGTCAGAAGTTGAGTAATGGTACCCTTTGCCATTGTTGTCAAAGGGGGAGAGATTAAATGTGAAAATCCCTACTATTTTAGGGAGAGATGTGTTGAGGATATTGAGAAGATTGTATTGTGAGAGAGTACTTTTGGGTTGATAGATCTTCCCATAAGTTGCCATCAATGCAAAAGGGGGATATTGATGGAATTGGTTTTTGTTGTTGTTTTTTTTGTTGGCATTCATGTTTGTCATTGATGTCAACATATGTTTCTAATTGGGACATAACAGACTAGTTATTACTGTTTCTTAGATGACTAAGAGAAGTGTACGGTTACTATACGGTTGATTCAAAACATGAGAAGATGTTATGTGTATAAGGATGTTGTGTGATCTTATGTCTAAGGTTGTGTGGCTTAATATTGCATATGGAGAAAGTTACTGATGTTTTAGTGAAGACTGGGTAATGGACTATAACAGTGTAGTGATAGAGTTATTCTCTAAGTTTTGAGAATAACTTTTCTGCGATATGGATTCATGTTATGCAAGATTGGGGAATGGAAAAAAGACATGTTGAGGAATGTGTGTTATGATTATTGGGTCGCAGGACTCTTGGTAATGTCAGAGGAGGCGTATGTTCTAGAGGAGACCTATTTGGGCCTGACTTCAGAGATAGAGCATGTATTATGGATTGCGAGCGTGGATTACGGATCTTGGATTATATTTGATGAGTTGTAATTTATGTTTACTTGTTATAGGTACCGTGTGTATCTTAGAAAGGGGTTATGTAATTATTTGTGCATTGGGGAATTCTTAATTAACCGACCCAATTGCTTATTGTAATTATGTATAAAAGAAAGTTATTTTTTTTTGTGGAGTGTATGTGGTAACAAAAAAGTGTGGAAGCTATGAGATTGTTTGTGTGAAGGCTATGGGATGTAAAGAAGACATTGTGATTAAGAGACTTCATTAGAACTGATCAAGCAAAGATAGTTGTTATTAGACAGCTCATGGATTGTATAATTCATATACACTTATATTTCAGATAGTAAGTCCTGAAGGTGGATTTAACCTTCTTTAGGTAGTGTGCCTAGGAAGTGAGCCTACTCTTACTCTTGAATCCTAACAGGGTGTGTCCTTTAACATGTACTATGTTCTGTAATGCATTAATAAGCTCCTAACAGAGCTAAATCTTTTAGCAGGGATACTATACTCTCAGTACACTATTTGTGGGTACTAATTCCCAGCAGGGTTTTACCTTTAACAAGGTTTCCTTGACAAAAAAGGATTGTGTTATGGTGTTGCATTTACTATGTTATCATTTGGATTAAAGTTTTGGTTTATAATTTTTAATGTTTAATAATTTGTCTCACAACTGATTCACCCCCCCTCCCAGTTATGTTGGTGGACTATTATTCCTAACACCAACTACCTGATCTTGCTATAATCAATTTTTTTCTATCTTAGCCTTCTTTAACATCCTTGATGCATTTCCATACCAGTAACATGAACAACCAATTTAGATTTCATTATCGCACATGAGAATTCTTCTTCAATCTTTCTCAAGATTAGTTAAAAATTTTGATTTTTCTTCTTACAGTGGTGCCAAATGATTTCAAATGTTTACCTTTGTAACCATGATTCATCATAATAGTTTTTCCCACCAAAAATTATTGTTAACACAACCCAATTGTACTTCGCACATAAATCACCCATCATATCTGCAATCATTAATTTATCAGATCCAACTTACTGAAAACAAGCTAGTTGCAACCAATATTTCCTTGGAGCAAGGGAAGTGATTGATATAACATTTTAATACTCCCCTTGAGTCAAAGAATTTGACTGAGTTACCGAAAGAGATAGTACTGGGATACGATACCACAAGGATCTTTTCACTAGCAACTTTTTCTTCTTATATGTCATGTTAGTCTTATGAGATTCACTTGAAATCATAACATTATTACCATCTCCAACATTTACCAGAGCACCATCAAATCTCCTTGTGTTAGCATAATGACCAATCTAACCACATTTGAAATAGTTGACATTCCTCTGACCTAATCTCACTAACTGAACCCTATATCTACATTGATTAGCCTTGTGACCATAATTGTGACATACATAAAAATTCCCATGAAAGATATTGTTCATTCCACTTTTCTTCACCGGACTAAAACTTGGCTTCTACATTGATTTTCTTTATGACCAACCTTATGAAAATTAAAGTATTGAACCTTCTATTCTTTTCTCATCTTACATTCAACAACCTTATGAAAAAAATTCTTGGTGTAACAATAAGTGTTAAAAGATAATTACCTTAGAGCATTCGATTGCCTTACTAGGGGCCTCCTTGTAGATGTATTCAAAACCTCGACCTTTCATGCTACCTCAGATTTTGCTTCAGTTTCAACTTCCTTTCCCTTTCCTTTGTCCTTCAGATATAAACATTCACTGGTAAAACCTAATCTTTCCTTATCCTTGTGACTCTTTTATAGGGATAATAACTAATCCAAAATAGTACTTCTCTCACAAACCTTAGCTTCAGATCTCAGCTTCCTTAATTCTCGATTCAACTTTTCATTTTCATGTGAATTCATCTTGATAATGTCCTTGAGATTCTCTTCAAATTTCTTCCATTCCTCTAAGGTGAGCTTTAGTTCCTCTTCAGTCCTCTTCCAACCTTCCATTTTCTATTTTAATCCATCTTTGATTAATTCCTTAGTATTTTTATTGTCACACAGTTTCTTTTCTAGATCCACCACCTTTTCTTTTGATTCTTTTAATTCCCGACTGGCTTCCTTGTGCCTTTCTTTGAAATTCTGGATTTGATTCCTCAGCTTTGAGATACATGCATTTTCTTGAACCTTCAAGTTTTCTTTTCACTCATCATTCTTTGATTCAGTGCACTCAATATTAGTCATCATGATCTTCCAATCCTCATCAGAATAGTATTCTCCTTCCATATGTTCAAACACCCTAGATCTCCCCCAAGTGGTTAACTCTATCTGCAAGGGACCAAGCTCTGATACCAATTTTTGAACATACCAAATAACTGAGAGGGGGGTTGGCTCAGTTATTCACAAATAATTTCATAAAATTTTACTAAACCAATAAATACTTAAACCAATCAGAAACTTATAACATATATAAACATAAAAGCACAAAACCATCAACATAATGAGCACCAGGATTTACATGGAATCCCAAACTGGAAACACCATAGAGAAGTTAATTCTCATGAAATAAACATTGGCTAAGGTGACACAAGTTAAGGTGATTTTTACAAGGGCTCACTGCTGGTTTGCTCAATGCAAGTTGGCTCACTGTCGGTTGGGGTCACTACCTAGAAACAAAAGATGTATTACAAAATCTTTTACTAACAAAATGTGAACTCATAGAATTGCATGTCTATGAATGAAACAATTATTGTTGAAAGCACAATAATCACCAACAGTAGAGATTTGATACAGATCTTCTAGTAGCATATACCAAACCGCTGCAACACAGTATGTAAGACCTTCTCTCTGTACCGCAACAATTCCTTAACTTTCTTCTGCTTGCACAGCGTTGCCAGATATCCACTAAAACAGATTCACACTATATCACCTTTCATATATCTGTCTCTCATATACATACATACACTCTCTCACACAAATCAGATACAACAAGATGTCTCTATTTATATATAAATCTGATAGGAAAACCACATATGTCGACCAAAAAACAAAAGAAATTACATTTGTATTTAACATGCTACCACCGAACCTAAAGCTGGGTCATACTTAAGAAATCTTTGCAACACGTTACCACATGACCTAAATATAGGTCACCCTTAAGATACATACGCTTCATATCACACTTATTGATAGATAAGCAAATTTTGGAACCACCAGAACACCACAACCAAGTCTAGGACTTGAACGATAAAAATTTTAAACCAACCAATAGATAAAACTAGATGAAACCTGTCCAGAACAAGATATGATCACTATACCAAAATTTATGATGAACTGCAAGAATTTCTAGGTAGCAGGGATACTTGAAAGAATTCTATAACACAACAATCAACAAGTACTAACCAAAAACTCCATTCATCTATAATCATTGACACAATTGAATGTACTGAAAGGAACAAGTACACCCAACACCATACACCAAAGATGCCCGTACAAAATATGTTATGCATAACCGAAACCTTGCTTTTTGGCTGACAGCCACAAACATCCAATCGACACTATCAACAACCAACCGGTACCGCTAAGAACCGGTATGGAGGTTTTGACATCAATGACAACAATGCCAGCAACAACTCGATATGTCTAACAACATATCTTTAAAATTCCATGGATGACCCTAACTTGCAAGTCCACACATGGAAACCTGTTTAATTTGAACTTCATGTGTGTAAGAGCTTTAGATTCGATTAACTTCAAATTTTTAATCATGTTTATTTTGTTTTTTCTCCTTGAACATGTTAAGCACTTGTTTTTAGCGTGCAAACTTCTACCTTTATTAAAATTAGAACTTATTTTTAGAATGTAATTTTTCTACTTTTATTGAAATTGCAAAAAATTCATCATATGACATAATCAAAAGACAATCAAATACAATAATTACTTTATATTATATTAAAATAACAATAAATTTAAAAATTAATAATTTTTAAAAATAATTTAATAAAATAATTTACTATATTTATCTCAAACCCCATATCTCATTAATCTTTTAACCCCATATATTTTAGCTTAATATTTAGCCGATAGGCTTCCCCTCTGAGGTTGCTTGCAACCGGAATTTGTCTCACGCTACAAAATCGTTGCCAGTAAATGGTTTTAGTTTGCCACTGAATAGTTTTCAGACATGGTTTTTCTTACAATTTATGGTTTTGCCTACAATCCTCCAGTCACTTCTGAAATCAATGCTTCCAACATCTCAACTTTCCCAGAACGGTGTAGTATAGCGATGGTTTTGCAGCATATTGCAGTAGAGTACCTGACCAAACATACCACAGCTGGCGAAAGGTTTCTTCGAAAATGGTTACAATTCCTTACCTGCCATCATCTACTCAACGCATTGTTCAATTGCAATGTAAATGCCAATTAAATGCCAGAATAAATGTAGTATCTATATTTCTTTACCACGACAATGTCGTGATCTTATCACGATGATTTTTCATGCACAACTATTATATTTTGTTCACTATTGTTCAATGCACAAATCTTCACAAAACTATGTTTGGTCGAATAGAGGACTTCCCATAGATTATACGCATCGACACCCAGTTCTTCAATGATGAAAACTGACATTTCTTGCTCGATGGAATAGAGGCATGGTTTGAGAGTTTCAATCATGAAAACGTGTTTGGGCTGTGTGTGAGCATATTGAATTCTCATAAAATTTATGTCCTATACAATATCTTTCCATTTGTGCATTTCCTATTCTCGCCAATATAAGTTAGATAGATAGGGAAAGTTTGTTCATTCCACCAAACAAATAGCTACAACAAGATTCCAGATCATCTAAAGGAGACCGCATATAGAATACAGTCCCACCTTCTTAATAGGTACTTATGTTTATCTCTTGATTTTTTTCAGCCATGGACAAGATTGCATGACTTTCTACATATTTTTGTAAGTTGTGCTTTCTATGCGGTTTGTATCTGTCTTTTGGATCCTTCGAATGCATTCAAGTAGTTTGGAGGCAAATCTATATTCTTATAATCGAGTCCATACAGATATATCTTTGCAAATCTGCTACCATCTTTGTCACACCAAATTGACTTGTATCTTTTAAACTATGATCTTCACTTATCAATGGAGTCCTTCCCTGAGATATGTATCATGCTTGGATTCTTCCACACATTCCTCTTCCATAGAAGATTGAGTTGACTAATGTGCATATGGTCCAGTCATGGTATTCCATGAGACCACATTTCTTTCAGACATATTGTCAAACAATTTGTGTGCCTTCTCTCTGCTTCCACTTTTTGCAGGCATGTCAATACGTCATTTCAAAAGAACTTGTCAAATCATGAATGTGCATCTCTGATCAAAGCTCATGTCATGAAAAAACCCATTTCCCATTGTGCTTTGATGGATGTCCATATGTCGTTTCAAAGCTCCCATTTTGGGTGCAGGGCAAGGAGTATACCGCCGAAAGATATGGAATCTGGCTTTACCCTACCAATTGCATTTTATTGAAAGTTTTTAACTCTTTCTAAAAACTCCATTTTGTGTGTATCTGCCTCTGATGATTCATCCCATGAGAGCACTCGTCATTCGGTGAATTCAGCTCAGTTATAAACATCAAGTAGGCCGCAAACATCCAAATTGAAAGGGCTTGCAAAAATTACAGTACTTGCAAGATGTATAACCAGACTCCTCAAACTTTGCTAGCATCCTCCTTGCCTATGCCAAAATGGGAGCTTTAGAACATGGTTTAGACATCCAATAGAGCATAAAAGATACAAATATTTTGTCAAATGTAGTTGTAACGGCCTCGGTAAACATGTGTGAAAAATGTAGACGCATAGTTTTATTCTATCTTCTACAAACTCATAGAAAAATGTATTTATCTTAAAATGGCTATGGGAATATAACATTTATGCAGTTTCAGAGTTATATCCAAAATTATATTCCTGAATTCAGAATTGAACCTTTCATAGACTGGAAACTTTATCAATGATAATCATTTCAAATTGTGTACTATTCTTAATATAGACTTGTGACCCTAGAACATGTAAATAGGTCAGCATTCTCCTCATTTTCCATTCACCATCTGTTAAATTAATATGTAGAAATTATTTATTATATGTTGTGCTTGTATGGGCAATCATGTCGGTTTTATGAGGGCTAACACTCTTTTGCCTTATTTTCTTCATTTATACAGATTCACATTAGGATTATCAATTTTCCTCCATAA
>MU224157.1:475292-487795 GCA_018584345.1 Thuja plicata
ACCAAAACAATGTTAATTTAAATATCATTAATTACTTGAATATGATACTGTAATAGAAATCTTCATTTAATATTTAATGTTTATCTATAATTAATGATTATATTTACTATTTAATATTTAATGTTCACCAAGCCAAATCTCGTAAGGCTTAATCTTTAGGACTTAGGCAGGAACTAGATGCTATGCGTCCTTGTTACTTTATTATGTTTGGGGTCATCATATGACTTTCTTGAGCATTCAAAAAGGACAAAAGTATTTAATCATCATGACTTTGGGCCCATCTATATATGATATAAAAATGATAGATGCGATAACACACAAAAATATTTCATAAAGAAAATTTAAGTAACTTCGAAGTGAAGGAAGCCCTTGACTAGACTAAATACGGATCTCCATTAAATAAGAAGTCAAATTTTTTTAAACATGATCTGCTCAATAATTTTAAGCCGGCTTGTTTTCAAACCCTAAAAAGTGGGTGATTGCTTATTAACTTATTGTGCTTCGAGCAAATCATTTTGGAGGTAAAGTACTTAAATACGGAGTGGATGTGCTCGCGGCAATTCATGATAAAATATAATTATTCTTCATTGCTTTTTATAAGGAATTATTGTCATAGATCGATATAATGGTTTTTTTTTTTTTTTAAAGTTTAAATTTTTTTAGGTTGACTTTTGAAGACTAAATTTTAATTTGGGATGAAAAAAATTGTTTAGGATGAGCAATATTTTTTAATTAAAATAAATAGTTTTTAAAAATTAATTAAGGAATCATATATTAAATAATTCTATTAAAAATTGAATATGTGAGTTAAGTGTGATTAATATTAAATGCAAGGAATATATGTATATGTATATGTTATAGTTTAATTGATAATGAAAAGAGATAAGAGTGTGTGAAGCTATTTTATATTTTGATTGATGTATTGTGATTAATGTTGAATGTGTATAAAATTAGGTATTAGAAAATATATATACAAATAAGAATGAGTGGTTCTTGTTGTACAATATCATGTCACAATCTTATCCTATTTCCATTATCACACTCTTCATACTTGAAGTCTACAAAATCTGAATGAAAAGTTCACTCGCAAAATGAAACTTATTGTTAGAGTATTATATTTCTTTGGTGAAATTATCCTAAACATTTGAAGATGAAAATATAGATGTAAAAAATATTAATGTAATCTATTATCTCTTATACCTTAAGTTAGTTGGAAATAATCATTTCTTGTCAATTCAAATTAAATTAAAGAATATTATTATTTTTTATTATACATTAAATCCAAGCTACATGAAAAACTAATATATATCTTAAATATATCTATATAAAATTTTTATTAAATATCAACTTTACCTATATCAATCTATAAAAAAAAAAAAAAACGTTAATATTAATATTTTAAAATATTTAGTTGATGGACTATTCTTTAGGTCAGAAACTCCCCACGAGATTCCTCATGTCTCATTCCTCACATCAATTTCCTTTTTAGGTTGGTTTCTTTTATGGAATGCGACGAAAGAGAAATACCCTTTCAAGTTGAAAATATGTGCCCAAGAACAACAAAAATCCCGATTTCCATGAGCTCCCTAACTCATTTAAAATTATTTTATTACAATAGGGAAAATAGCATTTTTATGAATTGAAATACAATCCTTAATTTAATGTAAATATTAAATAATATATGCTATAATTTAATAATATGTACTATTTTTTAATGGTTGTTATCATTAGGATTAAGGTTACCTTAATGTTCGGATTAATGGTTGGTTAAAATTAAGATTTCCATTATAAGATAAAGTTTATGTTAGGGCTATTGTTAGTATTAAGGTTCAATTAGGTTTAGAGTTAGTGTTAGAAATCAAGTATGAGATTCCCACTCTAGGATAAAGCTTGGGATTAAGGTTTGCATTAGAGTTCAATTAAGATTGGAGTTGGTGTTCCTAAGAATTAAATTAAGGTTAGAAATAGTGTTAAGGTTATTGTTCAATTAGTACTAGGGTTAAGATTAATATAATAATTAGAATTAATGTATTATATTAGGGTTAGGGTTTAATTAGTATTAAAGTTGAGGTTAGTCTAATGCTTAAAGTTAATGTGTTATATCAAGGTTAAAATGCAATTAGTATTATAGTTTTATTTGCAATCCTTATTATGATCATAATCTTGACCCTATTCCTAATCCTATCCTCAATCCTCTTAACTTAATTTAAAGTGTAAATTATTATCATAATGTATATCTATCTTATTATCGGTGAATGTCCTTTTGATATAACTATAAGTGCTAATTTTTAAAATAAATATAATCAATAAAAAAATACAAAAAGGCTCAAAATACTAATGATGAAGAATGATAGCCAAGGCAATGGGGTCCGCAAGCTTCTTATCCCTTGAAGGCCATAAGAACTTCCTTTGTTAATCCTTGAACTTCCTTTAGTTCTCCTTTTCTCTTTTGGCTTGCTTAGGGGAGAGGATCCGGTAGTTGAGCACCCTAACTTCGCGGTTCTCAAAATCCTACATGAAAATTTCAAATCACTCCCATTTATTTACAGCAGCTTACTTGGCAAGTCCCCTATTTATAACTAAGGTTTCATGGCCACATCATCAAATATGATGCCACATCAGAATGCTTTTTGCCAAGGTGTCCAAAACAGCTCCCCAAAAAAGTGAGACCAATCGTGGCATCACACTATTGGTTGTTTTTAAGGGAAAAAGACACATTTCATTCAATTATGGGTAGTCATCATTAGCAAAAGCTACTTTAATAAAGTCATAACTATTGGTACAATGTTGTTAAAAATATTGAATATTAAATCAGCAAGTGTGGATATTTAATTAACAACTACTAACACAACTATTAGAACATGTTCAAGTACTAAATCCTTTCCTTAATAGATATCCTAGATATTTTGACTGTCATAAGAAATCATGGCATTAGATATATGCTTGGATTTTTTGGGAGGCTATACGCTGTTTTGTCCACCCCAAACAATCGAATTACCGGCAAAGTTAATGGTTGCAGGTCTGTAATGGCGATGATTATGAGGCTTGTTGTTCCTAGGGCATTTTTGACAGTATATGCACCTATGTAATGATTAATAGTTGGAATGGAACTTTGCTCGACCCTCTGCAACCTCATGTATATTTTCTTGGATAATATAATATGAATCTATGGCTTCAGCCTTTTACTAAAAAGAAGGAAAAAAGTGATAATCCAACCAAAATATATAAATTAATAGAAAACACTTTGTGTTATATTGAAATATAACCACAAAATTCTGCACAGGACAAATAAACAGTCCATATTCCTGTAACAGAATTTTCTAGCATCTACGAAGACAGCTCCCAGAAATTACCTGTCCTACCCTCTATTTGGCACTGTCCATATTCAGAAGTGGAAACGTCAAAGTCGAGATATTTTCGATAAGTCCATGGCAGACCATTGCCGTCTGCTCTAAAATATTATTTACTAGCATTCTTCACCGAAAGTGTATCTGATCGAGTTGTTTGGGTCCCATGGCCTTTTGCGAGTTAGAAGACAGGCCTCCAAATCTTCACGTAGAAGGCTGTACATACGATAGCCACGTGCCCTTTCAGTCAAGCACAGACTTTAATCGTATACATTGTCTGTTCAATAAATTCAACAGTACGGCAATAGTCTAGCTGTGCCGACCGACCAAACCAGTCGCATCGGAAGGACAGTCTACGGACACCGACCGACAAAAATAGAGTGACGGACAACTGTCATGCGTGTTTTTTCTGTCTATTTGTATTTTGTATTCCAAATTTTAAAGATTTAATAGCTGAAAATATAGAATATTTTTATCAATTGTCCTAAATTATATAATTGGTGGATGATTGAAATCGAATGTATCTGACAGATGTCCTACATATTTTGGTTACTACTTAGTCATATCTCTTCGGTTACTACTTAGTCATGTCTCTTTGGTTACTACTTACTTGCACTGGAAACCTTGCTTTTGATCCAATTGGTTAAATTTAGTTGCTGAGAATGATGGTATATTTTTAGATTGTCCTCCTTCAGAAGTACAAATATTTGTCATATCGACTTGATCCACTGCATCAATAGAATCCTGTTACTTCTTCCCCATTAATGACTGGTCCTGGTTTTGTAGGGTCTACTGCTCTGTAGAGTCTAGTCATCCATGGCGTTGACAACTCCTTCACCATGTCTGATGGTTAATCAATGACAAAATAAAAATAATCAATGTCAGAATTAAGAATCAATTATTGAATTGATCATTCAATCAATTGAATCAATTTGGATTGAATCAACAACTAAATCCATCAAGATTCAAATCTCACAACAATTGCATAGAATAATTGACTGAATCAACAACTAAATCCATCAGGATTAAAATTTCACAACAATTGAATAGAATAATTCTCACAATTATAATAATATAAGCGAAAACACGTTTTTAATTTAAATATAATTTATTTATCATGCTATAATCTACTTACAAAGAACATAGATGCCAGTGTTTTTGCAGTCCAGATATTTCCAGTAAAAAACAGAGCTCACTGTTCCTCGCCAACTGTGAGTGCATTGTCATTGGAGCTGTAGGATTTGCCCGGCGATTTATCTTTTAGGTGATAGGTGACATAGGCGACAGAAACTTTACGGTTAAAGCTCGCCCCTACCCCCGGATCTGTGTACAAATGAACTGATTTTGCTTAAATTTGGGAAGAAAGAACAGTTATGTTGAGAAATTTTGAATACATAGGTATTTCTTTAAAAGCTGCTTGGAGGGTTTGTTTTCTGCTTTCTTTTACAAGTACGGCTGGTTGCCGTTCCGGCACAGTGATACATACGCTTCCGAATATCACTTATACAGAAGCTAAATTTTGAAAATCTGCAGATCAGTTTCCTGTAGTACCTTACATACTAAATATTTACATCTTTTCCACACAAAAATGTTCCCTTTACTTGACGATTCGCTTCTTCATTTCTTGATAGAAAGAAACGTCCTCTTCTTCAACGAGTCGCCCTTTGAATTCGGCGATGAACTCGTCCATTTTCCTCTTGAATTCCTCATCTGAAGAGTTTGCTAACTCCGCACACGAAGCTTCCACCAGGATCATAGAATTAGCTTCCGATGTACTCTGAAATTCGTCGGCCAAGCCGATTGCTGGCTCCGTAGATGGAACTTCAATCAAGATCAAAGATTCAGCTTCCGATCTCCTCTGCATTTCTTCGGCTGAAACCTTTGCCGATTCCGTCGACGGAACTTCTGTCACGATCAAAGCTTCAGCTTCCGATCTCCTTTGCAGCTCCTCAGCCGAAACGATCGCAGGCTCCGGACATGGAACTTCCATTACGATCAAAGATTTAGCTTCTGAGGTTTGTATTTGCTTCTGCGTCTCCGGACATTCCGAAGATCTCCGTTTCCGGAGCTCACCAGAATTTTTCCGCCGGAAAGACGCGGCTGGTGAGCTGGTTTGCTTCTTCACCGAAACAGGGCGCGAAGCGTTGTATTTCCTTGCGGCTTCGCTTCTCCTTACGAATTCCTCATAGATTGCCTCGCTTCCATTGGAAGGGGCGAGCGATCCAGAGAGATACGCAAGGGTGATGACTAAAACATTGGTTAACAAAAAGAGAAACCATTGATTTGAACAGAAATTCCAAATCTCAGGGATCTTCACAAGGCAAACCTCTCGCAGGGAGACAGACACGGCTGTAAAATTAAAGCAAATCTTAAACACAGTCAAGCAAACAACGGGAGGGAAGCAGATCAATTTTATGGCCTGAACTCGCTTAAATTTCAGTACTTTAGGCTTCTCCGCCTTCCCCGGTTCGAATCCCTCCGACATCTTGCAATGTTTTTGTTCTCACAGACAAATAAAAAAACAAGCTGAATCTACTGACAAAAAGCTCCAAAATTCTGGAATGAAAACAGCAGGAAAGCGGAGAATTTTAGGGAAAGACAGTGGTTTTCCTTAGTGGATAATGGCAGGAAGGCTTGTTCGACGAAAATGAAAGGGTTTGAGGTCGAGCCTTTAAATAGCTAAACGGGTTGATTAATTAGCGTTAATCTGTTCGGGATTAAGAAAAAACAACCTCCAATTAATGAAATCTTGGTTGGTGGTGGTCAAGGTAAATTTGACGGCCATAGTGCTGCACTTGAAGCTTTCTAACTGTAAAACACAATCGGGTTTATTTATTACTGTAAAACACAATCGGGTTTATTTATTTATTGGAATGAAAAATATTTTGGTGTATTTAGATTTTCATTTTGATGGTCCATTTTGTTTGTCAAGTAATGTTTTTAAAATAATTATTTTTTAAAGATATTTTTAATATATTATAGTATAATTTATTTCAAATAAAAAATATATAAATTGAATCTGAAATGAATTTAAAAGCATTTGGAATCTTTTTTTACGAATATCTTTTTCTTACTTATTTTGAAGTATTTTATATTAATTAGAGTTGTTAGATACTTTTTCTTTTCTATTTAGATACATGTATTGTAAATTGGATTCACATGCAATAGTTCTATAACTAAGTTGTTATGGGAAGGGGGATCTAGTTCATCAAAGTGATCTAGAGGTTAAACTTGACATATACTTGAATGTTGGTGGATGATGTAACCAACAAACATATCACTAGCCTTATCAATTGAGTTACAACCTTTCAATTGAGAAAATAAGATTCAATTTAAATTACGAAAAATGGACAAAGATAAACTATTAGAATAAATTATTCACATATGCACGTGCCTACACACATGGTAAGTGAAAAATCTAATATAACAAAATCATATTACTTGTACACACATACATACATTTATCTAACTAAAAGATGTTAAGAGATATTAGCCTTAGGCACGACTATATTAGATTTTTGACTTAAGTTAGATTAGTGTCTCAAGCTTGATATATTTGGACATCTTTTAGATAGATGTATATAGACATTATGCAAGTTAATTAGATTTTTACATAGATGTATATGCAATTGCATACAACAAATGTTTCAAATATAAATGATGGTCAAAATCAAGTTTAATAACTTTCGTTATCCAACCATTCAATTACAAACCCCCTTGCCACAATTCTACCTACCCCAATAATATAATAAACTAGAATGAAAAGGTTCAAATATATAAATAAACACATTATATATGATTTTCTATAATTTCAAGTATATAAACAACCCAATAAATATACATTTTCTAATTGTCATATCCAACTGTAGTATCTATATTAGAGATCTCAAAAAATAATTATATCCATAACTACTAGTCCATTCCTCTTCGATACCATATATCCATTTCCACACAACTATTATTCTAACCCTACACCCTTGCATCTTTAAAAGAGTAACATTGTTCAAACATAGCCATCATTAAAATTATACTCTAAACGTGTCAATTGAATTAAGATACTAAAAATGTCATGTTTAACATACTGAACATTTATCTCGAAACAAAGTTCCTTCATAAATAGTTTGTGCATTGAACACGTCATTTGATGTCGTTCTTGATCAAACTTAAATCATCAAATTATTGTGCTCAACATAGGTAGATAGATTATTTTAAAGGCACACCCCTTCAATAAACAACTGACACGTTGAACACCACATCAATCCACTCCCTTGCATCTTTAAAAGAGTAACATTGAACATATAATTGTCATTACAATTATACTCTGAAAGTGTTGATTGAATTAAGATAATTAGAATGTCGTCTTCAACATACGAGTCGTTTATCTTGAAGTTATGTTCCTTCATAAATAGTTTGTGCATTGAACAACGTGTCATTGGATGTTGTTCTCAATCAAGCTCAAATAATCAAATTTGTGTGCTCAACGTACCGATTGTTTATCTTAAAGTCACGTTCCTTCACAAACAACTGACACATTGAATGAGTACAACCGGAATTGGTTTAATGGTGAAGAACTTATGTTCTGTAAGGCATGTACGCCTCATTTTTAGTACAGTTAAGTACATCCCTTAAAGAATATAGGACAATTCTATACTATTATAACCATCTACAAATCCAAAAGCAAATGACGAATATCATAGATCATAAAAAGCACCTTTCCTCTCTCTTTCCATTGAACACCATGTTAATTAGTGCATTGAACAAGGTCTCAATTGTTTACAACAACTGAAAACCACTCACCGTCAAATTCATCCCTAAGAAATAAAGTAAAAGGCATGTGCTTGTGGGATCCAACTTACTTCACAAGGAATCCAGTTGAATTGAAAGAGTCTCTGTAATTATTTGAGTATGCCGTGAATTCGTAAAGTTGTAAAGGTGGGAGCTTTAGTGATCCCCCGTGATACACTCCTTTACAAGCAAATCCGCATCGTTGAGACGACTGTAACGTTCGTTTGCCTGCATCCGTCGATCCTTCATGACTTGTCTTAGTCTTATTTTTTTAAGTGGGTCTCCCCACTTACTTTACACTTTGTTTTTAATTGCACTATCCTTTTCGGAAGAGGAGTAGAACACAAGATTTCTTGCAAGCCAGCTACCATAAAAATTCAGTCTCCTCTCAAACTCCTTTTATGACAGTTCTTCCACGAGACTAATGTTTTCTGTAAAGTGAAGTGCACTGTTATTTTTTTTTTTTCGGTGGTGGGTGATGACCAAACACTCAATAATAACAATAATATTAACTTTCTTCACTGCCTTAGGAAAGTTAAAGCAAAAATGGTGGTGGTAACAAGGAAGGATGCTTTAAAGGATGTATAATTCTATGGAGGATCTTTTCTAAATGGATTTCAATGTCGGATCACATAAAAACACACTTGTCCAAAGATAAAAGATAAAATATTAAGCAGATGGATCCAAGGACATGGATGATTCCTTTTTATTTTTTTATACTTCAATTATTGTAGATATCGTTAGGTTTTCTAATATAAAAAAAAGTAATATTTGTGTATGTGTATAATGCAAAAAGTAAGAGTTGTGTATGTATATGATGCAAAAGTAAGAGTTGTGTGTATATATTGTAAAAAAGAAGAGTTGTGTCTATATGTATAGACATATAAGTGTCATGATTTTTTTTTCTTTCTATTTTGGGTCTATTTTGATTATAGTATTTTTATGTAATAGTAAGTTATAAATTGTATTTTTCTATAATTTTGGTTCATGAAGATTCCATCATTATTCATTTTCACAAATTAATAGATCAATTTTTAAATTTTCTAGTCACCATCTTAGAACAAATTTGAGGGTGTAGATTTGATCTTAGATTACATATATGGTTGCAAAAAGTAAGAGTTGTATGTGTATGATGCAAAAGTAAGAGTTATGTGTATCATGCAAAAGTAAGAGTTGTGTCTATATGTATAGATATAAAATTATCATGATTTTTTTTTTCTTTATGTTTTGGGTCTATTTTGATTATAGTATTTTTATGTAATAGTAAGTTTATAAATTATATTTTTCTCTAATTTTAGTTTGTGAAGATTTCACCATCATTCATTTTCACAAATTAATAGATCACTTTCTAAATTTTCTAGTCACTATCTTAGAACAAATTTTAGAGCGTGGATTTGATCTTAGATTTTATATATATTTATAGTTGTGAATTTATACCTTAAACTCTTAAAATTCAAATTCATAATAAATGGTTGGTTAGGTGCACAACATCATCGGTAATCCTACTAGCTTCCTATGATTAGCCATTGTAAGCCAACTTATCATATGTTTGAGTTGATTTGTGTGTTTTGTTGTTGTTGCATTTAAAACAATTTATTCATTCATTTGAAATGCTTGGAATGTGAACGAATAGTTAGGTTAAAGATCTTAAAGAGAAAATAGTCATGCATTTTCTACTTGTGACATCATCCTTAGCCATTTACACATTTATTTATTGTCCTTAATTAGAGCTAGTGAATTAGTCATACAAGGGGTTTGATGGAGAGAAGCATGACACTTGCAATTCAACAAATTCAATAAAAGTATTTGTAAACATCATAACTCCTTATTCAGATTCAAACATAAAAAAATGAAATAAGAAAATTCTAATAGTTAATCTTTTACCAGTTCATTCTTGCAAGTACATGTTTTATTCCATGTGCCAATTCACTTTCCTAGGCATAGCTCGATTAGATCTACATGCACACATATGAACTAGAGCATAATATAATTTCAATTTCTAAATATTGTGGCATTTGTTTAATTGGGTCTTAAAATGCTAACTTTATGGTGATTCCCTTCTTGTCATCTTAAACATAGTTTCCCCTTCTTCAAAATCTCTTTATCTAAGTATTACATTTAAATACGTTTAATTCTATACATAAATCATTTATTATTTCTGGTCCCAATTTTTTTTTTTTAAATTTAGGTCCTAATTAATTATTAATTTATTTAATTAACTCAAATTATTCACGTATGTGGTGGTTTTTTCCTTATATTTTTAGTGAACTCAACATTCTTACACCACTTATGATTTATTCCTTCTTCACTAGTCTTTTTCAATTTATTTATCATATATCATATTTGATTAGGGTTTGGATACACCTCTATTTGTATATTATTGATTTTTCATATTAGATTTTAGGCATTTTTAAAAAATGATCTTTCTTTTATCTTTACATGTCCACCCTTAGTTTATACTTCATTTATATATAATGGACTGTCATCAACTGTTATTAAAAATATTGATGTATTATAATTTATGAAATTTGATCTCCTTTTCCTTGATATCCTCATGTCCTTTTATAAAGCATGTGAGGTAAATTATTATATACATAGGCTTGTTATTCCATCATGATTGTAGCTTTTTCCTCTACTAACCTAGTCATTCTTGGATACCCTCACCTGACTAACCATGTAGTTCATGTTTTCTATTAGAGATCAAACAAGTTTTCATTCAGAACCTAAAACACTTTAAAACAAGTATATTAGTAGAAAAAGATCATCCAAAACATAATAAATCATTTGCAGTAATGGACCCCACCACCCAAAAAAAAACCCAAATTAATATAAGTATAGAACACAAAAGCATAAGAGAGGAAATAGAGCCCTAATTACAAATGATTCAAACTTTTATCACAAGTTTGAAACATCATGTCCACTAGGATCCCCATGAGTAGCTTTGTCAATCTCTTGAAATAAACATTTTTCATGGAGACCCCTAAGCTTATCAATTAGAATTTTAATTATAGCCACACTTTGGAATCATACATTTTCTTATCTACACAAAATCATCAATATTATCTTTTATGGTTGTAAAATCATTCTCCATAAAATTGACTTTGTCAATGGGGTGATCCCACAATAGTGGGTTACAATTTTTCCCATGAAGAAAAAGAGGGCAGATAAAAATGACCATCATCAAGCCGCTTCGATTGGAGAGGACCCTTCGATCAAAGAATCCAAACCACTTCAATCGAAGCCCCTTATGTAAGAGACTTTGATCAAAGTAAATGACTTTAATCAAAGCTTGTGACATTTGGGTTTGATCAAAGGGGCATGATGCCATGTAACTGCTTGAATGTTTGATAATGTTAAGTTGAAGATGATGCAAGACATTAAATCAGTTAATGGTTTGTATTGTCATTGATGTCAACTTGATATCATTTGAACAGTCATGTACATAATGCCAAAGACTTAAGAGAATCAATGGAACAAAGATTATGCTTTCAGTAATGCATAAAAGTCAAGTATTCACTAAGTGACAGACAACACCGATGGAGTGCACACCATCAGTTAAGACAAACAACAAAATTCATAGTGATACCCGACGAACAGAAGACAGTGTTGCCCGACAAAGAAAAATCCAAGGATGCCCGACAGATGGAGATCCTGAAGCTAACTAGAGTCACACCAATGGACCTGGCAGTTGTCACCGATGACTAACTGTAGAGTTGACCGACAGAACAGAGAGTTTAGAAAATGACAAAATATCTAGCTGGTAGAGCTTAAGGATAGACTTAACTGGTTGTTTTATTTTCTTTATTCGACTAGAGCTAAGTGATTTATTTAAAGAAGATTTATACAGTTGGCAAGAAGATAACTATGAGATAAATCAGGAGTTAAAGCTGTAAATCAAATTGGCTGGATTGTTTTTCACGCCAAGAATCAAGAATCAAGAATATCATGTCTATATAAGAGACAAGCATAATTCATTTCCGAAAGCAATCACATACACGGGAAGGGGAGTGAATAGAAAGAGGATGCTAAAGAGAAACTGATGAAGAAGAAATTCATACAGTCCTGATCAATAAAGCTGAAGGAGAGCTAAAGAATTTTGCAGACACCGACGAACAGTGAAGCACAACATCACAGAGAAAAAAGTGTAGAGCACAAAGAATTGAGTTGATACATTGATTAGAGAGGTATTGTACTTAAATAGATCTGAAAATCTGTAATTCAAGTTGCATTAGAAACAGGTCATTATGTTTCAGTTTAACCATTGAAGCATCAAGTCTCTTAACAGAGCAGGACTTAACCGTCTTCTATAATTAAGGTATATCCTAACAGATTGCCAAAAAGGTTGATTCATGAAAGTAGCATTGAAATTGC
>MU224157.1:492394-515624 GCA_018584345.1 Thuja plicata
CTATTGTGATAACACCAGTGCAATAAACATTTCCAAGAATCCAATCATGCATGCAAAGACTAAACACATTGCAATCAAGTATCATTATTTAAGAGAACAAGTTCAAGAAAAAGAGGTGATACTTGAGCATGTGCAATCTAAAGAACAATTGGCTGATATCTTCACCAAGCCATTTCCCAAGGATACATTTGAGTACCTGAGAAAGAGACTAGGGGTCAAACCCTTGTCTACCAGTCAGTAAAAGACTGAAGGCTGCATCAGCCTATATATTATTAGAATATCATTCATGTTGAAGCAAGAAAAAAGAATAACTTCAAAGCTACATCTATATACAGAAAGGTATATATTAGAACCGAGCACCAAAGCATATTGTTGTATTGCTGATGGATAAGGGAAATTCAAGGAATATATTATGGATAGAAGAAAATAATTGTTTGACATGAATGTCAGATATTTGTAAAATATTTGTTTGGCATTATTGTCAAAGGGAGAGAATGTATCCATATTATCATAAGAAATTATTCATTATCAGATTACTTCAAATAGGGAGAGATCATATCCATAGGGACAGAATTTGTATGAAGAAATCATATACAAAGGGAGAGTTTCTGACAAGAGACAGAGACATCAAAGAAGAAGAACAGTCAAAAGAGAGAAATTGACACAAGAAGAGAACACAACACATCAGTACAAGAAATACAAAAAGCTGCAAGAATCAAATCTAAGCTAACACAGAGCTTACCGATGGTCAAACATTTTTATCGGTTATTAAAACAAACTATTTGTTAATTTGATGAATCTCAACAATTGTATTTCATATTGTATTAGAAATAGTATAATGTGATAATATAGTATGTTGCCATCAATGCCAAAGGGAGAGATTGATGACATGTAAGTGATTGAATGTTTGATAATGTTAAGTTGAAGATTATGTAAGACATTAAATCAGTTAATGTTTTGTATTATCATTGATGTCAACTTGATATCATCTGAACAGTCATGTACATAATGACAAAGACTTAAGAGAATCAACATAATAGAGATTATGCTTTCAGCAATGCATAAAAGTCAAGTATTCACTAAGTGATAGACAACACCGATGGAGTGCACACCATCAGTAAAGGCAAAGAACAAAAGTCATAGTGATACCCGACAAACAAAAGACAGTCTTTCCCGATGAAGAAAAATCCAAGGATGCCTGAAGGACGGAGATCTCGAAGCTAACTAGAGTCACACTGACGAAACTGGCAGTTGTCACTGATGACTAACTGCAGAGTTGACCGACAGAATAGAGAATTCAGAAAATGATAAAATATCTAGCTGGCAAATCTTAAGGATAGACTTAACTAGTTGTTTTATTTTCTTTATTCAACTAGAGTTAAGTGATTGATTTAAAGAATGTATATATAGTTGGCAAGAAGATAACTATGAGATAAATCAAGAGTTAAAGCTGTAAATCAAATTGGCTGGATTGTTTTTCACGTCAAGAATCAAGAATATCATGTCTATATAAGAGAAAAGCATAATTCATTTTCGAAAGCAATCACATACACAGGAAGGGGAGTGAATAGAAAGAGGATGCTGAAGAGAAACTGATGAAGAAGAACTTCATACAGTCCTAATCAATCAAGCTGAAGGAGAGCTAAAGAATTATGTAGACACCGACGAACATTGAAGCACAACATCATAGAGAAGAAAGTGTAGAGCACAAAGAATTGAATTGATACATTGATCAGAGAGGTATTGTACTTAAATAGATATGAAAATCTACAATTCAAGTTGCATTAGAAATAGGTCATTATGTTTCGGTTTAACCATTGAAGCATCAAGTCTATTAACAGAGCAAGACTTAACCGTCTTCTATAATTAAGGTATATCCTAATAGATTGCCAAAAAGGTTGATTCATGAAAGTAGCATTGAAATTGCATAAAGCCTATTGACAACCTAAGAAGAAGGTTGTTTCAAGGATGGTAGCCAGATTTGCCTAAAGCATATTGACAGTCTAAGAAGGAGGCTAATTCAAGGATGGTAGCAAAATAAATGTCAGATACTAAGTGACAACCTCTATGTATAAAATCCTCTAACAAGGTCACACCTAACAGTGTGTTTGTAACCTTTAACAGGGTTGGCTCCTAACAGGGCTCACTTCAGAAGAGTGAAAATTTAGGGTACCGGTCCCAATGGTTTTTCCCTTAACATGGTTTCCACGTTAAAATCCATGTGTTATGTGTGTATGGTTTATTACCTTACTATTTTGCATTTCACATATGCATTTATGGATTGATTGGTATACTCTACATATTTACTGAGTATCGGTAAATAGTTTTACTGCTTATCAGTTATCAAGGAGAATAAGGACAGACAAGGTAAATCGATAGACAGTTAAATCATTATTAGTATTTCATGGCATGCATCTTGTAGGGACTTAATAATCTGAGGTCTATTGATTGGTGGTTAAAGTTTAAAGGATAATTTTTGAGACTACTGATTCACCCCCCCCTCTCAGTTATTACTATCAGGGCACTTTGATCAAACCTTCCTTTCTCTGAATTTTCTGACAATGGTTTATAAGTCCAATGTGATAGTTATTTTGTCACAATCAACAATTTATCTAGGCTCCATAGGTACTTCTAGCGAACACTCTTGGTTGAGGTGGTGATTTTCAGCAACAATCATGCTATTTCACCCGACAGATTGACACTACTTGGTACCATGTACACTAATTTTTTCCCTTTTTTATATTTTTTCCTTGTATATTATATACTTTTTAATTTTTTTAATCTATTGTTAGAATTTAAATTTATGCAAGCATATATTTTCATTTTTTGTATTTTTAGAAAACCTTATATATTTTTGTTTTTTGTATATATTTTTATTTTCATTAGAAACCCTTAGAAAAACTTTAGTAGAAATTAAAAAATTAAAAATAATATAGAAATTCATTAGAAAATATTAGAAAACCTTAGAATTTTATTTACATAGGCATGTATGTTTCATTTTTATAGTCTTTAATTATTGTATTATATATATTTTTAGAAAACTTGAAAAATAATTTAGAAAATCTTTAGAAAAGCTTATAAATTTTATTTATTAAACTATTGAACCATTATTACTCTCTCATTACATAGGGCGTACACCCTATGTAAAATATGGAAAATGGTAAAAAAGGAAAGGAACTCATGATTGAGGCCCACTTTATCTATATTTTATCTGATTTCTACGCATTATATAACAAACATGTGCTTTTCATGGTGTTAAAGGTTACAAAAAATAATATTCTATCATGGTGTTGAAGGTCTCACCCGTCTACATCACAAATCTTTGATTTTTCCTCCCTCTCTGAGGTAGGGATCACGTTTTTCCCTTTTTTCATATTTAGGGTTTTAGGTTTCTTGTGTTTTTTCTTAGTTTTTTTTTGTTAGTGTTTAGGGTTGGGTAGGTCTAGTCTATTAGTTCTAGGGTTTGCTTGCCTAGAGTTTTTCATTTTTTATTTTTTCATTGTTGTTAAGCCCATGGTAAAACCCTAAATCTTTAGGCTTTCATAGCGCGAAGATCCAAAGTTTGACTGAGAAACCCCCCTTCTCTTTTTGAAACCCCTTCGGGAGGTCGGATGCTTCGGTCCCCGAAATCTTGAAAGGACCAGGAAGTATGATGCCCTGATTCTCCTGAAAATTGGCTAACTCCATGATCACTACCCCTTCGGGAGATTAGATGCTTCAGATGCCAAAACCTTAAAAGTGATCGCAAGGTCTGGAACTTTGATTCTTCACCCCAAAAGATCAATGGGTTCTTAGAGTTGTGCACTACAGTAGAGGTTGTTGGATTGCAAAACATCGTAGCTCCAAAAAAAACCACAAGGGCATTTTTCTATGTTCTAATTAGGTTTTGGTGTGTTTTAGATGTTTCTTTGTCCCTTTTTAGAGTTAGATTTGATTTTCTTGTATATCAGATTAGTTGCTTTAGATTAGTTTCCTATTTTCAATAAAATATCAAGCTGACAAGCATTCCCTATAAATGCAAATTTCTAAGTATGGCCAAAGTCTTACCGATGAAGTATGATTACAAAGGTTACCACACTCCAAGAAAGATAGGTAATCTCCACAATGAGATTATGTACACAGACATTGGGCACATGGACTTGAATTCCTTCCTCAAACAACCTGCACAACCCTCTAACTGATCCTCTGACTGCACAATTATGGTCCTCTCTGGGTTGGTGAATACAATAGGACACCCAATATCTATCATTCCACCTGACTTGATCATGGCTCTAGCAGAGAACTGCGTACCAGATGAGAAAGTGGTGAAGAATAGAAATAGGGATGTAGTCCTAGACATTCAACCTGACATAATAGCATAGGTCTTCCACATCCCTATCGTAGATAGTTACTACCTCATTTCCAAGAAGCATGGATAGAGATACTTTGAGGACACCCCAAATATTTATAACCTTATAAAGAAATATTATATGCTATATCCTAGAAAATAGGATAAGCTTGAGAAAATGGATATGCATAGAGGTTATTTCAATCATGAAATGAGGAACTATGTCACTCTACTGAGCAGGGTCTAGTGACTTTCATAGGCTAGGAAATTGGAGCCTTGGATGGTATTTGTTATTTGAAAAATCCGAGGTAGAAGGGTAAGGATCAATTGGGGGGAAATTATCAGTGATAACCTAGATGAGAAACTGTAGGCTATGAAGGTTAACCCCAAATTCTATATGACCTCTTACATTGTTTATTTGTTGGCGACAAGGGAAGAGTACCTAGTGTTGTACATGAAGGGATCTCTAAGAGATGCTAATGCCTATCCTTACATAGTGTATACTCAACTGGTGAGGAAGGACAAGCTTAAGACAGATAGCCCTTAATACAAGATTGTCAATGAGGCCTTTGTTTTTGCAATCATCTGGTCCATTGAGGGTGATTATGCCATGAGACTTTCAAAGGAGGCTATAACTAAAGTCAGAATTCTTAGGGAATACTACATCCATTTCCATACATTCACTTACATCAGGGTGGCAGGATGTACTATCAATCTGAAGAATTTTCCTTAATATCCCTCTGACAGAATTAGACTCATGGAAATTAGCTGGAAAATTGTGGATGCATATGAGCAAATTGTCAAGAAGAGGAAATATTGTTGGGACTTTACCATTTCTATTGGAGCCTACACGGTTCAAGATATCAAAGTGTGGAAGGAAATCATCCTTGAATAGGATGAGTTCCATCTAGAGGATTACAAATGTATTAGGCCCAGGTTTGATCCAATTGGCACCTTCAACAAGAAAAAATGAGCCTTCAACAAACATGAGCCTCATCTCAAGGACCATTAGATGAACTGCATAGATGATTATGAAGTACGCATCCATGATTACTATAGACTGATACTAGAGATGACACAACATGTTATCAAGTGCACGTCCCTCTAAGGAGTTGGGACAAAGGATTCAAAATATATTATGGACCCTTTATACAATGAGGATAAAGTATAAAATTAGTCCATATTGAATGTCAAAGTAGAAAAATAAGACAATGATGACATCAAATTCAAAGAAAGGCATGTTCTAGAATTGACAAAGAAATGGGTACATCAGCCCTTCAAGATGGACCTAGTTTTGATGAAACAAAGGGTGTATCCTCCAAAAAAGGTGGAAAAGGGAAAGGGAATCAAGGTAAATGTACCTATCTTCAAATATGTCTCTCCCTTTGTTCTCAGTACATCTTATGGGCATGCTAGGAAGATAAGTAAAGAGTGTAGGATGCAAGAGGACAAAGGAAAAAAATTATTCAGCTATTTCTCCCCTCCTATCCAAGAAAAAGAGGTTAGCTCTCCTCTAGAGACTCCATCCAAATTTGGGAGGACCAAGATTCCTTCCTCCACCATTCGCTCGCCTGAATCACCGAGTTCCCAATCGAAAGAAGTATACCAAAGAAGCAAGATGAGGCCTTTTGTGTCACCCGCTCTATAGGCCTTTCATGAGGATGAAGAACTAGAGGAAGAGGATATCCCTCTAGTACAAATAACTCAGAAATCTATCGTAGCTACTAAAAAGAAGGAACTAGAAAAGGTCACCCAATCGGAAGGCAAAAATGCGATAGTTGATTTAGAAACAAGTACTAAAGTGGAGACAAAATATGAGGATGGTATGGGATCCCATGAGCTTGATATATTAGATTTTGGGAATATCCTAGGCTTCGAAGAGTCATCTATAGAAATACCTATGGGTGATATGGATACAAGTGGTGATACCCCGACAGTCCAATTGTTGTCTAATGTTAAGGTGCCACCTCCAATCCACACTGAGGAACTTCCTACAAAGAAGGCACAAGAACAAAAAAAAATAGAGCTTCATGTTCATCCTTATATAGAGGAAATAAAAATGGGGGAAACTAAGAAGTAGGGTAAACAAGGAGAAAACAAAAATGAAGAAACAAATATGGTCACCCGAGAAGAATTGGAGGAAGGAGAAATTGATATGGGAATGGAAAATAAGGAGCCTAAGGGCAATGAATTAGTATAGTTTTAAAAGAGACCACCAGTGCAGCCACATTTTCCTCTACCACACTCACACACTAAGGAGGTACAAGGGGAAGAAGAGGAAAAACAACAAGAGTAGGAAGAACAAGTTAGGAAGGAGAAGCCAACAAGTGGTTTATGGGTAGAGATTGCACATGTTTCATCTTCTAAGGAAAATGAGAAGAATCTTGAGAAGGAAGAATGTGTAGAAGGAGAAGAAGGTGAACAGGAATAAAATCCACAAAATTTAAAGTATAGAGAAGTACTGGAGTGAGAAAGATAAGAAGAGGAGGGGAGTGAAAGGGAGTAGGTTGTAACTTACATAATGGATGTAGCCCCATATGAACCACTTACCGCTACATCTAAACCAACTTGGATGGACAGGGAAGTCCAACATAGAAAGAGGACATACATTGAGACAAAGGATCTTTACCTATCCCAATTGGTTCAAGCATTCCATACAGGAGAGCCTAAGCATCAGGAACAAAGGATGTCTTATTTAACAAGAGACAAGAATAGAAAATGGAAGGCTCAAGAGGAAGTGCCTCCTCCAAATATTAGTATAGATGAAGCCGCACTAGATGGATATATTATGGAGGAAGTGGATTTGGGAGAGCCTACCAGAGAAAGTGGGAAATCATTGGAATCTATGGGAGTTATTAAATTGTTCAAATACATACAGGAGTCCGAGAATGAGATTCAAGGTCTTTATCAACAAAATAAAGTCCTCAAGGACTATTTTTCTCAAATAATTGGTCCCATTAACAAAGATAATCCTGAGGAATCATTGTAGGTGACACTTGAGAAAAGAGTAGTCCTAGATTCATCAAGAGTTTATAATTCTTTTGTGAAGGGATGTGTAGATTGGAAAGTAGGATTTGAAAGTTTGGGCACTGAAACCATTGAGATTATTTTGAGTAATTTCAGAATAATAGTTATAGAATTAACACAGATCATAAATTTTATAGATGGAGAGAATGGGATTTATAATTGTGTGGAATTATGGCAAGGGGCATTTAAATATTTGAAGAAAATCATGAAAAAAAGTTTTTGATTTTTGGTAAAGATATATGAAGGCTCAGAGTTAGACAAATTTGATGCATGTATAAGCATCATCAATTTTTCCATTAAATATTATCCCAAGATGCTTGCAAATATTGAAAGAAAAATAATTAAATCATGCTGTGGGTAGAAGAGATAGATAAGTTCTTTGATGGAATCGACTTGCAAATATATCAAGATGAAAATCAAGAGAATTTATACCTCACAAAGAACATTATTACACAATTCATGGGTATCATAGCATCAATAAATGTTGAAGATGATATGCATAAAATGTTCTATGTAAATGAAGACATGAGGGAAATAATGGATCATATAGAGGAGATACAAAGGTTTGGCTCTCATCTCACATCCTTCCAGAAAAGTCAGTAATATCATTTAAAGTTCATGAAGCTCCCAGATTTTGGCGAAGTTAATGAACTGGTTGAAAAGTTCTAAGTTGCTCATCTAGGTGTTCCTTTCTTCACACTAAGTGTTGGGTTAAATATTTTCATTGATTTTTTGATCTTCACTCATTTCCAAAGGCAACCGGGCATCAAAATTTTGGAGGTCTTTCCAACCCCGAAATGTATGAAATCTCGTTTATGATGAAAATCAGAATTTCAGGCCTGCAAATCGCATGGTATGGATCATTTTTGGCTTTCAAGGAGTTCTCAATCAGTTACATGACATGTTGGAACTTTTTCCCCTCAATTTTGGGTGTTAAGATCATTGGTTCAGTCACTTATGGAGACATTTTTGCTAAAAAAAATGGTGGAACCACACTTCTTCCCTACAAATTTGGATCCAGTTGTAGCTTGTTTTTGCATGATTTTGATGTAATAATGGATGGAAATCCATTCCATCACATTAAATATAGGTTTAGGATTAATTTTCTATAGTTAAACTAGAGATTTATTTTTATTTCACCATTTCTCATGGCTAGAAACCCTAGTTACGAGATTCATAATTTATGGATGTAATTGTTATGTAAACTCATTTGGAAAATGTAATAGGGTCAGATATTTTGAAATAGAAACTTAATACAATTGGTGTTGCACTCGTGGTGTGTTTTGGCTGCCATATATGTGGGTTTTGAGAATTTATTTTTAGAATTCAAGAACCAACTATATTTTTTGTGATTGTTCCTACAAATTATTAAATTGGTGTTGATTGTTGCTGAATCTACTCATCATGACGAATGTTGGGAGAAGATATTTATATTTGTGCTTGAGGATAAATTCATCTCATGTATGCACATATATGAATGACATTTAATATGCTAGTTGAATCTTTGATGGTTAATGTTTGTTAGGAATTTATTTTTAGTAATTTGCTTGAAATATCTCATTACTCTCTCTTTTGATATTTTTGTAAAACTGGCTAAGTATAGGATTTATCTTAAATTTCAAATTAAAATTACATTAAGAGGAACTACATTCATAACAAAGATAAAATATAAAAAAATGTGTTTAAAAGATCCGTTGTTTTGGCCTGAGTTTGATTCAAACCAACAAAGGCCTCCTTGTGAAAATTCACATTTATCTTTGATTGAGCTTTCCAAGTGGTTGTACCATGACCACTGAGAAGCTTTGGAGTAACCTTGTTATTATTTCAAGAGGGGAATTTGTGTCGCTTATTCCTAACTATTTCTTTGTTTAAAAACATCGCTCAATAGAAGTGGCGCTAGAAGGAAGGCCTTCAAACAACATGCTGCAAAATATAAAATCTTTCTCACCAGGGAGGTTCAAGCGAGTGCTTAGATCATCTCCGAATAGGGGTGAGTTCTGTGAAGTTATCCACCATCACAAACCTTGCAGTGATAAGGGAAAATCAAAGCCAATTTCCCCTCACCACCTAGCTAGTCTGCAAAACCCACTTGGCCAACAACCACATATTTATGCCCCAGTTGTTACTATAGCCATTAATCAAAATCAGAATTTTCTACCACCTATCCAAATGACTTTGTTTTCTAAGGCTTAGAGTTCCCCATTAAACATATCTGGTCAATTACACGAGATGGCTAAGAATCCTTATAATTTTTGTACCAATTTTGTATTTGGTGAATCCAAGATAGAAGAAGAGCACATTCATTCCTTTAAATAAATATGCAACCAGAAATAACCTGTGCATCAAGATGGTGTATGCCACTTGTTCCCATATACGCTTGGTGAGTTTTCCTACAATTGGTATCTAAATTTTCCTAGGGGGTCCATAACTACATGGGTTGAGTTAGTGACCAAATTTCTAAATCATTTCAAACTTTATGCGGATCTCGCTAACCTCCACCACCACTTTCTCTCAGCTAAAAAGAGCCCAACGAGCCTATTTCCATGTTCAATCACCATTTCCACAAGATGTACCAAAATCTTGAAGATCCTTACATGGTACCTGCACCTACTACCATACAAGTTACCTAAGAGCCTTAGATCCATTAACTGTAATTTTATTAAGAAGGCTTCCACCATCATATATAGATACTTTAGAAAAGGTATGCAAAACATCCATCACTTTCATAGTAGATAGATAAACAAGCTAGTGGACATTTTGGTACCCTACCATCATTTGGAAACACTGCCACTATGAACACATTCCCAACCATCATCATGCCCTAAAAAATATACCCTTTTCTCAATCCCATACCAACCAACAACTTGTTGTCCCACCACCGACTATCACATATATGGGCTATGAGGCCCATAAGACAACCTTCTTCAAGAAATGAACTGTACATCATAGTGAGCCCGATAATCACTTAGCCTCTAAGTTAGATGCCGAGAAAAAAATTTGTCTTAATTAACCAATGGGCTCACTTGAATGAAAGTCAACCTGTCTCAAAACCAAGGGAATTACCAGAGATAAACTGTTGCTACAAATTCTTACCCTTAAAATTAAGATCAAAGTTATAACAATTACAATAATAACACATAGGATAAAGGATTTGACCAATAGAGACCCAACAGGCCTTGGAATACCTGACCTAAAAATGGTAGTATATCTGTTGATAATACTAACGTGTATGAATTTGGTGATGTTAACTTCGCAAGAACTGCAGGTGCATACCAAAATGATAATGGGTATAGAAATGAGATACATAATGAGAAACCTATAAGAATTCTGATGATCCCCCTATTTAGTTTAATGCAATGTTTTTTGACTCCTATGAACCTAAGACAGGGGAAGGTTTCTGGAAACAATACATAGGAGGAAGAATTTATGTTTCCTTTCCAAAGGGAAAATGAGCCTGAATACTCTGAGATTCACGTATTCTAGAATAAAAACTAGAGCACCTTTAACTTAAGAAGTTGAAAAGAACCTCTGACGGATGGCATTCCCCTGGAAGGAAACCAACACCACTAGATTTATGAGCTAGCAATAACCCTATACCCCCAAAGGGCCTAAAAATTGCTTCTTCATCACCTCTGAATATACTCCTTGTGCATAGAAGCTTGGCTTGGTCCATTGAAAATTATAGTGCTATTGAAGAGCTTAAAAGGACAAAGGCAAATATCTCAATATTTTACATGTTCCAAGGTTGTCCTCTATAAAGGGAAGCACTCTTAAAATCCCTGGAACATTCTAAGTAAAGTACAAAAGCTAACAACACATAGGATCCCACATCAAATGTGAATTCTTTAGAGGCATTCCCTACAATGTTTAAGGATAAGTTGTAGGTTCCATCATTCTTATGAAGTCTACGCATATTTGGTAAAAATTTGCACAACTGCTTGATCGACTTAGGGGTTCCATGTAATGTTATGCCACTCTTTATCTCCCAGAAGTTAGGGATGGTTCCCTAGACCACTAACAGAGTTGTAATATAGTTGGACAAAACAAAGGCCAGGTTTATTCATGTTTTGAAAGATGCGCTTATTCAACTTTATGTTGATCCAAGGGTGCAAGAACTTATTGACATACATATTGTTGATATTCCCAAAACTTATGGGATGTTGTTGAGTAGAGAATTGACCAAGTGTTTGAGAGGTTGGATCTTTACCAATTTTTCTCAGTTGTGGTTACCCTAGAAAGGACTAAATAATCAAATCAAGATTGATGCTGAACCCAAGCTAAATAACATGATCACAGACTAAAATGCCACAAATGAAGTGTTGTTCACCCAGTCAGATTTGGTTGTTTACCGATTAGACAAAATCCTTATATTCCAAATCAAAGAGACTAACGGTTCCAATGATAGTCTCATACAAGGATTACAAAAATTTTGAGTTAACGAAGAAATATTTCAGGACTTCATTAGAAATATAACCACAAACTTGAAGCATTTGGATCACGATGCAGATCCTAACATATTGTTGTTGGTAGGATATTTACGATTGCACCAATCGAGCCATTCTAAATTCACATGCGCAAGTTGTCAAGATGCACTATCAAGGGTGTTGATCCAAATTTCCCAATAGACTGGATAAAATCAAGGCTTGGGACCAAGGGATAAGAGTCTCATGTTGGAAACTCTCAATGAGTCTCTGCTAGACGAGAAAAGTTCACCACCATAATACATGCGGCCCCAAACAATGGTTCAAATAGAAGGTGAAGACTCATACTCAAAGGGGAAAATTACCATGCATAGTGTGGACAATGATTGGAGTTAATCAAATGCTAGTTTCCTACCATCTCATAAAAAATTCCATCCCTCAAAATAATGAGGGCCAAAAGTCCTTGTGCGTTGGTGACGTACAAAAGGAGGATAAAGAGGAGATATATCCTCCAAGTAGTGGAGAGAATAAATAATTGGAACCTAACACATCGAGAGATTGAGGCATATTTCCACCCAAGAAAAAATAAATCAAGAAACATCAAGTATGGAAGCTGCGCTTCGATGGTTCTAAGTGTAAACAAGGAGCTAGTGCTGGAATCGAACTAATTAATCCAAGAGGTAATTATTTTTATGCTGCATATAAACTGCAATTCTTATATGTTGCAGAGTACAAAGCGTTGGTTTGAGGTCTTCTCTTGGCACATAAAAAATAGATAAAGGCTTTGGTAGTAGAAGGTGACTTCCAGTTGATCTTCAAATAGGTTCATAGATAGTATTCATGCAATGAAAAAAGGTTGATCACTTATCAAAACATGGTATGGGACCTAATCAAAGATTTCAAAGCATTTAAAATTAATTAAGTCCATCCCAAGAAGAAGGAACATTGTTGCATCCGATAATATCACAAATTTCCAAGTATTTCAAGATTATCAACATATCTTAGAATTCATTATGTGCGAGGGTGTGTTTGAGAAGCAAGTTATTGATGAAGAATTAGAAAAAACAGATGGGTTAGCTGAAATGGAGGAACTTGATGACCAAGGCATCATAAATTTGAAAACCAATTCCATACCCAAGGGAATGGTGGTGTTGGAAAGGATCTTTGACAAAGATGAATCATCAACAAAAAGGAAATTGGAACTAACATTTGGAGGGGACAAATGTGAAACATACAACCTCAAAATTGATGATGACCCAAGAATAGTACAGATTGGGAAGGTTAGAACTAAACATGAGAATAAAAGGATGGTGCAACTCCTTACTAATTATCAAGATGTCATAGCTTGGATTAATGAAGAATTAAAAAATTATGACACCTCTTTCATAGTGCATAATATCTCATAATTGAAACCAAATTCTAAACCTTTTCGGCTGAGGCTGAGGCCGGTTAATCCAATGATGGAATCATTGATAAAAATGAAGTTCAAAATTTGTTGGATGCAAAGATTATTTTTGCAATCATTCATTCCACGTGGGTCACAAATTTGGTCCCAGTAAGAAAGAAGAGTGGGGAAATTAGGTTATGTGTGGATTTTTGGAACTTGAATCGAGATTCCCAAAATGACAATTACCATCTTCCATCTCTAGACAAAGTGTTGTAGGTGGTGAATGGATCCCAAACAATGTCATTCTTAGATGGCTATTTAGGATACAATCAAATTATGGTACAGGAAGAATACAAACTTAAGACAACATTCACCACCAAGTGGGGGAAGTTTTCATATCACCGGATTTAGTTTGGCTTGATAAAGGATGGATCAACCTTCTAGTGATCAATAGATACTAATTTCAAGATTTTAGTCAGGAAATGTATAATTATCTACATGGCTGATCTGATAGTGTTTTCTAAAGACTGGGTAGATCATATAGATGACTTGTGAAAAGTTCTTAAAAGATGCTGGAGGTATAGGATCTCGCTCAACCCAAAGAAGTGTGTATTTGGGGTCACCAAAGGAAAGCTATTGGGCCATATAATTTTAGAAGTAGGAATATCCATCTGCCCAAATCGAGTAGACTCTATACTAAAGTTGGTCCCACCTAATAGAAAGAAAGAGCTCAAATCATTCTTTGGCAAGATAAATTTTGTGAGAAAATTCATAAGCAGTTTCACGGAGATAGTGAAACTCTTGAATGATATTTTCAAAAAGGAGGCTAAAATAGAAAGGTCAACCCCAGTCAAAAAAGCATTTGAAGAGATCAAGACTGCCATCACCATGAAACCCATCCTAGCTAGTCCAAATTACATTGTACCTTTTAAGGTGTACTCATTTGATTTAGAAAATTCATGCATGAGGATCCTTACTTAGAATAAAAATGGTGAGAATGAACGAACCGCGATTGCATTCATGAGATGCCCTCTTAAGAATGCTAAAATAAGATAGCCAAATTTGGATAAACAGTCGTGCACCTTGGTGAAATCTGCAAAGAAGTTCTAACATTATATTATGAGAAGTAAAGTACTTGACATTGTTCAGGATGCAACATTTAAATCCCTATTAATGAAAAATAAATTAGGGGAGAGAAGAGGAAAATGGATGGTAATTTTACAAGAGTTTGATCTCAAGATTCAACCCATGAAACTAGTAAGAGGATAGGGCTTGACAAAGTTGATGGAAGAGATGGAAGAAGGATTGGTATTTCAAACTTACATAGATCAAGGGGTCATTTCAAACATTTAGTATCAAGATGTGTTCTATTATCTCCTTCAAAATCACTACCCAGAAGGATTAAACAACTCACAAAGAAGATCCTTGAGAATTAATAGTAGTTCCTATATACTGAAGAATGAGAAATTATACAAACACAACTATGATGGGTTTTACTTGAGATGCTTAGATAGAGAGGAAGAAAAACAAGTCTTGACTAATTTTCATGACAAGTATGACATGGGTCATGGATTTGCTAAAGCTAGTGCTTACTAGATTATGAGATTAGGGTACTATTGGCTGACATTGTTCAAAGACATGAATGAACACGTAAGATCTTGTCATACACGCCAACCATTGTTACCGATGAGAGAAACCCTGCCATGCCATTACATCCGGTATATGAGGTACATTTTTTTGTCTAATGAGGCTTGGATTTTGTTGGTACCATTAATCCACCATCCTCTGTAGGTCATAGGTATATCCTAATAACAACAGAAAATTGCACACGGTGGATGAAAGCTTAGGCATTGAAGAATTGTACGATCGAAGTGGTGTCCAAGTTTATGGAGGAATGCATTATAATGAGGTTTTTCTATGCCTTTCTATCTGGTATTTGATAAAACACCTTCATTTTCCTCTACTGCACTTATGTAATGGGATTTCAGAAACTAGGTGATTCTCAGATTCTCTTCCAATTAATTACTATCCACAAGGGAAAGGTGTGGCAGAGTCCACAAATAAAAATTTGACAGTTGTGATCAAATGTATTTTAGAAAATAACCCAAGGGATTGGCATACTTAATTTAAATACACCCTCTAGATAGACCGAGGATAAAAAATGCTTTAGGGACATCTCCCTGCCAATTAGTCTATGGTTTACAACTTGTCTTCCCTATGAACTTAAAGATACCAATTTTTAGGTTCATGGACGAATATGTCAAAGGCGGGGATAGGGTTCATATTAGATTCATGAACCTCCTTAATCTAGAAGAGAAAAGAATGATGGCCTTAGAGAAAATGTCCAAACATCAGGCTATAGTCAAGTGTTTTTTTGAAAAAAGAGATACAATCAAAGCCTTTAGGATTTCTAATCTCGTCCTCATGTGGGACAAGGAAAAATAGAAGATAGGAAGCCACACCAAGTTCAAAAACCCGTGTACTGACCCATATCAAATCATAGAAATATTAGGGGAGAATAGCTTTAGCATCAATAATTTGGATGGGGAGTTGGTTCTGTTACCATTCAATGGTCAGTTTCTCAGACATTACTTCAGATCCTGAAGGTCGGGTGCTTATTACCTCATGTATCATAGTAGGTTAAGTTTTTTTTTGTTTTATCTTTTTTCTTGTTTATTTCTTTCTTTTGGTTTTGTTTCCTTTGCATTCCTCTATTAGGGGGTAGTGCATTGTCAGGGTTGTTCTTGATAGGTGGTCCACTCCAACTAGTTCTTGATAGAGGGTAGGGTTATTTCTTAGCTAAAGCCCTTAAAAAAATCTATCTTCCAAGAAAGATGTACTCAGAAGTTGGAAATGGTAGAATCCTTTAACTGGTGATTTGGAACATGTTAAATATTCGCTATCTAAATAAAAAATACACCTAAAGAATGATACCCAAAACTAAGATTTCTTGGTTAAGTGTGGATCAAAGTTAGTACAAGAATGTTGACTTGGATAATCACATGATTTTAAAATCCTAAAAATCTGACAAAAAAAAATAGTTCAAAAAAAAGAGAAAAGGAAAGAAAATAAGGATTACTAAGTGATCCACATCACCAAAAAAATATTCTAAACTCAGAAGAAGCTAAGTGGCCTAAATCATCCATAGATCTACGAAAGAAGAATCACTTGGCGGTCTAAATCATCAAGAAGTCAAGTAGAAGAAAGAAAAGGATTACTAAGTGATCCACTCAAGTGCGACATTTAAAGCAAAAATGCCCAGTCAGAATAAATGGGTGGTCCTGAAAATCTCTACTGGGGCTATGGACACTTGACCGACAGTAGAGAAAGGATATACTAAAACATACGGGAAAATCTATCGGGGTTATGGATGCTTGAATGGAAGCAAAGCCATTCCTAGGGAATCCTCATCAATCTTGTGAAGGACTAATCTTTGGTCTACATTTATCAAATTTATCTTTATCAAGGTCTCAATAGAATAAATACACATCAAGCACACACCAGCTTGTTTAGTAGATGTGCATCGATTCAAAGAACTCAGGAAGTGAATTTATTGTTCTTGATATCCATGTTTAGTCTATTGCAAGAAAGGTTTGGAAAGGTCATTTTCTAGTGAAGAAATGCCTTGGTCATTCTCCTTTTTTCAATATAGGATTGTCATTGATGCCTTCATTTTTGCAATCATCTAGTCTATTAAGGGTGATTATGCCAAGAGACTTCCAAAGGAGGATGCAACTAAAGTCAAAATTCTTGGGGCATATTAAATCTAGCTATGTACATTCACTTACATTAGGGTGGCAGGATGTACCCTAAATTCAAAGAAGTTGCCCTGACATCTCTCTGATAGAATCATACTCATGGAAATTAGCCAAAAAATAGTGGATGCATACAAGAAAATTGTCAAGAAGAAGAAAAATTATTGGGACTTCCCCATTTATATTGGAGCCTACATGATCCAGGAGATTAAAGTGTGCAAGTCAATCTTCCTTGAACAGGATGAGTTCCCTCTAGAGGAGTAAAAATGCATTAGGCCTAGGTATGATCCAATTGACACTTTCAACAAGATAAAAGGGTCCTTCTAAAAAATGAGCCTCATCTCAAGGACCATTGGATGAACTGCATAGATGATTATGAAGTCTGCATCCAAGATTATTATAGACTAACACTGGAGCTGGCACAACATGTTATTCAAGTACACATACCATTAAGGAGTTGGGACAAGGATTTAGAAGATATTCTGGACCCTTTATACAATGAGCATAAAGTATATAATTAGTCCATATTGAATGCCAAAGTAGAAAAACCAAAAAATGATGACATCGAATTCAAAGAAAGGTATGGTGTACAATTGACAAATAAATGGGTACATCAGCCCTTCAAGATGGACCCAGTTCCAATGAAAAAAAGATGGATCCTCCAAAAAAGGTGGAAAAGGGAAAGAGAATCAATTTAAATCTCCCTATCATTGAAAAGGTCAGTACCCTTGTTCCCAATACAACTTATGGGCATGCTAGGAAGATAATTGTTCATGGTCTAGTAAAGAGTGTAGGACGCAAGAGGAAAAAGGACAAAGTTAATTTAGTTGCTTCTCCCCCTCTTATCCAAGCACATGATGTTAGCTCTCCTCTAGAGACTCCATTCACATCCAAGAGGACCAAGATTCCTTGTTTTACCATCCACTTGTGTGGCTCACCAGGGTCCCAACCAAAATAATTATACCAAAGAAGAAAGATGAGGCCTTCTGTTTCACCCGCTCTATAGAACTTTCCATAGAAATAATAAATAGAGGATGAGGATGTCCCTCTAGTATGAAGAACTTGATAGGCTACCATAGTTTCCAGGAGGAAGGAACCAGAAAAGGTCACCCAACCGGTAGGCCAAAAGGTGACAATTGATTTAGAAACAAGTAATAAAGTGGAGACAAAAGGTAGGAATTGTATGGGATCTAATGAGTTTGATAAATTATATTTTGAGAACATCCCAGGCTTCAAAGATTCATCTATAGAAAGACCCACATATGATATGGATACAAGTTTTGATACCTCGATAGTCCAATTGCCATCTAATGTTCAGGTGCCACCTCTAGTCCACACTGAGGAACTTACCAACGAGAAGGCACAAGAAAAAAAAAAAATAGAGCTTTGTATTCATCCTTTTATAGAGGAAATACAAATGGGGAAACTAAATAGTAGGGTGAACACAGAGAAAAAAAAATTGAAGAAACAAATATGGCCACCCAAGAATAATTGGAAGAATGAGAAATTAATATGGGAATGAAAAATGAGGAGTCTAAGGGAGATGAATCAGTATAGGTTGAAAATAAACCACCAGTACAACCACATTTTCCTCCACTATACTCATACACTAAGGAGGTACAAGGGGAAGTTGAGGAAAAAAGGAGTAGGCAGGGCAATTTAGGAAGAAAAGCCCGACAAGTGGTTTATGGGAAGAGATTGGACAACTTTCATCTTCTAAGGAAAATGAGAAGACTCATGAGTAGGAAGAACATGTAGAAGGAGAAGAAGGTGAAAGGGAAGAAACTCCAAAAAATTTAGAGTATAGAGAAACACTAGAGAGAGAAAGAAAAGAAGAGGAGAGTGAAAGGGAGCAGGTTGGAACTTCCATAATAGATGTAGCTCCATATGAAACACTTAAAGATACATCTAAGCCCATATGGCTAGCTAGGGTATTTCAACCTAGAAAGAGGACATACACTGCGATAAAGGATCATGACCTATACCAATTGGGTCAAGCATTCTATACATGAGAGCCCAACCATAAGGCACAAAGGATGTCTGATGTAACAAGAGACAAGAGCAGATAATGGAAGGCTCAAGTGGCCATATGTCCTACGAATATCCATATATATGAAGCTACACCAGAAGGATATGTTATGGAGGAAGTGGATTTGGGATAACCTTCCAGAGAAGGTGGGAAAACATTGACAGCCCTGGGAGTTTTCCAATTTTTCAAATACATACAGGAGGACAAGAATGAGATTCAAGGTCTCTGCCATTAAAATAAAGTATGTTTCTCAAATAATTGGTCCCATTGACCTAGATAATTGTAAGGTCTCATTGCAAGTAGTACTCAAGAATAGACTAGTCCCAGAATCATTAGGAGTTCCAAATTCTTTTGTGAAGGCATGTGTAGTTTGGGAAGAGGGATTTGAAAGTTTGACACTAAAACCATTCAAATTGTTTTGAAGCATTTCAGAATAATATTTATAGGATTAACTCAAATCATAGATTTTATAGATGGAGAGCATGGGATTCAAAATTATGTGGAATTATGGAGAGGCTCATTGAAAGAGTCAAAGAAAATTAGGAAACAAAGTTTTCAAGTTTTGGTAAAGATATATGAAGGCTTAGAGTTAGAGAAGTTTGATACATGGATAAGCGCCATCAATTTTTCCATTAAAGATTATTTGATTGCAAATATTGAGAATAAAAAAAAAAGAAATATTGCTACGGGTAGAAGAGATAGAGAAGTTATTTGATGGAATCGACTTGCAAATATATCAAGATGAAAATTAAGAGAAGTTATACTCCACAAAGAACATTGTTCAATAGTTCATGGGAATCATAGCAACAATAAATACCGAAGATGATATGCAGAAAATGTTCTATGTAAAGGAGGAAATGAGGGAAATAATGGATCATATAGAGGAGATACAAAGTTTTGGCTCTCAGTTCACATCCTTCCAGAAAAGGCAACAATATGATTTAAAGTTCATGAAGCTCCCAGAGTTTGGCAAAGTTGATGAACTGGTTGAAAAGTTCTAAGATCTCATCTGAGTGTGGTTTCATCACACTAAGTATTGGGTTAAATATTTTCATTTATGTGTTTGTCTTCACTCACTTTCAAAGGCATATGGGCATCAAAATTTTGGAGGTCTTCCCAACCATGAAATGTATGAAATCCTATTTTTGAAGTAAAATCAGAATTTCAAGCCTACAGATCGCATGGTATGAGTATTTTTTAGCTTTCAAGGAGTTCTCAATAAGTTATATGACATGTTGGTACTTTGTGCCCTCACTTTCAAGTGTTAAGATCAAAGTTTCAATCACTTATGGAGGTTTTTTTGCTTAAAAAGGGTGGAACTGCACTTCTTCCCTACAAATAGGGATCCATTTATAACTCATTTTTGAATTATTTCTTTGTAATAATGGATGGAAATCCATTCCAACACATTAACTATAGGTTTAGGAGTAATTTGCTACAGTTAAACTAGAGATTTATTTTTATTTTGCTATTTTTTCAAGGTTGGAAACCCTAGTTATAGGATTCATAATTTATGGATGTAATTTTTATATAAACTCATTTTGGAGAATGTAAGAGGGTTAGATATATTTCAATAGAAAATTAATACAATTGGTGTTGCATTTGTTGTATGTTTTGGCTTCCATCTATGTGGGGTATGAGAATTTATTTTCAGAATTCAAGAACCAACTATGTTTTTTGTGATTGTTCTTGCAAATTATTAAATTGGTGTTGGTTATTGTTGACTGTACTCATTTTTTTTTTTGATTGGTAAAAGGCCGAAGCCAATAGATTATATTAATAAAATTCTGAGTTTACAGAAGCTCCATTCTCTGCGGGCACTGGTAGGAAAGAATGGAGAAGAAAACCTCTAGTCTAGCCCAGGACCTGAGGTCCAGAATACAAATACCAAATTACAGTACATCAGGTAAGAGGGCATTCCCTCATTTACAACATAGATGAAGGCATTCCTTCAATAGAAAAAATAATTTTTTTTTAAAATAATATTACAATTTCTTCAGTGAAGATATCATTTCTCTATCACTTCATAACATCCATCCTGGGTAGGCTGTCATTGATCATGGGGATGAAATTGAAGATAGTAACATTCCCCTTTCAAACATAGTTCCCACTTGTTTCTTTCGGAGAGAACCTGCCAATAAAAGGATTCGAGAAAACCTGTCCAATACATAGAGCATTGTTAGTATTAACCATATTTATCAGTTATAAGAGTTTATCTTCCATATGGGACCTGGCTTCTGGTAAAAGATAAGACATACATGAACCAATATTTCTCTTGTATTATTGATTTAAGCATTTTTGACGACATGGATGGAGGAGAATGAATCTAAAAAGAATCCCATGCTTCTTAGTAATACTACTCAAAACAATCCTGCTATCCTTTAATGAATATAATAATACTAACTTTTTTGGATACCATAAATCATTTAATGAAAACAATATTGCCAACTTCTTCAGATACTCATAAAAGGAATATCAAATACAAGGAAACTAAAGTTTTAGGGCAACAAAGTGAAGTGGCAGAATATATATAAATATATAACTGTATATATAAATAAATAAATAAATAAATATATATATATATATAACTATATATATATATATATTAATATATATATCTATATATATACATATAGATAGATATATGCAAAGTTTGATTATATATCTATATAAATATACATAAAATACAATTTTATATCTGTTGTCAAACCAATGAAAATTACTAACATTTACAGATAGCCATCATACATTTTCCACACCTTTTCTTTAAATAGCAAAGAGTCTCCCTGGTAACCTTCTAGAATGTATAGCCATAAGGGTCAGCAAATCCCAGATATTAGTTGTTCTAATCAAAGTCCCAAGCACAGTCTTGGCTAAGACTCAATTCTTATCCCAACTTCCTAACCCTGGGTCGAGATAAGGGGCTAAATCCTTTATGGGATAAGAATTTGCTTAAATAAGAGGTCTAGAAAATACTTTTCACAGAATTACTATATACCAGAGTGAGTCATGAGTATATTGCTGAAAACCTATTAGTGGCATTCTTGGATTAAAAAGAGATGGTAACATTTAAAGTTTACTATATAAGATAAAGGGTGATACAGTGAAATAGGTAGTCAAAAGGCAGCTTCAAAACTTCAAGGAATAGGACCCAGGCTACCATATATTTCAGAAATGCTATGAAAATTGAATACTTTATAGGGGGTGAATAATCTAGAACTAGAACGGGGAAAATCTGTCAAATTACAATTTTAAGATGTCTCATACTTTCCTAAAAATTATCTAAATTATATCTCAGAGAGCTTAAATAAAGTAGCTGCAAACCACGGTCAAAAGAAGTAAAAGAGAAGATGTACAACCAACACAATTTTATTCATTCATCGACAATGAATCATATTCCACATTGAGATGTCTTCTGGGAAATGGAATATCAATATTAGTGTTGAGTTCTGAATCTGTTTCCCATTTCCCAACCTGATCTTCCAGAATGAAGGAATCAATCTAGTCTGCCCCTTCTGGGAGTTTAATATGAAAGAAGTTATATAGGAAATTTAAATTTCTCCTGATGGTAGGAGTCCAAGCCACAAAGAGCTCCAAATCATCAATTTGTAACACTGGGAAAGATGGAATAGGCCTCCCTCCAACCATTGATATATCATAAAAGACTAGTTTTGGGATTGTTAAATCCTCCCTAATGTTAGCCAAGACTTTATCTAAATTTCCTAGGTACGATATTTTGAACAGTCTTCTACATAGAATCCCTAGCGGGATTTTGTCGGTGCCAACTTGGAGGACCAAAGCTATGAATAGTGCAGGGATATCAGAGTTAACTCGGTGCTTATCTAGATTATTAAGGCATTCTCTGCCTAAGATTCTAAGGACCGCCATGATGACAAGGTTATGAGATGAAAGGGTCACATTTTTTATCCTTATCCCTGAAATTGGTGTATCAAAGGAAATTTGGATCTTCAGGCCTCCAAGTTTGATGGGTGTTGTCATTCTGATTTTTAGATCTTAGGAGCCCACTACCATAAGACAACCCCTGTAAGGATTAATATAGGATGATTTTGAAGACATTTCGAGGCATGCGAAGGGGAATCGATAGCGGTTTGGAGGTTAAGGAATGGGAAAGGACAATGATCCTATAATAGTTAAAGCCGAGATTGTCTAAAAAGTGTCGACTATGAATATCAGACAACTAGGGTTAGAAACCTATTTTTGTATTAATTAAGATACAAATGGGTAAATACAATACAAAGTAAACCTATTTTCCAAGGTGAAGGG
>MU224157.1:520270-544201 GCA_018584345.1 Thuja plicata
ATCTGATGATATTCTAGAAATAGTCCATACTGATTTATGTGGACCTATGAGGACAAAGAGCTATTATGGAGATAGATATTTTATTCTCTTTGTTGATGATTACTCTAGAATGATGATAGTCATGTTTCTATAAGAAAAATCTAAAGCATTTAAGATGTTTAAATGGTATAAGGCTATGGTAGAAAAACAAAGTTGAAAGGATCTAAAATGTTTGAGATCAGATAGAGGATGAGAATTTGTATCAGATGAATTCACTAATTTCAGTAATGATCATGGTATAAAAAGACAGGTTTCTGCACCAAGAACACCACAACAAAATGGGATTGCTGAGAGAAGGAATAGATCAATAGTTGATTGTGCAGGAACTCTAATGATAGAGAAGGACATCACCCAGATCTTCTGGAGGGAAGCTATTAGCACTGCTATCTACACACTTAACAGAGTACAATTAAGAAAGGACTCAAAGAAGACTCCTTATGAGCTATGGTATGGTAAAAAACCCAATGTAAGTTACTTCAAAAATTTTGGCAGTCAGTGTTATGTCTTAAAAGATCAAAGAAATGGAAAGCTAGAAGCCAAAAGTGATGAAGGTATTTTTCTAGGGTATTCTACCAAAAGCAAAGCTTTTAAATGCCTAATCAAGGCTTATAACAAAATAGTTGAAAGTGAAAATGTGAAGATTGATGAGTTTGCAGAAAAGAATGAGCTGGAAAGCACAAAAGAACTAGAGGACTACAATAAGTTTGTATACTATGAAGAACCCATCACTTTACCTGAGCAACAGTACTTCAATCCAGAACAACAGAATGTTGCAACCGACAATCAAAATGTTGTTACTGACGGTCAGGATAATGATCAAGATAATGTGCAAGGTAATGAAGATCAAGATGAAATGCAAAGAGCTATACCTATACTTACAAAATATGTAAGAAGGAACCATCCAAAGGATGAGATCATAGGATATAAGAAAGCTAGTACAAGAACAAGGAGTAAGTCTTTAAACTCAAATTGCTTAATTTGTGAGTTTGAACCAAAATCTGTCAATGCTGCACTAGACAATGAAAAATGGATAAGAGCTATGAATGATGAGATTGAATAGATTGAAAAGAACAAGACATGGTCACTTGTGACAAGACCAGATGACAAGAATGTCATCGGTACAAAATGGATATTCAATAACAAACTAAATGAGAATGGAGAAGTCACAAGGAACAAAGCAAGACTAGTATGCAAAGGGTATGCACAAGAGGAAGGTATAGACTATGGAGAGACCTTTGCACCCATTGCTAGGCTAGGAGTAAGAATTCTACTTGCTTATGTTGCATACAAAGGATTCAAAGTATATCAAATGGATGTCAAGTTTGCATTCCTGAATGGAATACTTGAAGAAGAGGTATACATTGAATAACCAGAAGGGTTTGTGGCTCCAGACAAGAGGAACATGGTATGTAAACTCCACAAAGCCTTGTATGGATTGAAACAAGCTCCTAGAGCCTGGTATGAAAGACTTCATTCCTATCTAATAAGTATTGGATTCATGAGGACTAGTGAAAACAGTAATCTTTATTTGAAAGAAGATACTAATGCTAACACTTTGATTGCTGAAATATTTGTTGATGACATCATATTTGGAGGTAATGATATGCTATGCAAATCATTTTCTAATGAAATGAGCAAATAATTTGAGATGTCTATGTTTGGAGAGATCAAATTCTTTCTTGTTCTACAGATCATTCAACAAAGTGAAGGTATTTTCATTACACAGTCCAAATACATTAAAGAAGTTCCGAAAATATTCAAGATGGAAGATTCCAAACCTGTTGGAACACCAATGGCTACTGGATGAAAATTAACAAAGGAAGACAAGACAATAGAGGTAAATCAAAATCTATATAGATCAATGATAGGAAAACTCATGTATGTTGTACACACTAGACCAAATATTGCACATGCAATAAGAATTATTGCTAGATTTTCTGCTAACCCCAGGAAATCACATATAACTACTGTAAAAATAATTCTAAGATATCTAAAGAATACTGAGGAATTTGTCTTATGGTATAGAAGAGAAGGAAAATTTGAACTAAAAGTTTTTACCGACGCTGATTGGGTTGGAAATCTTTATGACCGAAAGAACACAACTAGAGGAGCATTCTTCATGGGTGACAGACTTGTCACATGGATTAGCAAAAAGTAAGGATGCATCTCTCAGTCTAATACAAAAGAAAAATATGTTGCTGCCGCTGTAAATTGCTCAAATATTCCATGGATCAAACAACTACTGGAAGGGATGCATATGAAGATCAAAGAACCAGTGGTTATCTATTGTGATAACACCAGTGCAATAAATATTTCCAAGAATCCAGTCATGCATGTGAAGACTAAACACATTGCCATCAAGTATCATTATTTGAGAGAACAAATTCAAGAAAAAGAGGCGATACTTGAATATTTGCAATCAAAAGAACAATTGGCTGATATCTTCACCAAGCCACTACCCAAAGATACATTTGAGTACCTGAGAAAGAGACTAGGGGTCAAACCCATGTCTACCAGTCAGTAAAAGGACTGAAGGCTACATCAGTAATATATTATCATAATATCATTCATGAATGATGGAAGCACAAGCTGAACTTCAAAGCTACATCCATATACAGAAAGGTATGTATTAGAACCAAGCACTAAAACATATTGCTATACTGATGATGGATAAGGGAAATTCAAGGAATATATTATGGAAAGAAGAAATTGGTTGACATAATGTTAGATATTTGTAAAATATTTGTTTGGCATTGTTTTCAAAGGGAGAGAATGATCCATATTATCATTAGAAACTATTCATTATCAGATTACTCCAAATAGGGAGAGATCATATCCAAAGGGAGAGAATTTGTATAAAAGTTGCAAACAAAAGACAAAGACATCAAAGAAGTAGAACAGTCAAAAGGACACACTACATCAGAAGAAAAAAAAGAAGAACTACAAGAATCAAATCTAAGCTTACACAAATCTTACCAACGGTCAGATAGAACTGCAAGAATCAAATCTAAGCTTACACAGAGCTTACCAGTGGTCAGACATTTTTATCAGTTATCAAAACAACTCTTTGGTAATTTGATGAATGTCAACAATTGTATTTCATATTATATTATAAATATTATAGTATGATAATATAGCATGTTACCATCAATGCCAAAGGGAGAGATTGATGACATGTAACTGATTAAATGGTTGACTATATTAAGTTGAAGATGATACAAGACATTAAATTAGTTAATGGTTTGTATTATCATTGATGTCAACTTGATATCATTTGTATGGTCATGAAAAAGACTTTAGAGAATCAAAGGAATAAAGGTTATGCTTTTAGCAATGTATAAAAGTCAAGTATTCACTAAGTGACAGAACACACCGACGGAGTGCACACCATCGGTAAAGATAGAGAAAAAGTCACAGTGATGCCCGACGAAAAGAAGCCAATATTGCCTGACGAAGAAAAATCACAGGATGCTCGATGAGCTGAAAATAGTGTTGTTTGACGAGAAAGATCCTATGATGCCCAACAGATGGAGATCCCGAAGCTAACTAAAGATGCACCAATGGAACTGGCAGTTGTCACTAGCGATGAACTATAGTATTGACCAATAGAATAGAGAGATCAGAAAATGACAAAATATCTAGCAGGTAGAGCTAAAAGATAGACTTAACTGGTTGTTTTATTTGCTTTATTCAACCACCATTAAGTAATTGATTTAAAGATTCTTTATACAGTTGGTAAGAAGATAACTATGAGATAAAACAGGAGTTAAAGCCATAAATCAATTTGGCTGGATTGTTTTTCACGCCAAGAATCAAGAATCAAGAACCTAGAATTAAGTGATATCATGTCTATTTAAGAGACAAGCATAATTCATTTCCGTATGCAATCAGATACATGGGGGAGTGAACTGATAGAAGATTCTAAAGAGAAACTAAAGAAGGATGAACTTCATACAGTCCTGATCAATCAAGCTAAGGGAGAGCTACAAAATTCTGTAGACACCGATGAATAGAAAAACACAACATCACAGAGCAGAATGAGTTAAGTACAAAGGAATTGAATTGATACATTGATCAGAAATATATTGTATGTAAATAGATCTGAAAATATGTAATTCAGTTGCATTAGAAATAGGTCATTTTGTTTCAATTTAGCTATTGAAGCATTAAGTCTCTTAACAGAGGAGGACTTAACAGTCTTTTGTAATTGAGGTATATCCTAATAGATTACCAAAAGGTTGAATCATGATAGTAGCATCGGTCTTACCTAAAGCCTATTGACAGTCTAAGAAGGAGGTTGATTCAAGGATGGTAGTAAGATTAGCATAAAGCCTATTGACAGTCAAGAGACTCATTCAAGGATGGTAGCATAGATGCCAGATACTAAGTGACAACCTATGTATAAAAATCCTCTAACAAGGTCTCACTTAACCGTGTGTTTGTAACCTTTAACAAGGTTGGCTTCTAATAGGGCTCACTTCAGAAGAGTGAAAATTTGGGGTACCGTTCCCAGTGGTTTTTCCCTTAACATGGTTTCCATGTTAAAATCCTTGTATTATATGTGTATGGTTTATTACTTTATTGTTTTACATTCTACATATGCATTTATGGATTGATTGGTATACTTTGCATATTTACTAAGCATCGATAAATATAGTTTACTACTTATCGGTTATCAAAGAGAATCAGGACAGACAAGGTAAACTGACAAACAGTTATTCATTTCAAATATTTCAAAGGCATGCATCTTGTTGGGACTTAATAATTTGAGAAGTATATATTGGTCGATTAAAGTTTAATTTGGATAAATTTTTGAGGCCACTGATTCACCCCCTCCTCTCAGTTATTACTAACAATAATAACTTCATCTTATACTTACGCTAAACTTCGGCTATGACTTGTTTGAATCCTAACTATAATAACAAAACACAGTTATCCACTATGTAAAGTCACCCTTAAGGTTTACCCCTTCCATATTCTAACCCTTATAAAGTAAATCACAGCTCCACTCCCCCTCTTTTTTTTTGATAATGATGATAGCTACTTCTTCCTCCTCTCGAGCCTTCAACATTTTTGAGCACTTCTTCACAGAGGGGGCAACAATGCGGAAATTCTCAAGTTCCATATCATCCAGCCTTTTTGGGATGTTGAAGACTTCATCATGCCAATATTTTATGAGCCTTTCTTTACCCATTTCTTTATTCAAGATCTGGTTGAATAGAAAGCCCACATTCCTCTGCATCTCTGGCCAATGAGCATCAAACGACTTCTCATCCTTAAGGGTAAGCATTGGAACCATTTTTTTATTAGGGATTTCTTTAACCAATGCAAAGTCCATTTGCATAGATGATTATGAAAATGACACCAGAAGCTGGTTGTTGACACTATGTACCATATTCTCCAGCCCCCCTAGAATGTCATCAACAAAGATTAACTTTGTTGCCTCCATAATCTCTTCTTTTTTGAAACCAGCGAAGATAGCCAGGGCTAGAAAGATACCAACAATATTACCATTGGTTCTGTAAGTGAAGGCATTATCAAAGTAAGCTTCCCCCATACACTTCTCAAGTGCCCTTCTTGCAGCCTCTGGTATAGGCTTGAGAATTTTGTTCCATCTTTCAGGTTTGTTGGCACCTCTAAACGCCATGGCCCGATTGTTGCTCAACTGGAATGTTATAAGCCTGGACTCCATTTTGCAGAGAATAAATCTTCCCAAAGGATTACTTTGGTACTATTAATAATTCAAAGTGCCCAACTCAAGACATAATAAAGGTTACTAATTCTTCTTCCAAACGCTACCTTGTCCTACGTCAGTCCCAAAGCACAAGTTGGCTTGCCATAATACATCATAATTACCATAGAACTGACATGTGGGCTTAAAATTTAGAGAAAAGTACCTTTTCAAATTGTATTAATCTCCTTACGTGCTAGCCTCATCATTCCTAATCAAAGGAAGAGGTGGCTCTTAGATGTATTCACAAGATAATAATTTCCAAGATACTTCATTGATACAGTTGATGAGGTATGCGTCCTATGTGAAATCATTAATTTAGTTCTCCATGAGATTTTTTGTCTATATCTTCGGATATAATTCTCTTTAGGGAGCTCTATCTTCTTAAATAGGTTAGGGGAGATTAATTTAAATTTATTTTAGTATCCAAAGGCATTCTTTGAAGTGAAGAACCTATTTACTTCCCATAAGGATGAAACCATATCTATATCTAGATTTTAGTATGGGTAGCTTTATGAGAAGAAATGTTTTGATTAATGTATATCCCGTTACTATAAAATATTCAATTTGTTAATGTCTTTGACATGGGATTAACACAGAGCCTATTAACAGGTGTGCAAGAGAGGGGAGAACCATCTGAGGATGAAGATATGTATATACCTACATACCTAACTACATTCCTACCTAAGCACATGTGTACATATATATGAACATATTACCTGTGCTCATATTTACATACATATATGCCTATATGTTAGTGTACCTACGTATTTACATATATACATATGTTTATAGAGAAACTAGGGGGATCTTACTTGGTCCATGATAGGTTAATAGGGGAATGGTTGGAACTTTAATAGGTGAAGCTTATCATAGAAGCCTCAAAATGAGGTTTAAATTAAAGATCTTTGATGGAGGGGTATTAAGTGACTTATATTTAATTAAAATGTTATATTGGAAATACTTTAAATTTAATCTTTAGATAGAATATTTATGATGCTCTAACCCACTATGATGTTATCTACTTTGAGGATCCTGATTTGTTGGTGGTGGCGCCACTAGAGGGATGAACATTCCATCTGCTCCTAGATTGGCTACTCTTTGTGACAAATATTGGGAGAAGATATTTCTATTTTTTATTAAGGATAGATTCATCTCGCATGTGCACATATACGAATGAGGTCATGATTTGATGAATTTTGATAAAACTTCTATGTTACTGAATTTTGTTGACAATTGCATCCACTAAAATATGAATTGTGAGTTTCTCTGATTTTTGCTTTGTCAAATTTCTATTATTATCTCTAACATTTAATATGTGAGTTTATTTTTTTGATGGTTAATGTCCCTTAGATATTTATTTTTAGTAATTTACTTGAAATCTCTTTCTACTCTCTCTTTTGATATTTTTGGAAAATTGGTTAAGTATACAATTCATCTTAAATTTCAAAATAAAATTGCATTGATAGGAATTACATTCTTAAAAAGATAAAATACAAAAAAGTGTTTAAAAGATCCATTGTTTTAGCCTGAGTTTGAATCAAACTAGAAAAGGCCTCCTTGTAAACATTTACATTTATCTTCGATTGATCTTTCCAAGAGGTTGTACCACGACCATAGAGAACCTTGGGGGTAACCTTGTTATTATTTCAAAAGGGGAATTCACATCGCTTATTACTAACTATTGCTTTGTGTAAAAACAATGCTCAATAGAAGATGTGCTAGAAGGAAAACCTTCAAATAACAGACTGGAGAATATTTTATCCTTCTCACTAGAGAGGTTCAAGTGAGTGCTTAGATCATCTCCTAAAAGAGGTGAGTTCCTCAAACTTATCCACCATTACAAAGCTCACAATGATAAGGCAAAATCAAGGCCAATTCCCCCTCACCACCCAGCTAGTCTGCAAAACCCACTTGGCCAAAAACCACATATTGTTGCCCCAGTTGTTGCTACAATCATTAATCAAAATTAGAATTTTCTACCACCCATCCAAATGAATTTCTTTTCTAATGCTCAGAGTTCCCCATTGAACATAGTTGGTCAATTACATGAGTTTCCTAATAATCCTAAGAATTTTTGTACTAAGTTTGTATATGGTGACCTCAACAGATCTAATGCAAGTGACCCTTGGCCTTCATCCCTCTACCAATTCATTTCTCCTTCCATAATGTCCTTACCTTGCTAGACACTAGGGGCAAATTCAATACATCTTGGTCATGTAAATACTTAATGTCCTAAAAAAATTCAAAAAAATCAAATATGATGTTGAAAAAATCCCTAAAAAGCATAAAAATTTCTAAAAATTGTAAAATGTCCTCAGAAAAGCACAAAAAAAAATTTGAATATTTTCAAAAATCCTAAAAAGTGAAAATCATAAAAAATCAGTAATAAATGTCATTTTATGACACTCCTTCATTTCCTCATCATGTACATAATCACTTGTTATTTTCAATAAATCATCCCTTGCGACATACAAATATCTGAGCACAATTTGAAGACTTATCAAAATTCACACTTAATGAAATTATGCATTTACAGACAAGCTATCCAATCAAGTCAAAAATCAATCAGGTCGAACTTGTCCTATCAATCAATCAACAACAAATACCAATCAATCCTGTGTCAAACTTGTTATTTGTCTTATGCAGGGTGTGGTATAATTGAAACTAGGCAAAAATAGTCTTAGACCGACTACTCCATTCTTGAAACTCTTCATCATAATCATCAAAAAAACTATCAACTTTAACAATAAGATCAGAATGGTTGTTGAATTTCTTGGTGAAGCGAGTCTTATCTTTTATTGATTTATCTTTGGTCATGTTCCTATGCTAGTCTAGGATATCACGGAGTGATGAGATTGGTCGGGATGGTTCATGGTCCTTTATTTTGTTTTTTTCTTCTGTTTGTGGGGTGTCTTTCATAGAGTTATGGAGCACGTATGTCATATTCTTCAGGATAGATAGAAACATTCCTTTTCTTCAATGTGTTTGTTTTTATGCAAAGGGATTGCATTATCACCCTGAATTTTTGTGTCATGGTGCGACACATCCATTTTTCATATTAAATTAATCTCTTATGATATTTTTGCACTTATGAAAGCAATGTTTCATCATTACTAACTCTTCTTTTTTTAATTTCTTCTTTTTAATAACCTTTCTTCTGTCAATCCTAGCAATCACTTTCTTTTCAAAAAATCATCCTCATGTCAATTTCTGCCCAATTTTTTGAGCGAGCATCCTACCTCCATTCTATAGATCCACTAGGACACAATCTTTTCTTTAAGCCAACGCACATAATCACATTGTATCAAAGAGGAACAAAATATAGAAACCCAAAAATGGTTCACACCTATGTGCCCCTTTTTTAACATGTCTTCTATCTTGTGTCAATCCTCACTCAATTGATTACTAACATTTCTCTCATAATTACCTATGTCACTTTGGCCGAATTGATCATTTTCTAATCATTTCAATCATATCAAATCTTCTTACATGAATCAAAGTTGGTCCTATCCAATACAAGTCAATCCTAAGAATTCCTAAATCATATCAAATCTTCCTAAATCATTCCAAGTTGGTCCTAATCCCTTCCTAATCAGTCCAAGATCATTTTGAACTCATTCGATCTTTTTCAAATCATTCTAGGGAATTTTCAAAGTTCATTGATGCCTCATCATTTCAATAATTTCAAATAATTTCAAACCTTATCAATATCTTAAAAAAAGATCCTCTGGTATTATCAAAGATCATCAATTCCCCATCATCAAATTAATTCATTTCTTATCAATCTTCTTCTTCTTCCTCTTCTCTCAATCTAGTGTGATTTCCTCCATTCCTCCATTTGATCCTAAAGAAAATGAAGAAAAGGAGCCAATGTTGAATGATCCAAAACCTTCCTCCAAACAAGTTTCAAGTCATAAAAAAAATTGTAGTCCAAGAGAATGTCAATGAAGATGTTGTTCCAAGGCTTGTGATCCTTCTTCACAAAATGATTGTTCTTTCAAGTAATAAAATGTTGATTTGGTCCTATTTTCCATCCTTCACCCAATCCTAGAGAGGATATTTTATCTTGATCCACCTCAGCAAAGATTAAAGTTAACTATGTGTAATGAATCTTCTTCTTCATATCCTTTGTACATGAGATCTCCTATTATGATTAATTGGATGAGGGTATTGATAAAAATATTTTCTTGATGCAAAAATACACACACTAACAAGTAATGGTACATATTGTGGAAAAATAATAAATTGTAATATTGAGAATACTAATGATTCTTATGATATGTATTAACCTTTTGAGATTAATCATGAATTATCTTTAGTATTTTCAAAAAATTTAACTCTAGCTCCTAAAGACACATATAGTGATTCATCATTAGAACATGGTGATGACATATAATCGATTACATGTTTGAAAATGTTAAGTTGATGATAATGCAAGGCATTAAATCACTTAATGGTTTATATTTTCATTGATGCCAACTTGATATAATTTGTACAGTCATGTACATAATGCCAAAGACTTTAGAGAATCAATGGAACAAAGGTTATGCTTTTAGCAATGCATAAAAGTCAAGTATTCACTAAGTGAAAAACAACACCGACGGAGTGCACACCATCGGTAAAGCCAAAGAAGAAAAGTCACAGTGATACCTGACGTACTAAAGATAGTGTTTCCCAATGAAGCAAACCACAGGTTGCCTGACAAACTAAAGACAGTATTTCCCGACGAGTAAAAATCCAATGATGCCCAATGGACGGAGATCCCAAAGCTAACTGGATTCACACCAATGGAACTGGCAGTTGTAACCGACGACTAACTGAAGGTTTGACTGATGGAACATAGAGTTTAGAAATTGACAAAATATCTAGCTGGAAAGAGCTAAAGATAGACTTAACTGGTTGTTTATATTGTTTTATTCGACCAGAGTTAAGTGATTGATTTAAAGAAGATTTGTACAATTGGCAAGGAGATAACTACGAGATAAATTAGGAGTTATGCTTTAAATCAAAATGGCTAGATTTTTTTTCATGCCAAGAATCAAGAATCAAGAAACAATGAATATCATGTCTATATAAGAGACAAGCTTAATTCATTTCTACACACATTCAAGGAAAAGGGATTAAGGGGAGTGAATGAAAAGAAGATGCTGAAGAGAAACTGATGAAGAACAACTTCATACAGTACTGGTCAATCAAGTTGAAGGAAGAGCTAAGGAATTCTGCAGACACCAAAAAATAGTGAACACAACATCACAGTGCAGAAAGTGTGGAGCACAAAGAATTGAATTGATATATTGATCAGAGAGGTAATGTACTTAAATAGATCTAAAAATATGCAATTCAATTTGCATTAGAAATAGGTTATTTTGTTTCAGTTTAACCATTGAAGCATCAAGTCTCTTAATAGAGTAGGACTCAATAGTCTTTTATATATTGAGGTACATCCCAAGGAGTGCCAAAAAGGTTGATTCATGAAAGTAGCACTAGATTTGCCTAAAGCCTATTGACAGACTAAGAAAGAGGTTGATTCAAGGATGGTAGAAAACTGAGTTGCCCGATACTAAGTGACAACCTATATGTATAAAATCCTCTAACAAGGTCACACCTAACAGTGTGTTTGTAACCTTTAACAAGGTTGGCTCTTAACAAGGATCATTTTAGAAGAGTGAAAATTTGGGGTACTGGTCCCAGTGGTTTTTCCCTCAACAGGGTTTCCACGTTAAAATCCAAGTGTTATGTGTGTATGGTTTATTACTTTACTATTTTACATTTCACATATGCATTTCTGGATATATTGGTATACTCAACTTATTTACTGTATTTCGATAAATAGTTATACTGCATATCGGTAATCAAAGAGAATAAGGACAGACAAGGAAAACCGACAGATAGGTAATCATTATAAGTATTTCATGGCATGCATCTTGTAGGGACTTAATAATCTTAGATTTATTTGAATGGTGGTTAGTGATTAAAGTATAAATTTTTGAGGCCACTGATTCACCCCCCCCTCTCAGTTATTACTAACAATTGGTATTAGAGCTTGTGTTCTTAGAAGGAAGGTCTCAAGACCTAAGTCAAGATCACTAGATGAACAGACAAGATGTGCCCAAGTTGAACAAAGATAATTTTGCTTCATAGAAAAGTAGAATAAGACTCCACCTATCAGGTATTGGTAATGATGTTACTCAATTCCTTGAAATTGAATATGTGTTTCCCACAGGAGCACCAACAATTGAAAAAATGAGAGAGAAGCATGAAAATAACAACATGATGACAGAGCTTGATTCCTCACTCTCCGATGCTGAATTTGAAGATGTCAAAGAATACAAATTTGCAAAACAAATGTGGGACAAATTGAAACTTGTACATGGTGGTGACAAAAATGTTTTGAGAGCCAAGGCAAAAAACCTTAGAGGAAATTTTGATGATCTCAAAATGAAAGAAGAAGAAAACATCACTCAGTACAACACAAGAATTAAAGAGGTTGGAGGTGTACTAGAGGAAGATATAGTGGTAAGTAAAATTTTAAGAACCTTACTGCCTACCTATTCTATTAGAGTATGCCATTCAAGAAATGAGAACAGTAGAAAATAGCAATGTTACTCTAGACAGTTTAATTGGAAGACTGATTTCATTTGAAATGAATAACTTTGATAATAGTGTCTTACCAAACACTGAGTCTGCATTCAAAACTTCTATGAGAATAAGTAAATCAAGTCACAGAGACACTAAAAGAAAAGATAGTGATAGTGAAAATGAAGAAGATGATCTTGATGAAATTGAAGCACTTATGGCCAGAAGAATGCAGAGAGGCAATGGTAAATACAAAGGTAAATTACCACTTGTTTGTTTTAATTGCAAAGAGATTGGACACATTGCTGCAAGATGTACTAGCAAAAGAAAAGATGACAGAAGTAGTGATAGATCTTTTGAGAAAAGGTGTGACAGAGGTGATTACAGAAGCTACTCACAATCAGAAAGAAGAGATACCCGAGACTACAAGGACAAAGGAAAGAAGGTTAGCTACCTAGCAAAATGCAAGGATGATGATACTGACACCAAATCTGATGAAGATATTGAGATGGTGTTTGTGGCTGTAAAGGATGATTCAGATGATGATGAAGAAAGGTATGTAGAAATAGCTCTCATATCTAATATTAGTAAAAATGATGTTTGGATCATAGATAGTGGCTGCACTCATCATATGACCAGTGATAAGCAAAATTTTGAGACTTTTGAATACTACAAACGTGGATCAGTAAGAATGGGAAATGACACACCTTGTCCAGTTGAAGGTAGAGGAACAATAATGTTGAATAACCAAATAAAATGTTAGAATGATCATTGGGTAAATGGATTAAATTATAATCTATTGAGTGTCTCTCAGTTGAATAATTTAGGTCCCAAAGTAGCATTTGAAAATAAGAAGGCAAAGATCTTCAGCAAATCTGGAAATCTGATTAGTACCAGTGAGCAGACAAAAGGTAACTTATTCTATCTGAATGATATTGACTCCACTTGTTTGATTTCTATGAATGAGGACATATGGTTGTGGCACAAAAGATTGTGTCATGTGAATTTTGACAACATGATTAAAATTAGAAAAAAGAGAAATGTCAGAGGCTTACCGACAATGAACAAGACCAAAAACATCATGTGTAAAAACTGTCAAAAAGGTAAAATGACAAAGTCTAGTTTCAAAAGAAAAATTCATACATCTAATGCAATTCTAGAATTAGTCCATACTAATTTATGTGGACTTATGAGGACAAAGAGTTATTATGGAGATAGATATTTTATTCTCTTTGTTGATGATTACTCTAGAATGATGATAGTCATGTTTCTAAAAGATAAATTTGAAGCATTCAAGATGTTTAAATGGTATAAGGCTTTGGTAGAGAAAAAAAGTGGTAAGGATATAAAATGTTTGAGATCAGATAGAGGAGGTGAGTTTATATTAGATGAATTCACTAACTTTTGTAATGAGCATGGTATAAAAAGACAGGTTTCTGCACCAAGAACACCACAGCAAAATGAGATTGCTGAAAGAAGGAATAGATCAATAGTTGATTGTGCTAGAACACTAATGATAGAAAAAGGAATCACCCAAATATTCTAGAGAGAATATCTCAGCACTACTGTTTACACACTAAACAGAGTACAATTGAAGAAAGACACCAAGAAGACACGTTATGAGCTATGGTATGGATATGCACCCAATGTGAGTTATTTCAAAATTTTTGGCAATCAATGTTATATCTTAAAAGATGATAGAAATGGAAAACTTAACTCCAAGAGTGATGAAGTAATTTTTCAAGGGTATTCTATCAAGAGCAAGGCTTACAAATGTCTAAACAAAGCCTCTAACAAAATTATTGAAAATGCAAATGTAAAGATAGATGAATTTGTAGAGAAGAATGAACAAGAAAGCACTAAAGAACTAGAGGACTAAAATAAGTTCACTTAGAATGAGGAACCTGACACTCTACCCTACCAAAAATGTAGAGCACCTGAGCTACAAATCACTGCTCTAGAGCATTAGGCTGCAAATACCAACGGTCAAGATAATGATCAAGAAAATGTGCAAGGTGATGAAGAACAGAATGAAGATCAAAATAATGATCAAGCTAATAGACAAAGGAATGTACCTATACTTGCAAGATATGTAAGGAAGAACCATCCAGAGGTCTAGATCATAGGAGATAAGAAAGCTAGTACAAGAACAAGAAGTAAGTCTTTAAAGTCAAGTTGCTTAATTTGTGAGTTTGAGCCAAAATCTGTCAATGTTGCACTAGATAATGAGGAATGGATAAGTGCTATGAATGATGAGATTGAGAAGATTGAGAAGAAAAAAACATGGTCACTTGTGCCAAGACCAGATGACAAGAATGTCATCGGTACAAAATGGATATTTAGGAATAACCTGAATGATAATGGAGAAGTCACAAGGAACAAAGTAAGACTAGTATGCAAAGGGTATGCACAAGAGGAAGGTATAGACTATGGAGAGACCTTTGAACCAATTGCTAGGCTAGAAGGAGTGAGAATACTACTTGTTTATGCTGCATACAAAGGATTCAAAGTATATCAAATGGATGTCAAGTCAACATTTCTAAATGGAATACTTGAAGAAGAGGTATACATTTAGCAACCAAAAGGGTTTGTAGATCCATACAAGAGGAACATGGTATGTAGACTTCACAAAGCCTTGTATGGATTAAAAAAATCTCCAAGAGCTTGGTATGAATGAATTCGTTCCTATCTAATAAGTATTGGATTCATAAGGACTAGTGAAAACAACAATGTTTATTTAAAAGAAGATACTGATGCTAACACTTTGATTGCTGAAATATTTATTGATGACATCATATTTGGAGGCAATGATATGCTATGCAAATCATTTTCTATTGAGATGAGAAAAGAATTCAAAGATGTCTATGTTTGGAGAGATCAAGTTCTTTCTTGGTCTATAGATCATTCAACAAAGTGAAGGTATTTTCATTACATAGTCCAAGTACATCAAAGAGGTCTTGAAGATATTCAAGATGGAAGAATCCAAACTAGTTGGAACACCGATGGCTAATGAAAGTAAGTTGACAAAGGATGACAAGACAATAGAGGTAAATTAGACTATGTACAGATCAATGATTGGAAAACTCATGTATGTTGTACACACTAGACCAAATATTGCACATGCAGTAGGAATTGTTGCTAGATTTTTTGCTAACCCTGGGGAATCACATATGACTGCTGTGAAAAGAATCCTAAGATATCTGAAGAATACTAAGTAATTTAGCTTATGGTATAGAAGAGAAGGCAAATTTGAACTAAAGGTGTTCATCGATGTTGATTGGGATGGAAATCTTGATGACCAAAAGAGCACAACTGGAGGAGCATTCTTTATGGGTAACAAACTTGTCACATGGGTCAGTAAGAAGCAAGGATGCATCTCTCAGTCTACTGCAGAAGTAGAGTATGTTGCTGTTGCTGCAAATTCCTCAAATATTGCATGGATCAAACAGTTGCTAGAAGGCATGCATATGAAGATCTTAGAACTAGTGATTATCTATTGTGATAACACCAGTGCAATAAACATTTTGAAGAATCCAGTCATGCATGCAAAGACTAAACACATTGTAATCAAGTATCATTATTTGAGAGAACAAGTTTAAGAGAAAGAAGTGACACTTGAGTATGTGCAGTCAAAAGAACAATTGGATGATATCTTCACCAAGACACTGCCCAAAGATACATTTGAGTACCTGAGAAAGAGACTAGGGGTCAAACCCTTGTCTACCAGTCAGTAAAAGACTGAAGGCTACATCAGCCTATATATTATCAGAATATCAGAAATGTTGATGCAAGAAAAGAGAAAAACTTCAAAGCTACATCTATATACAAACAGGTATATATCAGAAACAAGCACCAAAGCATAATGTTGTATTATTAATGGATAAGGGAAATTCAAGGAATATATTATGGATAAGAGGAAAATGATTATTTGACATGAATGTCACATATTTGAAACAATTGGCAATAGACTCTGTTTCAATATTTGATTGGCATTGTTGTCAAAGGGAGAGAGATTATCCATATTATCACATTATTTTGAGAAAAGGAAAAGAGATTATCCATTATCAGATCACTCCAACAGGGAGAGATTATATCCTAAGGGAGAGAAAATTGTATGAAAGATTACACAAAGAGAAAGTTGCTGAAAAGAGGACAAGACATCAAAGTAGAAATTGACACCAGAGGAGATTCAACATATTAGAAAATAGAAAGCTACAAGAATCAAATCTAAGCTAAAACAAAGCTTACCGAAGTTCAGACATTTATCAATTATCAAACAAAGACTGGTAGTTTGATGAATCTCAACAATTGTATTTCATATTGTATTAGAAATAGTATAGTGTGATAATATAAGTTTTGTTGCCATCAATGCCAAAGGGAGAGATTGATGACATATAACTGATTGAATGTTTGAAAATGTTAAGTTGATGATAATGCAAGGCATTAAATCAGTTAAGAGTTTGTATTGTCATTGATGTCAACTTGATATAATCTATATGGTCATGTGCATAATGCCAAAGACTTCAGAGAATCAATGGAACAAAGGTTATGCTTTCAACAACGCATAAAAGTCAAGTATTCACTAAGTGACAGACAAAACCGATAGAGTGCACACCATCGGTAAAGTCAAAGAAGAAAAGTCACAGTGATACTCGACGTACTGAAGACAGTGTTGCTCAACGAAGCAAACCACAGGTTGCCCGATGAACTAAAGACACTATTGCCCGACGAGTAAAAATCTAACGATGCTCGATGGACAAAGATCCCAAAGCTATCTGGAGTCACACTGATGGAACTGGCAGTTCTAACTGATGACTAACTGAAGAGTTGACCGATGGAACAGAGAGTTCAGAAAATGACAAAATATCTAGCTGGAAAGAGCTAAAGGTAGACTTAACTGGTTGTTTTCATTGTTTTATTCGACCAGAGTTAAGTGATTGATTTAAAGAATATTTGTATAGTTGGCAAGAATATAACTATGAGATAAATTAGGAGTTATGCTTTAAATTAGATTGGATGGATTATTTTTCACGCCAAGAATCAAGAATCAAGAAACAGTGAATATCATGTCCATATAAGAGACATGCTTAATTCATTTCCACACACATTCATAGAAAAGGGATTAAGGGGAGTGAATGAAAATAAGATGCTGAAGAGAATCTGATGAAGAACAACTTCATACAGTATTGGTCAATCAGGCTGAAGGAAGAGCTAAGGAATTCTGTAGACACCGACAAACAGTGAGCACAACATCACAGAGAAAAAAGTGTGGAGCACAAAGAATTGAATTGATATATTGATCAGAGAGGTAATGTACTTAAATAGATCTAAAAATATGCAATTCAAGTTGCATTAGAAATAGGTCATTTTGTTTCAGTTTAACCATTGAAGCATCAAGTCTCTTAATAGAGAAAAACTTGACAGTCTTCTATATATTGAGGTACATCCCAAGGAGTGCCAAAAAGGTTGATTCATGAAAGTAGCACTAGATTTACCTAAAGCATATTAACATTTTAAGAAAGAGGTTGATTCAAGGATGGTAGAAAACTAAGTTTCCCGATACTAAGTGACAACCTATATGTATAAAATCCTCTAACAAGGTCACACCTAACAGTGTGTTTGTAACCTTTAACAGGGTTGGCTCTTAAAAGGGCTCACTTCAGAAGAGTGAAAATTTGGGGTACCAGTCCCAGTGGTTTTTCCCTCCACATTAAAATCCAAGTGTTATGTGTGTATGGTTTATTACTTTACTATTTTATATTTCACATATGCATTTCTGGATATATTGGTATACTCTGCTTATTTGTTGTATTTCGGTAAATAGTTATACTGCATATCAATAATAAAAAAGAATAAGGACAGACAAGGAAAAATGATAGACAGTTAATCATTATAAGTATTTCATGGCATGCATCTTGTAGGGACTTAATAATCTGAGGTTTATTTGAATGGTGGTTAGTGATTAAAGGATAAATTTTTGAGGCCACTGATTCACCCCCCCCTCTCAGTTATTACTAACACATGGTCCTTGTTTGGCACTAGAGATAGCTTCATATACTGTACTAGATGTGTAACCTTTAGCATCTTTTCCACCATCTCTAAATGATGTTGAGAAAGATTTGGAGGAATATTATTTTCTAGATTAGCTCGCTTGTGCAGTAGATTATTATTGTGTTTTCTTCCATGTATGTGATCCCCATAATGTGATGCTAGGTGTTTCTTAGTATTTTATTAATATCTCTTTAGATGAACCTATAAGGGTGGAAAAGAGGAATCAATAACATAAGAAAACCTAAATCACTTCTCATTTTTAAAAATCATACATTTTGGAAGGAAAAATGCCCTACTAGGTTTGAGATGAGACTCAAAAACTGATTTGGACAAAGGTTCCTCCACTAAAATATGGATTAATAAAAATGATAAGGATGTGTAAATGTACTTAAAGTGACTAAGGTGATTTATTAGACAACTTGTAGAAAACTAGAAATAAAAAACTAATACATGCAGATAATGAGCAGAAAATTAAATAATTGGAAAAGTAGATTAGAGGACAAACTTGTGTGTGAAATTTGAGAAGAAAATGGTAAGAACAGTTTGAAAGTTGACTTGTACCCAGGGATAGTTCAAAAATGGTAAACTGTACCTAACTATTTTGACTTGAATTTTCTAGGTCTTACTGATTGTATCTAATCTTTGTGATTCTGATCCGATGGATTTGGAACCTATTCCTGCGCACAAAAAAATTGGGAAAAAGATTGTATAAAGAATTTTTTCCTTGGTCAAAATACTGTTTATGAATCAACCTTGAAAATGGAAAGAGATTGCATAAAGGAAAATATGTGAAAAGGAAAATGGTATATTTACCTTGAATAAACCCTTTGTTATTTATGTGGAGCCTAATCAGACTCAGGTTCTTTCAGTATGGTTTCCCCCCAGACTTATCTACAGGGGTTTGGGGGCAGCGCCCCCAAACTCAAGGTCAAGGGGCAGAGCCCCTTGCGGGGTCCTGGGGAAATGCCAATTCTCCATCAATTCTCAATTAGTCAGAGTAGTTTTTTCTTAATAATATTGTAAAGGGTCGACCATCAATTCTCCATTAGTCAGACTATTTTTTGCCCTAATTAGGTTAGGTCAAATATACTTGTGAAAAGGGCTTAGGGTTTTGATATTTCATTGTATGAGGGAATTTTTCATAGCTTCTTGTGACCGTATTGAGTTGCAGGTTTTAGATTGTAATCACTGGATAATAATAAAGATATTGGACTCGCTGTCAGTGGATGTAGCCTAGGGATTGGGTGAACCACGTTAAATCTCTGTGTCTTTGTGTTCTCTTCTGTGCATTAATATTTGCATTTTTCTGCTTATTATTCTAACACCCTCATGAATGAATATAGAAATTTCTCATACCCATGAAGATGCTTGAAATGTGCTTGAGATCCAAAAATTTGATCTTAGAATTGAATGTAGAATCAAGGATTCCCTCACAAATGAAGGATAAAGAGGAAGAATTCTTTCTTGATTGAGAATTCCTCTACTTTGTCACCATGGGAGAGAAAAATGTATCAATTGGAGAAAACTTGAATGATCTTGAAGGATTTAGAGACTTGGAGATATTGATCTTTGGTGCTTTCCTTCAAATCTTGAATCCAAATGCTCAATTCTTCTTGCTTGTTTGAAATTCTTGATCACTTGATTCCCCAAAAATTTAGATTATGTATGCCTATTAAAATGAGGAGAGATAAGGTATTTTATACTTACTCTATCATTTCTAGATGAAAAGATGACTCAGGTCAACAAAAATTTCAAAACTCCTGCAAATATCTTGGCATTGAGCTCCAGGTTATGTTTGGGACCCAATTGCTAGGGACAAGTCACCATTGGGGAATATTCCTAGTTATAGGTCACCATTGGAAAACTATACCCTAGAAAATGATCCAAAATATAGAGGAGATATTGGAATGGAGGAAAAGAAGTGGGGGGAGAAAGGATAGGTTGCTAGGATCAAGAATAATGGACATTGTGACCTTGAAAACACCAAAATGAGGTCTAATATGTCCTAGTAAAGTAACCAATTAATACTTTTAATCCCCCCTTTAGTGGGAGTATGAGACAAGCTAATGCTCACAATAAAGTAGATAAATACATAAGAATGATATTTTCAAGGTCAAGGGGAGAGAGAGAGAGAGAGAGAGAGAGAGAGAGAGAGAGAGAGAGCACTATCCTAGTAAGGTATTTTGTTGCTATGGATCACGCGAAGATAAAGCACTACAAAAGAAAGCTTTTTTATGCTAGTCAATCCATCAAAAAAGATCATTCCTTAATGAAAGCATTGTCTCCATTAAGGGATCTGACAAGGGTGATCAATCCTAAGGAAAGAATCGTCTTCATAGGGATCAAAGAAAAGGAAGATTAGTCCTTAAGGAAAGCATTGTCTTCATTAAGGGATCTAAGGCAGGGAGGATTTTTCCTTAAGGAAATATTTTTTTTTCGTTAAGGGACACAATGAAATAATAAACACAAGGAAATAATTGTCCCCTTGGCCATCTACAAGAGAGGTTTCATTGGAAGATTGTGTATGTGTTTGCAAAATGTGAAACAGAGAGTGAAGTGTATGCCCCCACGTTAAAGCAATTGCAAACACTTTAATCAAAGCAATGAATTTTGTTAGAATAACTAAAAGGGGGGTGAATCAGTGGCCTCAAATTTTTTCCAATAAATGAACTTAAAAACTTAGTGCCACAATATTAAGCCTCTAGTTATCTTCAGTCCTACAAGATGAATGCCTTCAAATAATCTTAACAAATAAATATTGCTCAGAGTTCACTATTTAAACCTTATTCTTACTGTTTATCGATTATCAGTCTTTCATTTACAGAAATACAATAAATTGTTTAGTGTATATCGATCAATCTAGATTAGTTATGTGTAATGCAAAACACTAAATTAATGACTCATAAACACATTGACACGTGGATTTTTAACATGGAAACCTTGTTAAGGGAAAAACCACTTGGGAGCGGTAACCCAAAATTTTCACTCTTTCGAAGTGAGCTTGGTGAAGAGCCAACCCTATTAAAGGTTACAAACACAATGTTAGGTGTGACCTTGTTAGAGGATTTAAATAGAATAGTTTGTCACTTGATATCTGGCATCTCTAAGCTACCTTCTATGACTAAACCCAGTGTAGTTTGTCAAATGGTATCTGGCATGTCATGCTATATTCATGATCAAAATTTTTGATACTCCTTGGGATGTATCTCAATATAGAAAGGATTGTTAAGTCCTACTCGGTTAAGAGACTTTATGATCCAATGGTTAAATTGAAACAGTAAATGATATGTTCACATACACAACTATAGACTTGCAGATTTTATGATCTATTGTAAGCTCATAATACCTTTATGATAAATGTATCTTTTCAATACCTTTGCTCCACTTCTTTCTGCTCGGTGATGCTGTGCTTCTCTGTTGCTTAGTGTCCGCATAAATCTTTAGCTCTTTCCTTTGCTTGATTGATCAGGACTGTATGAAGTTGTTCTTCATCAGTTTCTCTCTAGCATCCTCTTCTTCTATTCACTCCCCTAATTCATAATGAATTAGATTGTCTCTTTATAGCCATGATATCATCGTTTCTTTGAATTCCTTTTTATTTGGTGTGATCCACAATTTTAGCCAATCTTGCTTTAAATATTTACTTACGTTTTATCCCGTAGATTTCTCTTTAACAACTGGAATAAAAAAGATTTAAATCTTTCACTTATCTTTGGCTTTAACTTGTTGATGAAAACAATGTTAACAACTAGTTAACTCTATCTTTAGCTCTTGCCAGCTAAGTTTTTTGTCATTTATGAACTTCAGTTCTTTTCAGTGTTTAACTCTTTGATAGCTTTGGTCAACAATTCATTTCTCCTCAGCATCTCCGTCGGGGTTTTCTGTCCATCAGGGTTGTTTGTCTGTCAGGGTTGTCTGTCCATCGGGTATCACTATGAAGTTTTGATCATCAGTAATGCTTGTGATTCTTCTCATCGGTAATTCTTGTCGGTTTCTTTCTCGGGAAACACTATGACTTTAATTTTGGGTTTCTCTATCCGCCGGGGTACACTGCCTATCAGTGTTTGTAGTCACTAAGTGAATAGTGATCTTTAATGCATTATTGAAAGCATAACCTTTATCTCTGATTCTCTGAAGTCTTTGACACTTTGTATATAGCCAATTAGATTATATCAAGTTTACATCAATGACAATACACTCCATTAACTAATTTAATGTCTTGCATTATCTTTCTGCATTTTGGTGATCAACTTAACATCTTCAAACATTCAATTAGTTATAGTTCATCAATCTCTCCCTTTGGTATTGATGGAAACACACTACATTATCACACTATATTATTACTAATACAATATGAAATATATCAGTTGTATTTCATCAATATCTCCCATATCTTTTGTTCTATAAATAATACAAATGTTTGGCTCTCGGTAAGCTCATACAACTTAGATTTGTTTCTTGCAGAGTGATTTCTTCAATCTTTAATCCCTTTACAGGATAGATGTATCAACTTTTGTCTTTTTTCCTGATATGTGCTCTCCCTTGATTGTTCCTCTCCTCGATCATCTCTTTTTCTTTTGAATACAATAAGTCATCTCATGATACTTCTCTCCCTTATAGGTTACATCTCTCCCTTATGATATCTTCTCTCCCTTAGATGGATAATGATAATCTCTCCTTTTGAAAAAAATTCCAAAGTAAAATTTGATCATGCTAAAGTTATATCCTTCCACTTTTTTATAATTTACTCCTTGAATTTTCCTATCCATCAGCAATACAACTCTGTATTAGCCAAATTATCTCTGGTGTTCGGTGTAGATTTATACCTTGTTGTGTAAAAATGTATCTTTGCAGTCCATTTCCTTTTTTGCATTAACATAAATGATCTTTTGATTTGTGTATAGGCTGATGCAATTCCCTGGTCATCTTACTGATCGGTAGACAAGGGTTGGACCCCTAGTCTCTTTCTCAGGTACTCAAATGTTTCTTTCAGTAATGGATTAGTAAATATGTCAGCTAATTATTCCTTGGATTGGACATATTATAGTATCACTTCTTTTACTTGCACTTGTTCTCTTAAGTAATGATATTTGATTTCTATATGCTTAGTCTTAGCATGCATGACTGGATTATTTTATATGTTTATTGCTCTAGTATTACACTAATAAAATTTTTCTCAATTTTCGACGAGCATAGGTCAATTTTTTGAGTGTCCAAGGTAGCTCAACCGACCAAAGTCGTCGTGGAAGTTTTTTTGTCAAAATTTTCCAAGACTAGCCGAGTCATCGTAACACCAATGACATAAAGGTTGGAAAAAATGGGTGTGGGGAGATGTGTGCATGTGCCTTTCACCTTAAAACCCTTTTCACAATGAGTCACTTGTACGATGGTATGCCAACACAAGTTCCTCGAAGGAGAGACAATAATTCATCAATTTATTCATTGTTTGTATAAGTTTCTCGTTGATCGTAAATGTAACGAAGGTCGAAAAACTGACAATATGTTTTTTAATATATATATATATATATATA
>MU224157.1:556788-567330 GCA_018584345.1 Thuja plicata
TCTTGAAACTAAAGAAAATATATCAAACACCATTGAAGCTCAACTGTGATCTCTATATGAAATCGCCAATCATGCATTTGTCAATCATGCTTCCCTGCCTACATTGCTAAGCCTATGATAATTTTATTGACTTTCTCTATCATTTATTTTACCATAAATTAGGGCAACTCCCTCATTGATGAGATTCTATTGTAAAATCTACGATTTCTGGTTTTTAGTTTGGAGATTGAAATTTGTTTGAAAGTCTCCAAAGACGTTTCAAATCATCCATTTTGAATGCATGTTGCAAACATGGCAATTCTCAAGACCACATTTTATTGAGGGTTTGTGTCAAACAGAACATTTCATGAGTTAGTTAACATGTCAGGCTTAAGCTTCCACGTTTTGCATATATCACTGCCATGGCATCCATTGTTTTGATGCAGTGATTTCACCTACAAATTGCATTGGTCGTATAGAAGTTTCTAGATATTATTCAACAAATCTATGGTCTGTGCATCATGCTACCTAGTCATTTCCTTGGTTTAGAAACCCTCTATACCTGTGCGTGTTGATGGATGTCCATAAATTACTATTACTAAACCCAGAGATGTGCATTTTAATATACATATATGAGCATGCATACATACCAGCGCTCCAACTCGTGACATGCCACTGGGTGATAACTTGTAATGCTAAGGGCCACCCAATAAGAATCAGATGTTGTACACTGGATTGAAGAGCATCCAACACTTGAGGTTCCAAAATATCTGAGGCCTCTTCGCGCAATAAAATCCTTCCGGCCTCCCCTCTGCACAATGATGCCCTAGTCCTTTTGGCCTCCACTCTGCAACGTGCAATTAAAACAAAATGAAATTAACAATGAAAGCGATCACCCCTTTTTTTTAGTTATATGCCCAGGTTCGTCGGAATTTTGACGAACACGGGCATGGATTAAAAAAAATTAAAATTTCCTTCAATAAACCAACAAAGAAAAAACATTTTAATGGTTCGCGGGAAATGATGGTTGATTTTTAGGGTATAATGTATTAGTGTTATCACAATAGATAATTGGGTAAAAGTACAAACCTGTGTCACACTTTTATAAAGGAAGAGGACCACGACATGCAAAATAGTTATACTTTAACGACATAAAAGTGACATTTGTATTTAGAGTTTGGAAATGATGTAAACTATTGAAATGTGTAAAATTGGATGTAGTTTATGCCTATAATTGTTTAAAAAAAAATTGAACAAGAATTGACATAGTTTTTTATTTTTAGAAGTCCATTTTTTAATTGTTGAAAAATGCTAAAAGTTGAGGGTCTAGTTCCCACCAACAAAATATATGTAAATAGTCTTTTTTTCCTCTGATTTCAAAATATGTTTTAGATGACATGTACAACTAGTGCAAAAAAAAAGAGATTGGTTTTCGGTATATATTTTGTCTGTTATAACTATTCAAAGTCGGAGTTACCTGAAATTAATATTTTTTGTCTCCTGCCTAATTTTCCCTAGCAAATCTACACCAAATACAAAACAAATTATATATTCTTGAAGAGGACTCTCTCCTCTAGTGTTAAATATAAGTTTTAAATTTTTTTGACATGATTTGCTATTTTTTTCTTTTTTCGAACGAGCATGTTCTTCAATGTTAAAATACCTACTTGGATTTTTTTAAACTTATAATATATTATATGTAATCAAAAGACTATAAAACTTGTAAGACCATAATCTAGACTCCGAGCTCTACAAAAGAGTATTTTTAGATTTTAAATTTTTTTTAGTTTTGGTGGACAATTAAGCCCCAGAAGTGATGTGTTACCAATTTTCCCTTTTTTGCTTATTTGGCTGTCACATGGGATGCCACAAAAGTAATTTTGGCTGAAACAGTTCTGGCTGAAACCGGCTCGGTTGGAATTGTTTCGGCCGAAACTAAGGCTAACCAAACATGGTCGCGTGGATGACCACGAACCTCAAAGCCGATATATATAAACATTTATTTTTTTAAATTTAAAAGCAATTATCAATTATTCTGACTTAGAAAATGTTTTTTTAATAAAATCATTTTTTTAATTGTTTTAAAGGTGTATTTTTGGGTATTAAAGGGCAACTACGAATCAAGATTATCAAGGAGGTTTGTATTATTTGCAATTTTTTTTAATAGTTTTTTGAGATTTTTTTGTGTTTTTTATTAAAGCATTCTTCAATATTAAATTATGAACTTTTCAATATTATTTTTTATTTTTTTATCAAGAGTATATGGTTTTGTGTATGCAGGTGAATCGAAAGTCTCAATTTGAACAATTTGTGCAATGGAGAATAAAAGGAACATAACAAGAAAATATGATCGAATAAAGGATGAGAAAATGAAAGGTCATACAAAATGTAATGAAGATGAACCTGTTGAAGTCCAAGAAGATCCAATTCAAGTAGGGGAACAACTTTGTGGAAATATATCTTTTGACATGGGCAATTTGATGGAGATGGATGGGGATTTATTTTTCAGTCAATTTTCATCTGAAAAATTGGTACCTGAAAGCACACTAAAAAATAATGGAAAAAGATTTAGGATGAATATTTTCAAAATAAATGTCTGATTGGAAAAACACAATTATTTTCTAGGTTATTTAGGAAAAAAGAAATGACTTCTGTTTTGGAGTTTTTAGGTGTTGATAACAAGAAAAACTTAGAAGACAATGTAAATCAAACAATAGTTAAAAATTTGCAAGATGCATTGAACGTCGTTAACAACTCAAGTTGAGGAGTCGATTTAAGTGTTGCACGTAGAGCATTGATGACTACTTTATCTAGTAGGAGGTTGACACAGAGAAAATAAGTACATGCAATTTCTGATTTATTGAATGTATCTAAAAGAACTGTTCAAAGATATATCAGGAAGAGAAATATGTTAGATGAAAATATTCAAAAGAATTGGGTTAATAATTGTAGACTTCCTTGAAAAGACAAAATTTTTGAAGATGTAAAAAGACGGGTCATTGAATATTGGACCGCTCACTCTCGTGTTTCTTCTAATAGAAGGGATACTATACATATGAAAGATGAAGAGACCGGTATGAAAACTGCACATCCAAAACATTTTATAGATACAACACAAAGTGAATTGTTTGAAGCATTCAAGCAAGAATTTTCAGATGTGAAAATATATCAAAGAATGTTTGAGAGGTTGCACCCTTGATTTGTACACATAAATAAGGTACGTGAATTTTTTTTTTGTCAAAATCTTGTTGAGTTTCATCTATATTTGCAATCATATAAAAAGGTTATGGCAGTACTTAATTCAGATATGGTCATCCCTGGAAGTACGACACAATTTGTGCTCGTGAGATCTAACAGTCGACTAGACAGTTTTAAGTGAAAGTGAAATTCATAACTTAAAATTGTATAAAGCACCATTTGATGAAGAGCAAGCTAAGGAAATCAAAAAGTAGAGACGTTTCGATTATTCTACATTGGTCGTGTGTGATCGATTGAAGGATAAACTAGGAATTCAGCAGAAGAAAGGTATTTACATCATCTAGCCATGGATGCACCTATTATTTTCGATGTTATAGATCAACCTAGGTATAAGTTTAAGAAACATCCATTCAAATCATGTGAAGAAGATCCAGAGGGAGCATTTTCCCAAACCCCGTATGGAATGTTACATGTAGAAGATATTAGGGCTTACATACATTGTAAGTATGACATACTGAGAATTGATGATATATCAACTGAGATGGATTATATGACTAAAAATGGAGTCATGAGAGAAGTATACAAACATATTAGTCAACTGAGCATAATGAAAATTTTGGATTTATGTTAATTCGATGAAGATGAATGGTTCAAAATAATGTTAATTAGGGTTCATGATTAGTTTATCTAGATTGGTGATCAACCTGTGAAGATTTGTAGTGACCTAATCCATGAGATCATTGGATTGGACAACACCAGAGTCATCCCTATTGCGGAGAAACATGTGAAGAAAGAAGTTGAAACCCTCACTCATTCCAAATGGGACAGATGAGCAATGATAGTAAATGACATCTTTCAGCAAGATGTAAAATTGATTGCGATGATACTTGGCTACAAGTTCTACTACAGTAGCAAACCTAATTCAATATTTGCTGGAGTAATCATGATGGCATGGAGAATGCTGAAGGAAAATGTAAAGTATAATCTATGTGAAGTTTTGGAACAAATATTCCTTGAGAATGTGAAGCTTGTGAAGAAGGAAAAATCAAAAACCTTTAGATTTGGTTCATTGTTGATGCATATGTTCATTCATATTGAGCACAAGTTTCCTGGTTTACATCCTAGTGGCTGGAAATCTGGAGTACCTACTGGCATATTGATTTCACAGAGCTACAAAAGATAGAATGCTACTTGGGTTGATGGTGAATTATTTGGTATGATCAAGATACTACAGAGATAGATGAAGACAAGATACAGAATACATGAAGACATTGTTGAGAAATACAAAGATACAATCTATTTTATGGTTGAAACTGATTGTGTATGTTTTGAAGCAGTCATACCCAGGAAGAAATGGTGTTATCCCATGGGTTATGAAGTGAATTCTGAAGTACTTACCATGCAAGTAGAACATGTCCTTGCATCAGAGATTGATTCAACAGAGGAAAGATGGGGAACTTATGAATAAAAGTTAGTAAAAGTGAGAGAAGAACATACTAGAGGTCTGAGGAAGAGAAAGATTGAAAATCTTGTACATGAATGCAGAGTTAAAGCTGGATTGATAGAAGAGGAACTAAAAGAAGTCAAAAAGAAGATGGCAGAAAGATCACTTGGACCAGCAAGTGGAAGTACTACAACCCCTCCCACTCTTGAGGTAATTATGGTAGATAGTCCATCTCCTCCTGAACCGCAAACAACACAAGCTGAAAATATCACTTCTAGAGTAACAAGATCAAGCATGCATACATCGCCTAAAGAGAAGAACACAACAGGAGAAGAGAAGAAAGCAGAAAAACACATTTGGAAACCTGACCTGAAGATGCTAGAGAAGAGAGCATTAGAGAAAGGCAAATTGGTTACAATTGATAAATACTATAACAGGTATGAAGAAGCAGACAAACTTAAAATTGAGGACATTGTGATAGAGCACCTACTTACTTTCAAGAAGACACTGTTAGAAATTGAAGGAAGCATACCTATAGACCTATATGGGAGATTGAAGATAAGAAAACATGTTGCACAAATTGAAGATGATACAATCAGAAACCAAGAAATAGATAACATGTTTCCTGTGATATCAGTTCAAGAAAGGAACATAATATACAAGGAACTAAAACCTCTATTAAGGACCAAGGGAAGATTATTGAAAATCATGGCGAGGAAGTATGATGAAATCATTGAGGAAATTCAGAAAGCACTAGAGAAGATATTGATGAGTACTACTTCTATTAAGCCCTCACCTCCTAAAACCACTTTTCCCACACAATTGGGAATGGGTGAGAACTCAGAAGCAACAGAGACAACTTCTAAAAGGAGTGGAGAAACAGATTTCTATGTTTCTGGTGTAGTAGTAACTCTTGACACCTCTCAAGATGAAAATGACCCTTTTTTAGGGAATATGGATATTTCTGTGGCAGATGAGGATGAACATAAATAGGAAGAAGAATAGAAGAATGAAGAGGATCAGAAGAAGGAAGAAGAGTAGAAGGAAGATGAAAAGAAGACAGATCAGAAAGAGGATGAAAAGAAAGAGGTAAACACATCCTCCATTTCATTGTTGGCAAGCAGTGATGTAAATGTTGATAGCATGGATGAAGTTGAATTAGTAAAATTGGCATTTACTGCTTTGAACAAAGAAAAGGAAAGATCAGGACAGAAAGGAGACAAGAAGGCAAAAGTAATCACAAGAGCAATTGATATTGTAAACAAATTGCTTCCAACACCTATTGTTTTCTAGAACAAACATGACATTGAAAATCTGAGAATCACACTTGATGAATTTGATGGGCACTATGAGAACCTATTAAAGATAAAAAAGGAAAAGGCACAGAAGACTTACTCAGAGAAGAAGATAACAACATTCTGCAAATCTATCACATGGGACTTAGGCATTGTGAAAACTTGCTTGACAAATGCAAGAAGCTGCATTGGACATGGGAGAAAATTGTTTAGCTACTGCATGAATCCAATAAGGCATATTCAGAATGTAGAAGACGTTATTGCCAAAGAAAGGGCAACTCTAAACAGTATGATGGATGGTTGTGAAACATCTTCACAATCCACAACAAAGTTAGACAAAGAAGTCACAAGGATTTTAGCTAAACTCAGCATATCAGACAATGAGAAAGGGAGAGTATTGACAAGATTCAATTTGTTGAAAATCTTTATCACTCCTAAGTTATCAATACTTGAGGTTCATCTCTCAGACTTGGAGAAAGTGACAGATTCATTAGATAAATCTAAGCCCACGGACTTGAAAGAAGTTGAGATCACATCATTTGCAATGAATGGCTTAATTCACATTAGCCAAATTTTGTTCAAAACATGGACTGCAGAAGTGAAGATCTTGGAAGAGTCCTTTCAGGATATTTTGAAAATGGTAAGCAAGAATTAAAACCTATTGTTGTATATGCACCTTTGTTATTGTTGTCAAAGGGGGAGAAGAGTAAAAAAAAAAATATAGATGTATATATAATATAAAAAAAATTATATAAAGAAGAAAACAAAAGAGAAAAAAAAAGGAAGATTATAGAGGAGACAGATTTGTTGGAACACTTATTCATTTTTTTGTTAAGTGTTGCCATCAATGCCAAAGAGAGAGATTGTTGGCAAGTAATAAATTTTGTGTAAATGTGATTTACTTTTGTGTTGTCATTTATGGCAACACATCTGGGTTTCAGATCGATTCCAGAAAAGATAAGTTTTGATGACTCAGAAATTGACTAAGTGTAGAAGCATAGATACAGATGTGTTTTGGATGTCGAAGATTGAGATTGATGATTTAGGACAAGCGAGCTTAGAGGAAGATAGTATGGGGTATGTATGACCTCCACCTAAGATCAATTTGGATTTGGTTGAGTCTACGGTGAGTTAGACAGAATTGAAGACAGACAGACTACTGCAGAACAACGAAACAAAGCAGTTTGATAGTAGCAAAGATTGAGGGAGTATGGCTTGGACTCCAGACAATTGAAGTTGTATTTTGGTTGTTGATAACCTCCACATTGACTATGGAAGAGCGCTGACAATGCATTTAGTATTTACTATATTAAATGTATTTTGTATTGAAGGCCGACTTAGCAATATTTGTAATATTCATACTAAGAGCCAACTTTGTAAAGTTGTGAGATATATATGTAAGAGATTTTTGATAAAGATAGTTTGAAAAAATGTTGAGTGGTCAGTGGACAATTGGACAAGTTGTTGAGAAAATAGCAGAGTAGAGAATGACAAAGATCATTAAAGAACATTAAAAGGAACTATCTAAGCACTAGGGTTGCTTGTTTTTGTTCATGACTGAGAACACTTTGTAACCTGGCTTATATTGTAAGAGTTGTAAGCTCAGTTGGCCCCTAACAAGGTGTTGTGAATCTTTAATAGGGTTGTAATTCCTTTAACAAGGAAATGTACTATGTAATATTCAGCTCCTAACAGGGCTAGGTCTCTTTACAGGGACATTATACTTTAGTACATGCTTGTGGGTACCATCCCCATCGGGGTTTTCCCTTGGCCAAGGTTTCCTCAAAAACAAAATATGGTGTTATGAGTACTGTGTCATTTTCTTATGTTCTTTTTTTTACTACAAGTTTATGGTTAATATTTAAATGGTTGAAGAATTTAATTAAGTGCTATAATACTGATTCACCCCCTCTCTCAGTATTATCCAATCCTAACAAAACTAAGCTTCTGAACCATCTCCTTAGAAACCAAGTTATCAGTACTTCCTACAACAATCACCTTACAACATTTACCACCATACTTACACATAGTCCTGAACAAGTTCTTCCTTTGAAAAGAATCAACTTGTTTCATGGGTAGCAATGTTCTCCTAAGAAAAAGATTCACACCTTCCACCTCATGTTCATTCTCTGCAACTTCATTCACCAGAGCATTTCGATGACTACCAGCCTTCCTATCTGCATGGGGACATTCAAATGACCGATGTCCCTCTTCACCAAAAGTTATAACATGTACCTTTGAATACACCTCTACTTGCCCTTCTCCTTGGTTCAACAGGTTTTGGTTCCTCCTCAACTCTTTATCCTTTACTATCTACTCTTGCTTATCTTTCCCTTAGAAGTTACCTTGATGTTTCCTTTTGAACTTATCTTCTACCTTTAGTGCATATTGATAAGCATCCTCAATCGAACCAATATTCAACATGCCAATCTCATCCTGGATATTGAATCTGAGACCATTAACATATCTGGAAACCTTTTCCTTAGAAATCTCTCTATGCCCAAATCTAATAGTTAGCTTGTATAACTCCTCGGTATAGTCTTTCACATTGATATCTTTCTGCTTCAGATTCTGCAACTTCTTAAACAACTCAAGTTCATAGTCGGTAGGTATGAACTTAGCTTTCAATATTGTCACCATTAATCTCCACCGAGTGATATTCATCTCACCTTCTTCCTCCCTATCTCTCTGTAACTCTTTCACCATAAGGCAGCATGTCCTTTTAACTTAGTCTGTGCTAATGTCACTCTAAGAGGGTCTCCAATATCTTCTAGCTCAAAGTAGTCTTCTAATTCACCGATCCAATCAATCAGGTCTTCGGGGTTCAATGTACCTAAAAATTAGAAACTTCCATCCTATGACTTGTATTCAACCAAGCCATAGATCTTTCCAACTGATTAGCTCTTTCATCCCTACTATGTCCAGCACCTTCGGTAGCAACTTCAAAATCTTTGGCAACTTCCTCATAGCCATCCTTTGTTATAGGGTTCATTTGCAAACCAGTGATAGCCCTCATGATTTCAACTACCATCTCATTCTTCATCGCCGCTATCTCAGATCTAAACCTTTCTGTCACTTTTCATTCCACCTTATAGGAGAGATTTGGAATCGCCCTAGGGTCCAATCTTCTCGAAGGCATATTCCAAGATCTTTGAAAACCCTCTGCAACAAATCCCAACTAGCCACCTTGTGACAACCTCCGAACTATCTTCAAGTCAGATCACAACTTGCTACCTTGCACAAACAGTCAGACAGGTTTCACAAGTCTAGGAACACGAACCTGCAACCTTCACTCGGATCAACCAGATCAACCTCGCCCTGATAATGAACCAGCTCTGATACTACTTGACATTGTCAAGCTCGAATGATCCAATAAAGGACTATCCAAACTTGCAGCCAACAACAAGACAACAACAAAAACCAAACACACACGGATATAACAACTTATATCAATTTACATCCATATTCAGATCCAATTACATGCAACATGTCAGGTTGTAAGGCCTTCCAGGTTACAACCAAAAAAATATAAGTTCAACAAGATCTCGTAGGATCCAACTTCACCAACCTACCTTATAGCTAAGTCGAAGAAACAATATCTTCTTGTGCTCGCAAGCCACCAAGCAATCTTACAAGTTTCTTTCTCCGCACTTACTACTTATTGTCTATTGTCAAACTCCCTCTCTCTACCTCTGCTACTCCCCCCCTCAAAATGCTATCTACACTCTCCTTATATATAACACAACCACAAGTCGACTTCACAAATAATTATTAAATGAGAGTCGGCCCATTACAATCCACAATGAATCATATTAAATGACCCAGTCGGCTACAAACAAACAATAAATACATAGAAGAAAGTACCAAATCAGATTTAGGTCCACACAAGATCCAATGGATCAAATCCGCACGCCTCAAAACTCTCATGATCCCAATGACCCCCTCAAATTACGGATGCAATCTCCAATGTCCGCCCAATCCATAAAAAGCCAGTCGGTGAACGCATCAACCGAGACCCCCAAATCGGTACCGAGCACAAACAAAGCCACCGAGCCCATTTAGTGAATCAACACTACCAACAGACATCGAGTCCGTTCGGTGAAACAAAACACTCCCTCCACCGAGAACCGAGCACCGAAATGACCGAGAACAACCAGAATCCACCGAGCTTTGCCAACTCACCTACTGAGCACCAAACAAAACTTAAACATATTTTTGGTCGACACAGGATTGCCAACATTCCTAGGATTCTCCTGCATCAGATCTACAGTTCAAAAACGAGAGTGACAAGTTAAACTATTTTGAAGATGTGTTGATTGCACATATATTATTTTGACAAATAAATATAACCAGAGCATCTAGAAGTGCTACATAGTGTAATGTAGCATTAGAGTCTTTGTGGTAGAAAAATGAAGAGTGAGAGATAATGAAATGGAATATTAAAGTAATTGAACATTGATCTGATTGAAAGTAAGTATGCATGTAACAAAGGTTTAACAAACAGATTCATAACAACAATGAAAAAAATATTGAGCCTTGAATTTGCAGGTAATGCTCATATACAAAGAAAAGAAACCAATTAGTTTATATATATATATATATATATATATATATATATATATATAT
>MU224157.1:569126-580728 GCA_018584345.1 Thuja plicata
ATTGGAAGCTGATCCCCTGAGAAATATAAAATCTAGTGTGAACAAAGTGTTGGTTATGATAACAGAGCCATTGTGGTAAAGTAGAAACCTTAAACATACAAAATCAACGGACATTAGAAACCTATGGTCATCTTCACATTGGCACCAAGGTTTAGCGCTTGATGAATTATTTCAGCACTATCATGGCGAGGAGGGTTAAACAAAGACTGCCAATCAATGAATTTCCATGGACATCCACCACTTTCTTTTCTCTTAGCATATCAAAGAGACCTTAAACAAGGATTCCAATAACAATTTTGCATAGAAAATTGAAAGATGCTGTATAACAAGAGAAAATCAATAAACCTTGCATCTCCTTATATGATGCCAAATTAAAACCAGCAAACCTGTCTAGATACAACAAGAGATTGAATTCCACATTCATCAAATTTATTAATTACTGAATGCACCTTGTTTCTTATATCTTGAGTGCATTTGCAGAGGTCAATAAAATGTCAGAGCATAAAAACAAATAGATACACCATTTAGAAGAACAGAGCATAAACCTATGCACTATAAAATGCTAAGCTGGATACATTTAGAAGGATTTGAAGTAATTAATTTTTAAAAATAGAGATTGGTTTTTACCTGCTCTGGTGCTCCTCTGCTAGCCCGACGCAAGTTTCCATTAGAATTAAGTGTTGTACATTTGTCAACAGGGTTCAAAGATATAAATTCCAATTCCAAGATCACTCTTGATCACAACAGAAACAGTCTACAAAACATATTAAAATTTCAACTAAAGATTAACATTCCGAAAAAGATATTTAAAACAGGGGCAAGTGTCTGGGAGCTGCTTGTTTTGGATCTACCAAAGTTCCAACAATAACAGCGTCAATTGCATCTTGATTTTCAACGCTTGAAGAGATACATCTAGATCTAAGAAAATATGAAGTTCAAAATTGCAATGCAAAAGATGACCTTGTATTGAGGAGGCCTGTCAAGTACGTTGCCAAGATCTTCGCAGATTTTAACAAATCCATCTGAATTCCATGAGAACAGATTTCTTTGACACATTTTGTCAAACAATTAACGTGCATTACCAATGCCATCTCACACCTCCACAATGACAACCACGATTATAAACTACAAAATCCATCCATTTCTATCAATGGAGAACCAGCTAAACAAACCTCCTTATTGTAGGGCTATATGCTGATTTAGAAACCTTAATACTTCATGGATATAAATGGTGGATAGCTGAAGCTGGCCTACTGATTTGTTGACAAAAGTATTTGCCAAATTACTAACAAACTTATAAAGTTTACATCAATATTCAAATGCACTCTAGAAAGGACTAAAATTTTAAAATAATTATATGGAAAATGTGAATGAGAGATTAAAGGATCCAGATAAGTTATCTTAGATTTTTTAAATTAAATTATCCCAAAAATGCCACATTTCTGCAGGCCATTTATGAAGTTGTTTTGCTGACGTTGGAACTGAAATTGTGTTCTCTTGGGTTCATAGAATTATTAACTAGCAATCACACCTTGGTGTGCAATAGGTGCGCAAGACCTATAAGGTTAAAAGGGAAAATTTTGCTCTTTTTTTAACATTTTTGTCTAGTATGAAACTAATAAGTAGGCCATTTAAAAAATGACACTATTTATGTAATAAAGGTCTCAATGAAGAAGTGATTTCTTTAAATCAATTATCCATCTATTTACATGGATCCATTATCAATAGGATAGGTAGACATGGAGAGAGGGGAAGAGGGGGAGAGATGTGAAAGAAAGGAGGGTGGCGGGGTGGCAGGGGGTGGGGTGAGTGAGAGGGGTGAGGATATAGAAATATAGAAAGCAACTACAGGGAGGGGGATGTGGAGAGAAGGAGAGGTGGAGATAAAAATAGGGAAGATAGAGGGATAACTTGCATGTTGCCAAAAAACTTTCTATAAAAAAATGTAGAATTAAGAAAGAGAATAAGAGGGGGGAGAGAGATAGCTCAACATATAGAAAGGGGGAGAGAGATGAGGAGAGGGAGGGATATATTTAGAGGGTACTATTGAGATATAGAAAGGGAGCAGTGATTTTTTTACTAGCTAATATTCGCCAATTGGCTAATTTTTTAAATTTGAGAATCTAAATTTGGCTAATAAATCAAGATTTAAGGCAACCTAATTCACCACATTTTTACAAAATTTTAATTTTAAAATATTTATATCGCCAAATAATTTATTATATTAAAAATTTCAGCTCAAATATTTGCTATAATATTCTATACATGATTAGATTAGATTCGCCTAAATTTTATAAGTTATTGTAGAAATCTAAATTAATTTGCTAATAATATAGCATAATTAGTAGTTACCTTAGGGTCATAGATCACCAATATTTAGTTGCAAAAATGTTCCTATTTGATTTGTAATGCTTGTTGGGACTAAAATTTCCTTTGGTTTGTTGATCTCAATAAAAATCAATGGTCTTGAAGAAATTTTGGCTCCATTAGAAGGGTTATTGGATTATATTTTAAATAAATTGTATCAACTAAATATTATAGAGTCTACCTCTTAAACCCATCAAAGGTTTCCATATGTAGCCCAATAATTTTCCATAATAATTCTATTTTTTTTAAATGGAAGTATTCGCTATGGTGACTAATGAATTTCCTATTATTGTTTGAGATTTGCCATTAATTTCTGCAATTAATTGTGATTAAAAAATATAGTCAAGAGAAAAAATATTTTTTTTTCAAAAAATTGAGAGATTCGCCAATAGAAATTGTTTTTTCAAAAATATAAAAGATTTGCCAAGATTTAATATCTTTTTTTGGAGGGGGTTTTCTTAAAGTTGTCTCTGAAAGGGAGATGGAGTGATAGGGAAAGATATAAAGAGATAAGAAGATAGAGGGAGAGATGAGAGAGAGATAGAGGAGGATAGGGAGGTACATGTATGACATTCAAATATTGCAAGTATATGAGTATGTCTATAAACAGATGTGTGGACCAATTTGTAACTAGCACATCAATACGATGTTTACATAGGTTGACACCAATTATGGTGATTATACCATTAAATAATCTTTTTAGCAATGGTGAAAGTCTTAAAATAAAATATTAAGTTATTTCTAATTAAAATGTACAAACTCATTTTGTTTCTTGGTCATATATTCATTATATTTTAGTCCTCTTATTCCCTTATAATTGTCAAGATAGAAGACATTTGAGAGATAAAAGCATAATATATTTACAACTATGATATTTGACATGCCATTCACAATTGTACTAATTTTTAAAATGGATTTTTGTACTAGAGAGAGTGCCAAGAGAGGAAGATACTCAAAAATTGCATAAGATATATCATTTTTTATTGAATGTGTACAAAGTTACCAAATATTTGCTAGTTTGACTATGTTGCAATTGATCTTAGGTATCTTCTCTCACTTTTCTTGTTTGTACTTTGTTCGTCACCTTTGGAGATCTTAAATTACACTACCATTATTTTCCTTATTCCCATAATTATTTTTCTTTAGTTTCACATACAACCTTATGACTATGAATATACTATTTTGATTATATTCTTGAATATTTTGATTCATTATGAGTATAAGTCCACCTAAGTCCCATTCAACTTCACACCCTCCTAATAACTTTTGTGTGTCCACAATCACATTCTAAATCAATTAAAATTAGTTATATTTTTCTATCCAACAACCATATTAATTTTAATTTAATCTAAATTGTTCAATTATTTCTATATATTATTTACAAAATTAGTTATTAATAAAATTAATTTTTTAAATTTGATTTAACTAAAACAAATATTAGTGCTATAATTTTTTTTTTTATGGAAACAACTAGATTACATAGATATCGGCATCTCTGCCATTATATAGCTGATTACAACATTATGAGTAAGCATACATCTAAACCAGAAGTCATCCTTTGGCTAAGCCACCACGTGCAAGGGGATCCAGTCTGTCAAAGTCACCCAGGGGTCGAACCTGGCCCAAATGCACCTCCAGGGGTTTGAACCTTGGTGGATGGCAATGTCAAACGTACCATCATCCTCACCAATTGTGCCCAACCAATTGAGCTACAACCCTTTAGCATTAGTGCTATAATTTAAAATAATATGAAATTAAAAACTAAATATAATTTTTTAAATTAATTTATTGATAATTTAAATAATATTGATTAATAAATAAAATATCATATAACTAGAGACCTATTACACTTCTCAATGTCTCCTATAAGATACTAGCTAAAATGTTGGCCAAGAGGTTGGAGGGCATACTTCTCCATGTGATCTCTCCAACACAAACTAGTTTTGTCAAGGGACCATACAAACTAGTTTCCTTTTGGGTCTTGAATTGATGGCTACCAATCACAAGATGAGCAATAGTGTAGATTCCAATCTATCAGAATGTGGATGCAAAGGCTCTTTTAGCGTATAAAACTAGCGTAAATGGTTGAACAAATCTCTTTCCTTTGATTGTATACCATGCAGATAAATTTGAGTTGTTTCTATTAATATTAGGTGATGTTTATTGTTGCAGTTACATTTACATTCTTTGGTGGTCACTCTGGGGTGATATTTGTTGCAGGGATTTCTAAATACTTGTTTGTTTGAGATTTAGTTTCAAAAGTTTCACAAATCATTAGAGTAACAGTTACACCATTGGATTTTCCCGTTGGAGTGCTTGTTACATTTGGTGCCTACTAGGTGGTGTCCCTTATGCCATCTCAGTCCAATAAATTTATATCAATAGCATTCATTGGCTCTTAGCAATTTTGTTTGAAGTTCACTTCCAACATTACACACAAATTTGAAAGTACAAAACTAAAACTCATGTATTATTATATACAACTACATGTCAATTGTTTTTTGAAATTGTTTGGATTTGAAACCATGAAGAGGCTTAAAAATTGTGTGATTTTGAGTTGAAAGCAGTTAGGGTCTTTACAGTGAGAAAGTTCATAGTTCAAATCATAAGTTGCAGGGCACATTCTTGGATGCTTGATCAATGGATGATATTCTTGGGTATCTTGATTAGTGGGTGGGTCCATTATTGGTTGACATCTTTTATCATGGTTATATATTGATTGCACTTTTGGGGCCATCTTTCTTCCACGTGGCACAACCTTCAATAACTAAAATGTCAAATGGGTAATCTATAATAGGCTTATTTTGGAGGTTGGTGACATCAAAGGATGGAGGAACATCCATCCTCTCAAGTCAGCTTCTCACTTTAGGATGGTGTTCTACATGATAAGCATTTTTGACATTTTTGGTTTTCTGTTTTGTTTTTCTTTCTAATGTTGACAAATTTGAAGAATGCATTTCTTGTGAAGATTCATTTTGGAGACAAGTTTGGGATTTGGTATTGTATCTCTTAGGGATCATTGTTAAATAATTCAAGACTCAGTGACTCGAGAGTTCAAGACTAGCAGCTTAAGAACACAAGTCGAAGCTACACCTTTTTGAGGGTCAAGAGACATCTTGACAGAGCCTTGCTTGGTTTAGGATTTTCTACTTCAAAATAAGATTTTCTCAAAATATGTATTCATATTATGTAATCAACATGTTTTGTTATGTAAGCCTTAAGGGGGGGTCTCTAGGCAAAAATGAATATGCTCATTTAGGATCAATGTAATAATGGGATAGTGTTGGTGTTATTATTTTTAACATCATCATATTATATTGTATGGTAAGTCATCACTAAATATAACTATTTTGATGTATGGTGTAACTGTTATGCATCTTTATAATTATTTTTATGTATGGTGTAACTGTCATGCATTGTATGGTGTTTGTGTAGTTGGTAACTACCACATTGTATAAAGGCTTCCATCATCAATGAATAGAATAATTAAATGTTCACTGTTATTTTCTTTTTCTCTTTCACTATGATTGTAATGATACTAGAATGACCTGCTACAAATGGCCTGATGGAACCTGTCTTTGCAATACCAAAGAAAATATATCTATAGAATCCTTACTAACAACCATGATATTCTTGTGCATATAAAATCTTTTTGGACAATAGACCTAGACCCCTTGAGGCGGTAAAATATCTTTGATAACTTATAGACCAATCTTGTTGAACCCAAAAAAAAGTATTTTAAATGGCAGCTCTTTCTACATAGATTACCAGTCAAAATGCCTAATGGGGAACCAAATATGTGCTCCTTTTTTAGACTACCTGAATCTATTTATCGTGTATTTTTTGGATGTCTATTTGCTAATGAAATTTGGGGACTATTTGGCCTTGTCTTAAACAAGAACTTTGAGATCACTAATGTCCTTTCTGGTACTATTTTGAGCTGTAGGAAGCACTAATTTTTTTTGGGTCTATTTTATCTATTGAAATTTTATGGAATATCTGGAAGTTGTGAATGAAATTATATTTAAAGGAAGAGACATGTACCTTATTGAGTCTTTGCGAAGACTCATTTTTCACAATGTTGTTATGCAGGTATTTGTGGTGATGAGACTGGATGAGAAGAAGTTCTTGGACCTGTTACATGATGGGGTAGTGACAATGTTTAGAGAGGAAATTTCTCATGGTTATACATGGACCAGATACTCTCTTGAACGTACACCATTTGAGACTACCTTACTGAACTTCATGGCAGAAATTAATGAGCAAAGGAGGAAGGAAGAGCAAGATAGAGAAGCTCCTATAACAGTTGTGTCGATTATTGTCATGCTTGGGCTGCCAATTGCTAAGGTTGTGGATCACCCATACAGTCAAAGAATTCATGATCATAAGGTTCTCCAATGGATGGAAGGCACATTGGAATGGACTACTTGGGTTGATATGAAGCATAATGATTGATTATGAAAATATAGTGATATGAGGTCCCTTCCTTTTTGTATCTATTGTATAATCTGATATGGCTCTATAATGTGATTTGTATATCCATACAGTGAAGTATTTGGACAGATTAGATATGTATCTAGCAATTTATGTGGATATAATAGATATAGAGATGACATAGGACCATTTGTGGGTAAAAGCACAATAATTTGTCACCCTTTTACAAAGGAAAAGGTTAACATCACCAAAACTGTAAAATTTCAAGGGCATAAAATTCACATTTCTGTTGAGAATTTGAAGCTAATGTAAACTGATGAAATGTGTGAAATAGGATGAATTATATGCCTACAAATTTTAAAAAAAAAATTGAACTAAAATTAATATGTTTTTTGAATTTTTAAGGTCTATTTTTCATTTCATGAAAAATACTGTAAATCAGGGAGTTGACTTCCCGCCAAATCATTATAAGTAAAACATTGTTTTTTCCTCCAATTTTAGAAATTGTTTTAGATGACATATATAACTAGTGTATAAAAAAAGAAAGAAGTGTTTTTGATGTATATTTTGCACTTTATAAGTATTCAAAGTCAAACTTACTTAAAATCAATAGTTTTTGTCTCCCGCCATTTTTCACCTATCAAAACTATACCAAAAACCAAATAAATTCCATATTATTGAAGAGGACTCTCTTCTCTAGTGTTATCTATGATTTTAAAAAAATTCTGAATTGATTTAGAATTTTTTTATATTATCCGAATCAATGACTTCCGAAAGCTTTAATAACCTACATGCAGTTTTTAACAAATTTGTTCAATGTTTTTTAGTCAAAACAATATAAAATTTACATGTCAAGAATCGTAGTTCTGAGATCTAGAAAATGGTACTTTTAGATTTTTGACATTGTTTAGTTTGAGCAGAGAAAAAATCAGCAGAAGTGCCAACTTGTTGATTTGGTGTGTTTTTGGAGGTTTGGTTACCAACATGGCATGCCACCTAGGAAAACTTGGCCGGGTCTTCCTAAGTGGTCGGCCACCCGCGATCATTCGCATGGGCGACCCACCCTTTCAATTTGAAAGGTATACATAAAAGTTATTTTTTTGAAAAACAAATATCAATTTTTAAATTAAATCCTTATTTCAGAATATATAAGGTTTTTTGAGGAAGCGACAAAGGCATTTTGGGACCAGAGGAGTGTGTTTGCAAGTTTTTTAATAAAGAAGGATTCAGAAAGAAAAATATTTTTGCTTCTATTTGAGCAATGGGAAATAAAAGGACTAGAACAAGGAAATATGATCATAAAGGGGATGACCAAATGAAAGGTCATACAAAACTTATCGAAGAGCAACTGGTCAATGTTGAAGAAGAACCTATCAATGTTGAAGAAGAAACTATCGATGTTGAAGAAGGTGCAACTCAACTAGGGGAGGATATTGGTATTAGTCAAGGTATACACATTTATCCTAAATTGAAAAATTTGATGGAGATGAATGAGGAATCACTTGTCAGTCAAATTGCACTGGAGCACCTGATACCTGAAAGCACTATTAAATTTCATGTCAAAAACATGTGGAAAGAATATTTTGAGGATAAAACTTTGGTGGGAAAAGCACAATTGTTTGCAAAGCTATTCCAGAAAATAGAAATGACTCCGGTTTTGGAGTTGTTAGGTGTTGATAATAGGAAAATTAGACAAGGAGGTCAAGTAAAAGAAACAATCATTGAAAATTTTCAAGATGCATTGAACGTTGTTAATAGGACAGATCATGGAGGATCTGATTCAAATGCTGCTAGAAGAGCATTGATGACTATGATTACCAGTAAGAGATTGACACACAGAAATCAAGTTTGAGCAGTTTCTGATTTACTCAAAGTATCTTGAAGAACTGTTCAAAGATATATTAGGAAGAGAAATGTGTTGGATATGAACATTGAAAAGAATTGGGTACAGATTTGTAGAGTTCCTTGAAAAGACAAAATTTCTGAAGATGGAAGAAGATGAGTCATGGAATTTCGGACCAACCACTCTCATTTTTCTTCCGATAGAAGGGACACTATACAAATTAAAGATGATGAGACCGGTATGAAGATTTCACATCCAAAACATTTTTTTGATACTACACAAAGTGAACTATTTGAAACATTCAAACAAGATTTTTCAAATGTGAAAATAGGTCAGAGAATGTTTGAGATGTTGCGTCCTTACTTTGTGCGCATAAATTAGGTTTGTGAAATAGGTTTTTGTTGAAATCATGTTGAGTTTAACTTATACTTGCAATCATATAAAAAGGTTATGGAAATACTTAATCTAGATATGGTTCCTGGAAGTACAATAGAATTTGTGAAATCCATTTCATGTGATAAGTTAGAAGACTCATATGATTTCAATGTCCAATGAATAAAAAATGAGTGCAATGATTGTAGAAATTTACATAAATTTCCTTTACAATTTGATAATATTCATGTTACAACACCAGTCCAGTGGAAGAGATTTGAATATGAGAAATATGAAACGAAGACAGGACTAGAATAAAAAAAATTTGCATTGAAGGAGAGTGAGTTACCATACCTTCAGTTCATGGACATATTTTGATCTATGATTTATCCACATATCCAACATTGTCATGGTGCACGATGGCAAGATAAACAATTTTGTGATTCCAAAAATTGTTTTCCACCTAGTTGTATTCTTTCAATTGTAGATTTTGCGGAGAACTATACATTCTCTCCTCAAAAAGAGCTCCAAAGTCAATATTATCATTCTGATCAAGTTGCAATATTTGTCCATGTGACCTATAGACATGTACAATTCAATTTGGATGAGATAGAAATTATAGATCAAAATGAACGCATTATCATCAAGAAGGTTCATTTCTATATCAGTGATGATAAGGTTCATGATAGGAGTTATGTGGCTCATTATTTTGGCATGTTTTTCCACAATCTTACGAGTCACGGCATAAATGCTTCACAACATTGGATTTGGTTTGATGGATGTGCAGGTAAGTAAAATTGAATTAAATTTTCTTAAATAGTACATTTCAATTATATTAGATCTAGAGATCATATATATTTAGTGTTTCTAAAATTTTTTACACATGATTGTGCAGTTCAATTTAAATCTTCAAAAGCCTTTAATTGGTTAGCTATGCAACATGCTAGACACAATGTTAAGTTTCTTTGAAACTTCTTTGAAAGTGGACAATATGGAAAAGGGGAGCATGATGGAGCAGGAGCATGTGTGAAGCGTGCACTCTGACAACATGAACTTCAAGGTATACATATGTATACATTTTCATATTATTCAATTTGTCTGTAACTAAGTGAACTTTAATCTTCATTTGATAGTTTGAATAAACTAATTTTATATTTACATGTACTTTAAATTGTTAAATATATCCAGGTAACATAATAGAGAATGCAAAGAAAATTGTTGAATGGTGTTGAAATCATTTCGCTACTCGAGACACAAAACACAACAAACGTTACTTTTGGGAACTGGTAGGTATAATTTAAAACTAGAAATCATTATTCAAACTCAAATTCTAATTTAACTAAATTATCTCTAGGGTATACAAATGTACATTTCACATTTTTCATAATTGAATTGAGTTGATCTGACTAAATATAATTTATTTAATTTGTATATATATCTAGATATCAATTGATCTAATCCTTACAATTGTCAATCAATTGTTGGAATTAGAAGTTTATATCAAGTGATGACTACAGGACAACACAAGCCTCCACTAATTCAACTAAGAGATAAATCATGCTTTTGTGAAGATTGTGTTAACAACAACACAATGAGTCAATGTGTTAATATTGCAAATGGGTATGTTTCACAATGGGATCAAAAAGAGTTAGTCAGAATGCCTCCTTATGAAGATGATGACAATGACATAGACATCCATGATCCTATATATTCATTTGATTATGAATGAGTTTCTGATTTAGTTGTTACAAGTGTGTGTTGACACACACACACACACACACATATATTGATTAGGTTTTTCATTTACAGTTTATTTAATTTATACATATATAAATTGTATAGGTGATATTTTTGTTGTTGTTGCAGATCCCGAGAATGCATAAGGTGTAGATTATTATCTACTAAGATGCACCAAAGAAAAATCCAAGTTGGTGCAAGAAATTGTTGATGGTGATGGACAACAATATCCAACTGGTTCAGTTGTTATTGAAGGAACCTATTATCAACAAGCTAAGATCGACAAAAATGGAGTTCAATTTATTGAATACATGCGTGGACAAAGAGTTCTACATTATAGTCACTTGGTTATAGTGACAAAACTGCAGTTTGAGACTATGCCAAAAAAAGGATGTGGAAACCAAAAGTGGAAGTTGACTATTGAAGAACATGAAAAACCTTTGGAGATAATAAAGGATAGAGAGGATCCAGAGTACATGTATTAGGAGATATACATGATTTGAAATTCATGATTCTAGATTGAATTTATATTGATTCTATTGAATTTTAATGGATTAGACCTTGAGGAACTTCAGACTTTTTCAATTTCAATTATATTATCTATTGATTTTAAAGATTGTTTGAAAATATATATATATAGATTGATTTTGTTATATAAAAGATCACTTTCAATCTATACTAGGTATGTGAGATTACTTAAAAAGATTGATTTTTTTATATTTAAAAGATTACTAAAAGTTATCTATTGAAAATTAACATAATTTGCTCTAAGAATAAATCTTCTATCGATCTATTCATTAGGTTTTGAATTTAATTTAAGTTTGAAGTTTGATTGATTTTATATATATA
>MU224157.1:589369-599640 GCA_018584345.1 Thuja plicata
CACAACCCACCACCCACCCCGCACTAAACCCTCCACCAGCCCCTCCCGCATTGCTTCCTCTCCCCACTCCCTCTGCATAGCCCAACACTTCCCCTCACCTCACACAACTTCCTAACCTGCTCTGACAATCCTCCAACCGGGCTCCGCCACCCAACCTCAGCTCTAGCGCCACCAAGCCGCCACCCAACCTTCTTTCAGCCACCAACGGCCAACTCATCAACATCCCTCCAAACAGGCAAGTCACAAGTATACATGTAGCACATAAGCCACGTGACCTACCATGCCATCAGACACGAAGGCGCCCGGTCACTTTTTCTTTGCCACACAAGATTCATTTATATCTTAAATTTGACATCATTTTACCCGTCATTGTGCAGTGATTTTGGTGTTTTGCGATGACCACTAGACCGTCAAATTTATTCCCTTAGATTGCTGATGTCAACAAGACTTTCAAATTTTTGGCATTCACCATATGCATTTTAAAAATTATAGTATGTTTTCAAACGTTCATATCTTGCTTGTTTTGACTCCAAATTAGGTACAATTTTTTTAATTTTGGGTAGAATTTACCAAAGATTTATCGGTTTGAGTTAGTTTTTAGTTTTGGAATCTCAGAGGTATCCTAAATTTCAGGTTTTCATGACTATTCCTATCTAATCCTTGTTTCTACAGCTTCTAATGCCTCGTTCGAGCTCATACGATCACCTTTTTCAGTGCAATTTTTTTTGAAACTTCATGATTCTCTGTGTACTTTCTAAATATGTGATCTATTTTCTAATTTTTAGATTTTGATAATGTGGACTAATCTTTGGCTTTGATGTTCATGTGATTATATTTTGTATATAGCCTAACAGTGGTTTGCAGAACGTTATCCAAGAAGACTAAAATAAAAACTACTCATGAATTGGTTTTGCAGGTTGCCTTTGATCAATAGAACACAAAACATTGTGCTTGCATCTTGTTTTTGATTTCTTAAAATAGGAACCCACATGCAAGACTTCTTAAAATGAACATTTGTTTGTTGTTTTAGGAATGACAATAATGTCAAGAAACTATGCTCTCGCCCTTTTGGGATGATCAGAAATCCAGAAACACTATTGTCATTTTCTTATTCTACTTGAAGTGTCTTTTAGTTTTGTAAACCCAAGGAATTGCATGGACGTATCCTCTCCCCTCGCCTTCGTGGATCTTAGGTGAAAGAGAAATCCATACAAATCCTTTAGTGTGGCTACCTCCCAAGTGCTTTAACAAGGTCGATGAGAGTGGACTGCCCAACCGATAACAGGATAAAGCCAAGCCCTTCCGAACCGGTATATAAAAAAGGTCATTGTGATTAAAGTCACAGTGAAAAAGTGTTGATTGTGTTATATCGGGAAATAGATCTCCCTTAGTACTCTTGTGGTTCGTTAAAACCTACATAACGTAACTTCTGTAGGCTAGGAGGCCTCCATAATGGAGTTAATCTACCGCAAGTATAACCACCTGAATGGATGCCTTAACTACATACTTTGTTCTAGTAACCAAAATCCCTCTATCTGTTGGTGCGGAAGGTCAGAGACTGACTAAGACATCCCACACTTTCATGGCTCTTAGTAGAGACAATAGTCCCTTGGGAAGTCATTACCCTTGGGATTCGAAGCTTGGTGTGCCTGAGAAGTGAGTGCACTGTAAGGAGGAGCCTGTGCCTCCAAGCTTCTAAGTTGTCCACTATGAGTAGGCATGGTTGAACTTGGGTTCAAGTGGGAATTCAACAGATATTGCCCTGGCTATCTTAGAATTTTGGTGTGTCTGTTATTTTATTTTTATAGCAAACAATCTCCATGATGTGTCTTGCGTGAGTGTTCACTAAAACAACAACAATAATGATCAAACAATCTAGAAAATTGTTCACTTTGGATATTTTTCTATCTTGTCTCATCTAAAACTTCAACAATCTTGTCGAAACTCTGTCAAAATTCTATCAAATTGGTTTCAAAAACTTGTCGAACCTTTGTCTTCCATCAGTCTATGCTACTACATTCAGTCTATTCTATAATTTGTGCTATCATAATGCTTCTGCTAGTTCACATACAACTACGATTCTATTGTTAGTCCAACCTATCACTGTCTTGAAATTTGATGTCGTTACGCTTGTCCAATTGACCGATTCCTTTGTTCAATATTTTCATCTTTGTCTGCGTTGTCCTTTTTCTGGGTTGTGAGACTAGGTTCATTAACCTTGACTCAAGATCAGAGTCTTTTCTATCTCCATCCTCAGTTGGACGTTTATCTCTTGGTCTCTTTGTTCTTGGTCTTAGACAACACTTTAGATATCACCATGGTGTCAGTCAGGCGAATCAACTTATCTTATGCCTGTGTGAACTAGAAGTCATTTTAGAGAATTTCATAAAGAAGAAAAATAGGGATTCCCATTCAAAGACAACTCCTTATTTGGAGAGAACCCTCTCTTTTAGGGAGATTCTCTAATTCCTCCTAGATCACAATCCCCAGAGGACAAGTTACCTAGTCCCAAGATCTCAGAAGAAAGACAGGGTAGAGGGAGGTCTCGACAAAGAGACCTCTCTAATGGTACCAACCATCGCAATAGTCAACATTCCTTGAGTCCATCAGACCCCAGTGAGGAAGAGATTGATGAATGTCTCCAAGATAAGAGGTTTGTAAAACTCATGAAAACAATCCTAAATCAGAATACGGAACAATATTTCCTAGATCTAGCAGAGCAAGGCGCTCAACTTCCACCTCACTTCAAAGCCGAGGATATCATTTCTAGAGAAGAAGAGACACCTATGACGCTCATAACTAAACAAATGCAAGCTATGAAAATGGAATTAAAAAAGCTCCAAAAGGAAAAGGAAACACCCAACACAAGGTTTTCTTTAAACATAATCTGTCCTTTTCCTTTTGATAAAGATTTGTACTTACCTCTATTCCCGCGCGAGGTTGAAATTCTGTAATTTGATAAGTACAACAGTCACTTTGGTCCACAAGATGACATCTGATAATTCTATGCTCTTTGTACCAAATTTATGTATGACAAGACATATCTTATGCATCTCTTTCCTCAGAGTTTGAGTGGCCAAGCTATGGAGTGGTTCTCAAAGTTACCCACTGGTATAAAAAATTTTGATGAGCTGATGAATCTGTTCCTACAACAATACTCTTACAATATCCAACATCCTGTGACGATGATTTATTTATGTAACACAAAGAAAAACACAGGAGAACCCTTTCTGACCTTTCTTCAACAATGGAGAAAGATGTTTTCTAGATATCCATGAACCATGCCTGGATCTGAAAACATGGATATTTTCGCTAGTGTTCTGATTCCAGAACTAAACTACACTCTTCAGATGCAATGTCCACCCTCTTTCAAGAAAATGGTGGAAAACGTGATGAAAATAGAAGATGTGCTTGTCAAAAAGGGTGACATTACTCTCTATAAGGAAAACAAGTCTGGTTCCAACTCTAAAGACAAAGATAAATATTGGAACAAAAAAAGGCATGTGGTAAATGATGGAGTAGTCAATTACTCTGCTCCCCAATCAAAACCAGCAATCTTCAATCTAACAAGTGGCTCCAAGGGCCTAAAAACTGCTGAAAATACCACTAAATCCTCATCTTCTAAAGGGATCAAGGGTTTGTTGAAAGAAAAACCATGGATTAAATGTAAATGAGACTTTGACTCTTTAGGTGAGTCTTATGAATCTGCACTTAAAACTCTACTGGAAAACAAGTTGATCATGTTGCCAAATAACTCCAAACCATATGATCTAGAAATCAAACCTAAATGGTGGAAAAACAATGATTTTTGTCAATTCCATAGAAACAAAGGACACACGATAGAAATTGCATGAGGCTCAAACATGAGATCCAAGATCTCATTGATAACGAAATAATTGCGGTTGATAATCACAACAAGAATGTTGATCATAAGGCATTCAAAGATCCTTTCCCGGAACAGCACAAAGGAGAAACTTCTAAGAAAGGCACTCAAATCAATCACACTTATTATAATGATGACTACAACATTATCAACATGCTTGAGCCATCTCATTCTAAATATTGCAATGTCATCATCGTCAAGCAGAAAGAGAAAGAGTCTCAATCAGCCAACACAGTGACTCGAGCGTAAGCAAAAGTCACCCTGGGGGGTTCTGGATCTTCCAACCCTTCATCATCTTCCAATAAACCATTGGTATCCAAATCTTGGGTACATATTAGCAAACAAACCACTGTGGGTACCCCTAAAGTCTCACATTCCAAGCAACTAACTTCATCCAATACTGTGGACTATAGCCTCGTCGAGCAATTGCAGAGAACCTCTACCTAAATTTCAATCTTTGAATTTCTCAAACTCTGTCCATCTCACAGAGAGGTCCTGGATAAAGTGCTATCAACTACCAATGTCCCTAAGGACTTGGATCTGGATCGGTTTGAATCCATGGTGGGTCACTTGACCTCGCCACATTACCTATCATTCTCAGAAGAATATGACAACTCTTTAAGTCATCCACACAATCTCCCCTTGCATGCCGAATTCTTGATCCATAAACACTGTGTCAGATGGGTCTTGATAGATGGAGGCATAGGGTTGAATATATGCACATACGGGTTAATCGAGAAACTAGGATTTTCATATAATGTCATTGACCCTAAAAACAAAATCACTATCAAGGCGTATGATGAACAAGAAAGATCTTCTAAAGGTCTCATCACTTTACTAATCCGAATAGGTCCTATTGAGCAGGATGTTACCTTCCAAGTTTTGGATCTCCCACTGGCCTACAACATTCTATTGGGAAGACCCTGGATCCATGAGATACAGGAAGTGCCATCAATGTTCCATCAGTGCATCAAATTCCTGTTCAATGGTGTAGAAGTCACTGTTCCTACAGACACTAGTTATGCTTGTAACGCATTAAGACAAGCAGCAGATACCCTTGTGCTACACAACAGTGAGGAATCCAACCCTGGATCAGCTACAAATTTACTGAAGGAAATGGAAAAGAAACTCAAGATAAAGGACAAGGGTATGGGTGGATACATAGTGGAACCTGTACTATCACTCACCTCTCTTCCCAGATCACCTTGGTCTTATTGAAAATCGTCAGAAGAAATGAAACCAACAACACCCGAAGAATTTTATGATGAGACCTTTGTTAAAGCCAACACACCATTAGAAGATGAACAAGAGGAAAGAGCCATTCTAGCTTGGTTATATAAGGAACCCAAAGATAATGAAGTTGAACAATGTGTAATACCCCTGGAAAATTTTGGTGTGGGGTATAAGGTGGCTTGTAAAATGGGTTATTCGGGTAAAGGACCCATTGGACCTAATCAAAATAGACTAAAAGAACCTATCTCTGTTGACTAAAAAAAACCTAGAGACATAATTGGTCTAGGGTTCTTATCTAAGAAATAAAAAAGAGTGAAGAATTGACTAAATATAGGAAAGGGACATCAGGTTCTGGAAGAACAAAATACAATAGTAGAAAGCACTGACATACCCACTGGAAACTAGGATGATTTAGATGATTCTAATGCAGAGGATGTGTATCCTTCTCCCATTCTTTCCAATATGTTGGCTCTTCTATTTGACAAAGATACACCACAGGTCAACGCTACTGAAGAGTATATTCTGGAGGAATCACCGATAACTTCTGATCAGTCAAAAACTACTGAATCTGAACAAGATCCAGATACAGAAGAAAGGAGTCTAACCATAATAAGGTTTTTAGGTAGAACTCATCCAAACTGGGGGCAAAGAGTGGATTTCACTCATGTCCTTGATATGAAACCTAATGATGAAATAGACTCCCATGAATACGAGCTTGACAATCTTTCAGAAGACACCTTAGACATAGAGATGGATATAGCTCAACGATATGTACCCATGCCTGACGTAGGTGAAGGCTTAGAGGTTAGGTCAAATGAATTAGGACCCCCTATCTCTGACATGGGCTTCGATGATGTCGTTATGGCTCTTTCTGATTTGAACACATCTATACAATGTTTAGGTTTAGGACTCTACTTAATAGTTTCTGTCTACGATGAACATACCATGAGCACCCTCGAACCCATTGAACCTTTGCTGCTAATGCATCCTGAACTTATTGATTGGTCCTTACAAGGAAAACCTATTAATCTCTAAGTTTTGTTGATGATTAGTGACCAACACTTAGTCATTCACTTAGGCAGTTTTAGTTGGCTCTAACTGTGGCCAAGATAAAACTATGCAAGGCCGAGCAACATTGCTGAGCAGTATTCAGGTTGCCGAGTTGTATCATGTCAAGTTGAGTAGGATACTTAGTGTTGAGCGACAAAGATGTTAAGTTCTGAGAAGAATAGTTTTTGCATACATGTCTGGAATGATTCAAACTTTCAGGATAAGTGTTCAGGCTGACTTGTATAAGATTTTTGGGCTGACTTATGTACGCATTTAATATTTTCCTATAGAGTTAGTTATGCATTTTTATTGTTTTATCCTATGCATGATCTATTGTAATCATTAATTGTAATACCTTGGAGGTATGGGTATTAGATCTTGATCATTGATCTAGATCTCGCTATCAGACTTGTATACATATTTAAGATTGCTTCAAAACCCTATTTTGTAAGTGTGTGGAGAGAAGTGATGACTACATTTTGAAGTGAAATGCACAGAGGGTTATTTTGTTAAGAAGTAGAGATCAAGCAGAGTGACAACATAATGAACAATAGAGTAAATACATATCAGATTGTAAGATCATAGAAGTTACTGGAAAGAGGAGATCCATCATCAGCATCTGAGTGCACAACGAAGGATCATTACTTGAAAAATTCTAATCATTGTATCAGTGAAAATCTCTTAACAAAGTGCTTCTAGCAGACCTTTCTAAATCTCCTAACAGAGTGCTTACTTTATTGTAAGTTGAAATCCTTTCATAGGGTAGATTGTAATGATCTTTAGCTCTTAATCAGGCAGACCTTTAACTGGGTAGATTGCATTTTGTAATCAACTTTTGTAGCCCAATCAGGCACACTTTATTGCTGCAGTAGTGAAGAATTTTTTGGGTGTCATCCCCACCTGAGTTTTACCTATTTGGGTTTCTGGGTTACCAAGTTCTTGTGTTATGGGTGATTTATTTCATTATGTGGATGTTATTTGATATTACATTAGATTCATATAACTATGAATGTGGATCAATTTGTTTTAAGTGTTTAAATTTGAAGATCTGATTCAATCCCCCCTCTCAATATCTAGCTTTCCCATTATTGTATTTCCAACAATTGGTATCAGAGCTTAGTTCTCTAGAAAGTCATAATCATCTTGAGAATACAGATCTTGAGATGGAGATCTACAAGATGGTTAAAGTCATTGAGAATCAAAAGTTTGATATTCAGCTAGCACTACAATAGCTTGAGATAGCAAGACAGGAATTAAAGAAGTCCTTGACAGCAAGGAAAGATTTGGCCAAACAAATGAATGACACTCATTATCAGGAAGAGGACACCAAAAATCTATTTCAAAATGGAGATTCTACTAAGAGTGATGTAGCAATAGCAGATCTACTAGAAAATAATAGTGCACTATGTGAAGAAGTTAGAAAGAGGACACCAAAAATCTATTTTAGAATGGAGATTCTAATAAGAGTGAAGCAGCAATAGCAAATCTACTGGAAAAGAATAGTGCACTATGTGAAGAATTTAGAAACTTGAAAAGGGAACAAGAAGCCCAATCAATAAGAATGTGTGAAGTTGTTGAACATAAAAAGAAATCCGAAGATGATAAGGCTATGGAAGAAGAAGACAAAAGAGTGATGACTATCAGACTTGATGAAAGAACACATGATGTACAAATACTGATATTCAATCAAGTTGAAATGGAAAATCAACTGCTACTTGTGAATCAAGAGATCAGTAGGAAAGACTTGGAGATTGTAAATCTTAGATCTGAGAACAGTCAGTTGAAAGATGAATTGAGACCTGAGAAAGAACTTAACAACAGAGTGAATGATCCCAATACAGCTTTGATCTACTTTGAACAACTAGTGGAAGCATCAAGAAGACCCAAAGATTCTTCTAGATTAGGTCACACTGAACAACATACAACCACTGAATAAGGAGAATCATCTAAGATAGGTGAAAGAAGGTATGCAAAGCCAAGAAACAACAAACTTGTTTGCCACCACTATGGGAAACTAGGTCATACATCAAACATTTGCTAAAGCAAGAATGGTAAGTCCAATCCTAAAACCAACTTTAATGGTTATTTATTTAATTGTAATAAGTTTGGACATCAAGCACGTGAATGTAAGTAAAAGGAAAGCAATGCACCTTCCACACCTAGAATCAATGGTAATTGTTATAACTATTAGAAATATGGTCATAGAGCACAAGATTGTAGATCTAAAGGTAAACAACAATGGACATCAAAGACACAAGAGAAATCACCAAGAAAAGGCAATACTTACAAGTGGGATTACAACACATGGCATAGTTGTTATTACTGTGGTGAGTATGGACATGTTCCATAAAATTGCATAAGGACACATTTCAGAGGAAAGTCTAAGAGTTAGATGAATGGAAGCCTAGTTTGTCATAGTTGTTTGAAAATTGGTCATACAAGGAAAGATTGTAAGACTAGGGTACTTGCTTCTATTTTTGAGAAGATTAGAGCATAGATGAACTAGACATGGGTTAAGAAATATGAACCATGCAGTAGTGAAGCCAATACAGCCGAGGTCACCCAATCCAATGGATCAGGTGATCACATCATCTCCAACTAAGCAAAAGAGGTATGTAAGGAACTGCATCTAAAATTCTTATCTTACATTAGTTCCTAACATGAAATATGCCAAAGTCCATATTTGCATATGTTAAGATGCACCAGGACATATTTTGAAGACAAAAAATGTTGAGAAGAGCCAATTGCACTATAGGTGTCGAGCACCAGTTGTGGACACTAAGGCCGAGTTCTTTAGTGTGTATCGAGTTTGTTGGCCGAGTAAGTTCTGTATTGGCCGAGTTTAGTGAGTCGAGTGAGATGCAAGTTGTGTTAGAAAGCTGAGGATAGCTGGCTTGCACTAACTCAATGGGAAAAACATTTATTGCTTACCTACCTTGACCTTTCAAAATCTATAAAGGATGAACAATTTATTCTTCATTTTTACCCTGCGATTTTCACTATTTACAGAGCGATCAAAGTAGTTGCAGAATTGATCTTAACAGAATTAGCATCAAAGATTTTGTCAGCGTACCATCAGCAATCCTAAGGTGAACAGTGCGAAGTGCTACTTGCCAAGGTACTCTTTTCTTCATTTTGCAAACCCTAATTTCAAGATTATGGCTGCAAGCTCTTCCACACTAGTCAAAAGTATGCAGGGAGAACAAGAGAAAATTTAGTTAGTACGGAGTGATGAATGTGCACCTCTCAACTTTTGAGTCATTCCTGAAAGTGTGATTCAAAGTGATTTGACTGGAGCTCTCTCATCCATTCCACCAAAGGTACTCATGATCCACGATGTAAGATCTTGTTACATGGTTAAAATTGGTGAAGTAGGTGATAGTGAATTGAGAAAATCCTATAGAAAATTGTGTGTTGATGGAGTTCTGAAGGGAGAATTTAAACATTTAGCCAACAAAGGGTTAACTCGTGCCCTAGATTTTCCACAAGGTCTCAAAGATGAATGGATTAAGGTTATTCTTAGCAGAGTTCATGATATGTGTATGTGGTTGGATAATGGACCAGTCAAGATAACTAAAAACATCATTCATCGAGTGACTGGATATCCTATTGTGAATGGAAAATGGACAATGAGAGATAACAGTAAAGAGGAAATTACACTGAACACTAGAGTTGTATGGAAAAACATAGGTATGACTATCTCGACAATTAAAGACCTAGAACTTGATTTTGGAGTAAGAGTAATCGCACATAAGTTCTATCAGTCGAGTCAGCTGGATAGTGTTCCTTGTATAGCCGTTGACCAGACATGGAAGATTGTTAAGAAGAATCATACATATGATCTTGCCAAGCTATAGCTAACTCAACTAGCTGTGAACCTATCATCAATCAGAAAAGCTAAGAGCTCATCATGTAAGTTTGGTTCCTTACTAGTCTGCATATTTTTCTACATTCAAGATACATTTCCTACATTGGGAGATATTGTTTGGAAAAAGGATAGACCCATTACAGTTCAGATAAGTGAATGTATTGAGAAACTAGGAAGTAATTTCAATAGCATTATGGGGAGCTATTTTGTGGAATTTAAAAAGAGAATGAGATTAAG
>MU224157.1:608829-628985 GCA_018584345.1 Thuja plicata
ATAAGATTCCCAAATCTTACAAATTAATGTTTCCATGCACCAACAATATCTCAGAATATGAAGTGTTGGTCAACGGCCTCAAGCTCGCCATAGAATGGAAGATCATTGAGCTACACATATATGGTGAATCCCAACTATTTATCAATCAAATCAATGGGGAATACCAAAAAAGAGATGAAAAATTGATCCCCTACAAAAAACTAGTTGATGATTTGAAGAAATACTTTGTCTTTGTCACCTTCCAACAGATACCAAGATCAGAGAATAAAGCTGCAGATGCTATGGCTACCTTGGCATCCATGTTACAATTAGAGGAACATCAATTCTGCTATGACTTCTTGGTGGAAGAAATATCCTATCTTGCCTTTGCCAATCCAAAATACCAGGTAATCTATGCCTTAAATATTCCTGATCAATCCTGATATGCCAGTATTATTGCCTATCTTTCAGACCAAACTATTCCTGCCAATCTGTCTAGAAATGAGAAATGATCCCTGATTAGGACAACATCATGTTATGTCCTCATAACTAACAACCTATATCAACGTAGTATCAATGGTACACTTCTTCAGTGTTTAGAACTAGAAGAGTTCGATCTAGCTTTAAAAGACGTCCATGAAGGTGTATGTAGATTGCACTCAAACGACTTTTCATTAGCTAAAAACCTGCTCAGAGTAGGTTATTATTGGCTTACCATGGAGAAAGATGCTATTCAATTTTCCAAAGCATGTCTTAAATTCCAAACACATGGAAACATCATCCATGCTCCTACCAAATAACTCATACCTTTTATAACACATTGGCCATTTCAGCAATGGGCCTTTGACTTGGTTGGACAGATATATCCCAACTCTTCAAATGGACACAAGTTCATCATTACGGCCACTAAGTATTTCACAAAGTGGGTTGAAGCTGTGACGCTAATCAAAGCCACTGGCAAATAGGTGGCTATGTTCATTTTAAACTACATTATTTTGTAGATATGGGATACCCTCTTCAATTGTGACAGACAATGGAGGTCAATTTAAAAACCAAGACATTGATGACCTTTGTGAACAGTTTCATATTACTCAACATTGCTCTTTGGTCTATTATCCTCAAGGTAATGGATAGGCTGAGGCATCAAACAAAAACATTCTCAAAATCCTACATAGAACTGTGAGCAAGTCTGGCATTTACAACTAAATCTGGCACTATGGGCCTACAGAACAAGCATTAGAACACCAACTGGAGCCACGCCATTTGCTCTAGTCTATGGCACCGAAGTTGTATTACCTATTAAGGTTGAAATATCATCTTTGCGGATCTCTCTACAAGGACTAGTTACTGATGAATAGTACTGCATTAATCAGATAAATTCTCTAGACCTACTGAATGAGCGCAGATAACAAGCGTTCGATCACCTCAAAGTATACCAAGCAAGAATGTCCAAAGGTTATAACAAGAGGGTTAAACCATGCAATTTTGAAGTGGGGGACCTTGTCCTAAAAGAGAATCCTAAGAACCAGCCTAACAGAGAGTAGTTTGGAAAGTTTGAACCTAACTGGTTGGGGCCTTATGTTATCAGGCTACTTTTGGGACTGGAGCTTATCAATTAGCTATATGTGAGGGAGACGTTCTTCCAGATCCTATCAACACTCTACATTTGAAGTGGTTCTACACTTAATGTTTGGCTAGCAGAGCCTGTACAACAAATAGATCTTGAAAAATACCAAAAACATTCAGAAAATTGATCCTGAAGAAATCCAAAAACAGTGGAAAAAGTCCTACAAAATGGGTATCCTTGGTGAAAACCTGGTAAACAGGCGCCTTGATACTACAAAAACATTCAAAAAAAAAAATAGAAAAAAAAATGGAAAAAGAAAAAAGTGCCTTGACAAGCACTTGGTAAAACAGGAATCTTGGTAGCAAAAAGAAAGAAAAAGATCTTGCCAAGTGGTGAAAACCTAGCAATCAGGCATCACTTGTGTTCTACGCTCCATCTATCAATGCACTACTGATACTAGGCCTTCACAATTTTTCCTATGCTCATACGCTAACTTCCTTTTCCTACATGACTATCTTGTCCTCGCTTGGGATTTGTCTATCTTTACGTCTTAGGAATAAGTCATTCTGCACTAGGGGCATCTTTGTTAGCATAGTCAGTTGCAGTTGCTAGGTTTCTCTAGGATGGTTTGGCTCATGAACACGATGTTTCTGGATACATGCAAGACAATGCCACTTCCTCAAAACAAAGGTGTCTTTTGACGACATGGGACAACACATTTTAACATTCACAAAATTTCTACAAATCTGTATTGGATCGCAAACATGAATGGATTATCCTATCAACACATAGACATGGAACACCATATTGCTTATCTTTTGATTTACTAATTGATGAATCTTTACTGTGTTTGACATATGGATGAACAAAGTACTAATTGAACACACAGTTTGCTCATGGTTTGATTATAATTCTTTTATGTCCTGATGATTTTTTCAACTAGGGGCATCTAAGTAATTATAAATTTTAATGGATTGATTCACAATTGCTAATTTATTATGTCTTCTTAGTTAGTCAATGACGTCTGCACAAAGACAAAGAGTCTCAAGGATTGGGGGCATAATGTTTTCTTGAATTCCTGTGTATGGTGATTGTTTTATATGATCCTATAAATTTCACCTAACTTGGATGTTTATGATAAGAGCTGCCACTATGGGTGGATACCCGCATATATCTCGATCTTTGTTATGTGTAGACTACGGTGAGTTTGATGCAATTTCCTTGTCTATTTTCTGATCCAGATTCTCACTAAGGTATACAAATCATAATGTACCCAAGGATATGAATTTTCAAGGTCATTACGGGTTCAATATCTTGCCTTAATCAGAAACTGGTATATTAAAAGGAAGGTGACTATTTTGATGTCCTGACTTCTATGGCTTGGTACCTAAGTCTATTTGCAACATGCCAATAAAATATAGTATTCATATTATCATAATATTAGTGGGTATTAGTGATGATTGTACTATTTGTTGGTATCCATTCCAAAAAGTGCCCAATGATGATAAAAATGTTGCAAAATTTGTTAAATTAGTGACAAGTCCTCAGAGTCTTCATATAGTTGCATTTAAAAGATTGCATGATGCATTTTTTAACAGTAATAACAACATAAGGAAATTTAAGCTCAAAACATGATTTCTATCTTCTTCTACAACTATCAAGTTAATTACATCATTTATATTACTGATATCATCCGTAGCATACATTTTGCATTCACTTGGAAAAATGAAACTGAAAAATACAAAAATAAAACATCCATGTATTACATTTTTACTTCTACATCCTAAGTGCATCCATACATATATTTTTGCATCACTGAAAAAACAAAGAAAACATACATTTGCATTTTCACATAGATATCATTTGTTCATATCAGTAATATACTCATCACATCCACATTATAAAAATGATGTTATCAAACTATAAACTCACTCATCACGAGATCAAAATATCATCACATGTGCAACCAGATACATTTACCACATCTATGAAAAGCAAAATGGATACATTTACCACATGAAACATATCAGAATCTAGAAGCTACGAACATGATACAAATCAAAGCATAAAGAGTATCAGTGAGCATAAAGAGTATCACAGCATAAAGTGTATCAGATATATACAGAGTGTTAGTACACATAAATAGAATCAGTATGCCAAAAAGCACGAATCAGATATATATATATATGAATCAATGTAACGTACAAAAAGGGGATCTCAGCAAGATCCAGATATACATGTATAATCTCAAAAGGGAGAAAAATAGTGCATAGTATCAACTCTGGCCCACCCCCTCTCCCTGGTCAGGAGGAGGAGGAGGTGGCATGAATGGCACTGGTGGAGGTGGCATGGCCCCCTCAGACTGCTGAGCTATATGAGAAAATGTGGGTGCCCTCTGACCCTCAGGAACTGCTGCGTGATACAAGGTGTAATACTAAGTCACCCTCTATCCCTGATGGACTACTATCTGGGCCTGTGTATCCCTCTCAACTCTTAGCCACTCAAGCTGTCTATCCTTATCTGCTAAAAGTGCCTCTGCAGTCATAACTCTAGCCTCCAAAGCTGTGATCTGTGCTCTAAGCTACTCTCTCTCCTGCTCACGCCTTGATAGAGGGTCCTCATCTTTACTAGGATCCTTCTCCTACACTCTCTATCTCCACTGTCTCTGCTGTTTAGGAGTAAGTAATAGGCCAGGATCTCTCTGTGGGGCCACAAACCTGTATCTCGGTCGTCTCTGACCACTGCCACTTGCACCACCAGTATTCACTGCCTCTCCACCTCCCCCCTATCATCACCATCATGCCTATCATCTGGGGGAGGATCTCTTCCACCTCTACCGCCATCTCTACCACCATCATGGCCCCCATTTCTGCCTGGTGCTTTGTCTCTACCGCCTCTCCCCCTGACAAGTCGATCCTCAGGATCATAATCTAGCGGCTACTCTATACGAGGAATCATCTCCTCCGGCACTGTAAATCATGGAAATGGATGTTGTAGCATCTCTACAGCATATCCATCTGATACCCTAGCATCCTCAACATCTGGGTGAGGGTCCCAGTCTATCACTACCATATCATGGATGTCCTTTGAGGCAGTATCATAAGTCAGCTATGCCCCCCAATCAGCTACCTTGTCTCTAATCCGTGCATATACTACTACATCCTCAGTACGACCCTGTCGTCGGCCATACTGTCTCAAAACCCTGGTGATTGGGAAGTGCTTTATAATGTACCTGGTCTAGCCTATTAGATATCTACTCTGACACAAAAAGGGGACCTACCGAGCATTAGATGTCCATACCTCATAGTCTAGGTATGGTCGCCACACGACCTCTGTCATATCGTCAAATAAACGACGCCAGTACTCAACCTTTCCCAGATGGGGCTACTGTAAAAGACCTGTGTACATGTACACAGGGCTACTCTGGTGCCCTCTACCTGTCACCAATCATCCGTGTCATGGGGATGTGCTCCCAAGCCCATACCTGAAGAATCAATATACCCACAGTCATGCTGCGGGTATGGTGGTAAACAATCTCATGAAGCTCTCGGTATATATGAGCTAATGTATAGCTTCCCCAAGCAAATCATTCGTGGTGGATGATCATCTACTCTACCATGCTGACCCAGCCCACCAAGAAACTATGTTTCCCTCTGTCTGGCATAAGGATGCCACCTACCAATCCAGCTAAGTATACAGCTAGTAGATCATAGTGGTCGACCATGTAGTCCCAGGATAGGTATTTGTGATCTATACTGTCATCCTGGAAGAATCTCCACGTCATCCCAATCACCACGCCAGCTCTCAACTCAAAGACCACCTCATGTCCAACCATGGGCACCCGCAAGATCCTCCAAACATCCTTAGGTGTCATAGTGATCTTATCAGTAGGCAGGTGGAAGGTGTTGTGCTCTGAATGCCATCTCTCAACTAAAGCAGTCAACAACCCTCAGTTTACCCCGATCTCAGGTAAACCAATCAGTTCTCGCAATCCACACTGGATCACGGTAGTCTGCTCATCATCTGATAGTCAACCAGACAATGCCAGAACTCACGCAGGATATGTGCCTCGAAAGGTGACTACCTCAAACTGGGCCTAAGTTTTTGACAGAACAGTAAAACATCAGCATTCTCTCTACAACAAAGGGCATATTCCTACTCTGCTCAGTCATTTCAAGTTCGCAGGACACAAATAGATCAAAACAATTTGAAAACATAAGTCTTTTACCATATGCGATCCTGGAAATACAGGATGCGATTGCACATACGGGATGCGATCCTAGAAAAATAGGATGTGATCCTAAATGTGGGGTGCGATCCCCAAAATCTAGGATACGATTCGCTGATGGAATCTAGCTAAAAACATAACTAAATATAAAGAACTGGATATGATTCAGGAAAAATTGGATGCGATGCACGTTTCGTAGGATGCGATCTGGAATCCTGGATGTGATCCTACCTTCTACGGGCTGTCCAATGCACAAAAATGCTTGAAATTCAAAAATTCAAATTTCACGAGGTAGTTTATCAGGTACTTACCGGTGGTGGGTAGTCGTTTGGGTGCTGGTGTCATCAGCTCATCTCGAATTGATGTTTCCTCACAGGGATCACCATTTTCTCTACAGAGCTCTCTAATTGGCTATAGCTAAATGTCAAAATGAATAGTGAAATGGTCAATTTGGAGGCTTATATTGGTATTTTGGGACATTTAGGGTTTTCAAAACTCCTCCCAGCCAACTACAAAATTATTTGTGTTCTCTTTTTTTTCAATCAAGAACCAAATCGAAGGTGCCTACGCCATTTTTCAGCAGCACAGTGTCATTTTGTGACAGTTTCAAAAATTGTGAATTTGCTTCATTTGTTCACCACATTGGTAAATGTGGCACATTTCATCATACATCTTGATCTAAAATTTATTATCACTCATATTTTCACATAATTAACTTGATAATCATGTGTTTATTTTTAAACACACCTTCTTCTACTCCACTCTTTCTAGCCTTATCGCTTCCTGCAAGTGTTCTATTTTCTTTAACTGAGGGATTTTATTTCTTTTCTTTGATTTCATTCCCGAGGGGGCATGATCACACTATCATCAATTAAATTTTTTCTCAAAACTACATTAACAATGACTTCGTTATCAAACAAACTAGGGGCATAACAGTTTCCTTGACTAAGTCAGATCTGTTGGATAGAAAGATTTGGTTCTCATGAGATGGATATCTTATGTTTCCTCATTTTAGAATATTTTTAAAGCTCCTAGCAGCTTCATACTGGCTTTTGGATGACAACCAAGTTCAGAATCAGTATTATCAATTTTTTTTTGGACGACAACCAAGTTCAAAATTGGTATTTTTAAAATCTTTTATTGATCTTTGGATGACAACCAAGTTCAACATCAATTCTATCAGTTTATTTTAATCAAAGTGCGAGACTAATCTCATCAACATTTCGTTCGACAACCAAGGACGGGATTCTCAATCTTTCTGAAGTCAAAATCGAAAACTTTCTTTGAATCAATGCATTGCTCGCACATCAATTCAAAGAGGGGCAAATGCAACCACCTAAATTTGGTTTGTTGCGACTATGGACCCTATTTAACCTAAGTGTGATCATACCCTTGATTGTGTCCAAATGACCCTTTTACTACTTCGCATTATTCTTTAAATCAATTTAATGTCCTAGGTGATTTTTATCACTGATTTATATTAACTATTATAGCCATGTAATTCAAATCAATTCAAACCAATTAAATCAAACCAAAATCAAACATGGCTATAGTATTTAATTATAAAGGAATTAAATAAATCCCAAAATCAAATACCCACTTGCAAATTAACCTATTCCCCTAGCCTATTTAATTTAATTAAAATGGCTATAGTCCCCTAAATATTAAAAAGCAATTAAATTGTTTAAATAATTAATTCCTAAATTTCTAAATGAATTAAATAAGTTTATTTCATTTATTAATATTCCCTCAAACCCCAACCTAACCTATCTCAACCACTTCTACCCTGGGTTCTAACCCTTCTCAATCCATTCACCCATGCTATTCTAATCCTAATCCTAAATTCTACTCTAACCCACCTCCTAATGTTGTCACATTCCATTAAGGAATGCTTAGCAACTCAACCCACTTGAGAAAGTCCACTTTCTCAAGCTGGACTTTCTTAAAGTCCATTTTCTCAAGCCATCCTCTTACATCCTCCCTTGCCTCTTTAAGGCCTTCATTAATGCCTTCATTAATGTGAAGACCTTAAGCCTATGTCTCGCCCATGCCTTATTAATGCCTTGGGCATTAATGGCTCTTACATATTCATTTATGAGTCTCCTAATTCATAAATGAACCTTGTCCCCCCCCTCTCTCTCTCTCCCATTCTTCTATAAATAGAATCCTATTTTGAGAGCAAATAAGCCTTCCCATTAGATCAAAATTACATTGTTATGTTGTTAGATTCATCCTAGATTCACATTTCACTCACTATTCCATGCTTTTGTATTGTTTTCATTTCATCTTTTAAAGCTAGATTACATGCTTTTTCATATTTTTAGCTTAAATTCGGATTAAATCCTTCATGCTAGAATAGTATTGGTCACTGATTTATAGAATATTCTTAGGGCTAGTATGTTATGAATTACACTCTTTCTAGTTAGAAGGCAATAGGTCAGTTTTAGTGGGTTTCGCATGCTTTCTAACCCTTTTGGACTAATATAATGACCTATTGAGTGTTTGTGTTATTTTCAACAGGTACCCAAATACACATGCATAGGTTTGAATAGTGATGAAGAACCTGAGGATGCACCTTTAGGCCTATCCACTGGACAAGGAGAAGATATATCTACAAAAGAGGAATTCAGTGCACCTGAGGAGATCACTGAGAAAGCTAAGGGTAAGAAACCAGCAATTGTCATAGTAACCAAGCCGAGTAAAGCTAAACCTAAGGTTACACCTCCTGCAGCTAATCGTCTGAGGACTAGAGCATCCACTATTACTTCTCCAGCAGTACAAACAAAAGTGTATGGAAAGAAAGCTAAAATTTCTCCTAAGGCTAAGTCGAGTAAACCAGTAAAGAGACCAAGAAGGAAACTGCACTTGGAGACAAATAGTGATGATGAAAAGACTGAGATTGATGAACCCAGCAACATACCTACAATACAATTCAAGAAACCAGCTAATATTGATGAGGTATGTGACAATTTGAGAAATTCAGTAGGGTTAGCTACTTTCAAATTCATTAAGTATGAGAAACTGAGTATTGGAGACAAGCATAAAGTTCAAGAAGCAATCTTAGATATGATGAGTACTTTTAAGTTAACTCCTATAGAGATAGGAAACCATGTGCCAAATGAATTGTATAAGTTTTTTTCAAGCAAATGGGAATTTGCACTTACCATAGAGAGACAGATCAGGGAAGGCACTTTAGTCAAAGTGATACCTGAGTTTACATTAAAATAGCGAGAAAAATTCATTGAAGAACATAAGAATAGGTTTGTTCCTAAGCTTAGAGGTTATACTATTTTGAAAAATGATATTGAAGGTTTAGTTCAGCAGAGTACAAGGATTTGGATTTGGAAGGAAATCTTTGGACTAATAGTTCCAAAAGATAAGAAATCTGATGAAGGTCCATCTGATCAAAAGACAAAAGAAGTTGAGATTACCCCTGAGCCTCAGATGACCCAAGATCAAATTGCTACTAAACAGGAGAAGACTAAAGATGCATTAGACTCAAAAAAATTTGTTGATCTGACTATAGACAGTCCAATTGACTACATAATTGATGATTCTAGCAATTTGAATGTCAAGGAACAGGATATGCCGAGTGGAACAAACACTGATTCTCCTATTAAGGCAATTGAGATTGAAGGAGGAAAGACCACTGCATCTGAAGAGAAAATTGATGAGATAATTGAAGTAATCAATGATCAGATAGGTGAAGAGAAAAAACAAACAGATGCACAAGAGGTAACTTCACAAAATCCACCTATTTTAGAGGTTGTCAAAATAGTTTTAGATAGTGGTGAAGTGATGAAGGATAATGTTGACAAGCCTAAAGAACAAGAGGCACTACAAGTGTTGGTTGATCGACCACACTCTACATCATCCACTCCTATAGGTCCTAAAACTGGAAGTATTCCTGATCCACAAACAATCTTGACAGAATTGAAAGAGGCAATGTCTATTGATACTGTCATAGGAAAAGGTATTGATAAAATGCAGCCAAGCATCAGCTCACTAGAATTGAAGAGGAGGAACATTATGAAGAAGAAGTCTCAAATTCTTGATGTCACACTAGATGAGGTAATTGTGATTCCACAATGGGATCCCAATAAATTGTCTTTTGATCAAATAGGGACTCTTCAAGAATTGCTTAAGAGGAAGAAGAGACAGGAATAAATGAAAATAGAATAGAAGCAAAAGCAAGTGTTGCATGACATCAAGGATATATTTCCAAAGGATTTTGACTTAGAAGATGAAATGCCTCAAGCTCCAATTATTGATCAGTTAGTTCACATTGTACAAAAGGTAACTGATGATGATATAAATAGCAATGAAAAACTTCTACAATGGTTCGAGAGGATATTTGAGAGCAAAGTTCTAGAGAAAATCTCAGAAGAGATTGCAACAAAACAGGTTGAACTTTCTACTCTTGTAGACATTTTGGAGAAAGTTACAGCAAATGTTTATTCTTTGTACAGGAAACTATGTGATGTTGAATTATTCACAAAGGATAATCTACAGCTTGTTGAGAAGCTACAGTTAGATTTGAAATCAACTGGCATTACTTTGAGTAAGGATGCTACCTCTAGATCTTTACATTTTACTAAGTTGATCAATGCACAATGTAGAATAGCTGAGATAATGGTTGAAGATGGTCGGATTAGGGCCAAATTGATCACCATTCAGACAAGCCTGTTGCCTCACTTGGAGGTAATACATAAGGAACTTTCAGTTGCAAAAGAGTTATCACAGAGAAATGCAAATCTCTCAATTGCAGAAAGTTTAGTGAGTCTAGCTATCGAGCTAGAGATAAAATTAGAAGTTATGAAGATTGCCAAGGAAAGTTGGGACCCTACATTTGCATCCACCCTACAGCTTCATAAACCATTTTTGGAAAAGTACAACTTAACCCCACCTAAAATCAGTGACAAAAACAAGAGGGAAGTTGGTAAGGATAAGGAAGTTGGTAAGGATATAGTATGATAAATCAGTATAGAATAGGTACATTTGTATATATTTTGAAGGCATGTATTTTATGTAACTTTTTGTATGTATAATTCTGAGTATACTCCTAGGGGGAGTACTTAGTATACTTAGGAAACATTTTTTAAGGAATGAAATGAAGAAATGACCAGTGTGTTTTTGCCACTAATATCAAAGGGGGAGATTGTTAATCTCTAAGTTCTGTTGATGATTAGTGACCAACACTTAGTCATTCACTTAGGCAGTTTTAGTTGGCTATCACTGTGGCCGAGCAACATTGCCGAGCAGTATTCAGGTTGTCGATTTGTATCATGTCGAGCTGAGTAGGATACTTAGTGTCAAGCGACAAAGATGTTAAGTGCCGAGCAGAACAATTTTTGTAAACATGTCTGGAATGATTCAAACTTTGAGGATAAGTGTTCAGGCCGACTTGTATAAGCTTTTTGGGCTGACTTATGTATGCATTTAATTGTTTTATCCTATGCATGATCTATTGTAATCATTAATTGTAATACCTTGGAGGTATGGGTATTAGATCTTGATCGTTGATCTAGATCTTTCTATCAGACTTGAATAGATATATAAGATTGCTTCAAAACCCTATTTTGTAAGTGTGTGGAGAGAAGTGGTGACTACATTTTGAAGTGAAATGAACAGAGGGTTATTTTGTTAAGAAGTAGAGATCAAGAAGAGTGATAGCACAATGAACAGTAGAGTAAAGACATATCAGATTGTGAGATCATAGAAGGTACTGGAAAGAGGAGATCCATCATTAGAATTTGAGCACAATGAAGGATCATTACTTGAAACATTCTAATCATTGTATCAGGTGAAAATCTCTTAATAGAGTGGTTCTAGCAGACCTTTCTAAATCTCCTAATAGAGTGCTTACTTTATTGTAAGTTGAAATCCTTTCATAGGGTAGATTGTAATGATCTTTAGCTCTTAACTGGGAAGACCTTTAACCAGGTGGATTGTATTTTGTAATCAACTTTTGTAGCCCTAACATGCACACTTTATTGTTGCATTAGTGAAGAATTTTGTGGGTGTCATCCCCACCCCAGTTTTACCTATTTGGGTTTTTGGGTTGCCAAGTTCTTGTGTTATGAGTTATTTATTTCATTGTGTGGATGCTATTTGATATTACATTAGATTCATATATGTATGAATGTGGATTAGTTTGTTTTAAGTGTTTAAATTTGAAGATCTGATTCACCCCCCCTCTTAGTATCTAGCTTTCCCATTATTGTATTTCCAACACAACGTGTCAAAATGCCTACATTTCCCAATGACTATGCTTTAGCCTGCTATCTTAATGCTACTGAACCTATCACTTCTTCCACCAGTGAACCTAGTGTGAGCATGATTGAAGAGGACATCAAGTATCTCAGTTATTAAATAAAAATGAGAAAAAGAAAAGGGTCTAAAGGCGAAAACCACATTGTGGCAGTTTCAGAACCCAAAATAGTAAAAAGAAAAGACACATCCAAGGTGAAAACCTCTTTGAGGCACCTGAGGATGGGATGCTTGATGTCTTTCCTAGTCATTTAAAGGAACAATCATTTGTGCTCATAGAGCCAACTCAACCAGTGAATATTGGTATAGAGGAACATCCACACATCATTCATGTAGCTAAATCTTTGTCTGTAGAAGAGCTCAAGGAATTCACAGAATTCTTTAAAGAGAAGAAGATAAACTTTGCACGGACATACTTAGATATGCCTGGTTTAGATCCAGACCTTATCATGCATAATCTCTCAATAGCTCCTGGAGTAAAACCTGTAAAACAAAAACTCAGAAAAATGCACCCTCATGTTGCATTACTTATCAAGGCTGAATTGGAAAAGTTACACAAAGTTGGATTCATCCAAGCTATTGATTATGCAAAATGGATATCCAACATCGTACCAATATCAAAACCAAACAAATCCATCAGAGTCTGCACTGAATTTAGGGATCTCAAAAAATCATGTCCAAAGGATGACTTTCCTGTGCCTAACATTGACATGATTGTAGACATGACTGCTGGGTATTAAATGTATTCTCTCATGGATGGTTTCTTGGGGTACAAACAAATCAAGATTGCCCTAGAGGATCAAGAAAAGACTGCCTTCACATGTGCCTGGGGAATGTTCTACTGGATTGTCATGGCTTTCGGTTTGAAAAATGTAGGAGCTACCTATTAGAGGGCAGTAACAACTATCTTCCATGATATGATGCACAAAACCATGGAAGACTATGTGGATGATACCCTTGCTAAATCAAATAAATGATCTCTGCACCTACAAGATTTAGGCCCAATCATGGATAGAATGGAAAAGTTTAAATTACGGTTGAATCCTAAGAAATGTGCATTTGGTATTACCTCTGGCAAGCTATTGGTTTACATTATCTCAGATAAAGGCATAGAAGTTGATCCTAAAAAGGTGCAAGGGATACTAGAAATGTCACCTCCCAAGAACATAAGTCAAATGAGAACAGTCCAGGGGAGAATCCAATCTATCAGAAGGTTCATCTCACAGTTGGCTGATAGAGCATAACCATTTACCAAGACTCTGTGCAAGGGCATTACTTATCAATGGAGTGAAGAATGTGACAAGAGTTTCACTCAAATCAAAATGTACCTGGCTAACCCACCAGTACTCATGCCACCTCAACAAGGCAAGCCATTGATTCTGTACATTTTAGCTACCTCAATGTCACTGGGGGCACTACTAGCGCAAGAAGATGAAGACAAGAAAGAACGTGCTATATACTATATCAGTAGAACATTGGTGTCCTATGAGATGAATTACTCTATGATCGAGAAAGGATTCCTAGCAGTAGTCTTTGCATCTCAAAAATTGTGCCACTACATGTTGGCTCACTTAGTCAGCCTCGTGGCTAAAATTGACCCTTTGAAGTATCTCCTAAGTAAAGCTACCCTCACTGGTAGATTGGCTAAATGGGTTATGCTTCTTAGTGAATTTGACATAGAATATATTGAGTGTAAAGCAATCAAAGGGCAAGCAATCACAGTTCAATTGGCTGATGGTCCACTACATGACAATGAACCAATCAATGCTGAGTTCCCAGATGGATCTATTTTGCACATCACTCATAGATCCTGGAAAATTTTCTTCGATGGATCCTTCACACAACAAGGTTCAGGTGTAGGGATTTTGTTTCTGACTCCTCAAAACTATTCCATTCCAAAGGCATACAAGCTCATGTTTCCTTGTACCAACAACATAGTAGAATATGAAACACTGATAAATGGAATCAAACTGGCTCTTGAATGGAATGAATCTGAGTTGCATGTCCATGGTGACTCTCAACTTGTAATCAACCAAATCAATGATGTATACAAGACTAAGGATGAAAAAATCATGCCTTATAAATGACTGGTTGATGACTTTAAGAAATATTTCACTTATATCACATTTCAAAAAGTCCCAAGGGTACAGAATAGAGCTTTTGATGCCATGGCCACATTAGCATCCTCACAACAAGAGGATGACTTCTGTTATGAGTTCCTGGTGGAAGAAATCCATTTCCCTTCCTACAACTCCCTTGACTCCCAAATGTTTTGTTCAGTCATTGAGCAGGAATCCTCCCATTATCACCATGTCTACTCCTACCTGCACCATCAGGTAATTCCTGATGGACTAACCAAAAATGAAAAATGACACCTCGTCTGCAATGCCTCATGGTATGTTCTTGTGGCCAATGATTTGTATAGGCAAGGATTAGATGGTACTTTGCTTAGGTATCTAGAAAAAGAAGAGTCTAAACATGTGTTGTCTAAAGTCCATGAAGGAATTTGTGGTTCTCATTCTAACGGTCTGACTCTAGCCCGAAAACTACTTAGAGCAGGGTATTATTGGCCAAATATGGAAAAAGAACCTATCAGGTTCGCAAAAAATTGTAAGAAATGTCAGCTGCATGGCAATCTTATACACGCTCCAGCAAGGGAGCTCATTCCTTTTATAACACACTAGCCCTTTCAACAATTAGCATTTGATCTAATTGGGCAGATTTACCCCTCATCTACTAATGGACACAAGTTCATTATCACAGCTACTGAGTATTTTACCAAGTGGGTTGAGGTGATCCCACTCATTAAAGCAACTTGATAGTAGGTCTCATTGTTCATTCTAAACTACATCATTTTTCGCTATGGAATACCTTCCTCCATCATCACTAACAATGGAGGTCAATTTAAGAACAACATTATGGTTGAGTTGTGTGAAAAATTCAAAATCACACAACACTGTTCTTCCATCTATTACCCACAAGGTAATGGGTAGGCTGAGGCCTCAAATAAAAATTTGTTGAAAATCTTACATCGTACAGTTAACAAGTCTGGAAGGTATTGGCACCTGTAGATCAATCCTACCTTATGGGCTTACAAAATGAGCATCCAAACACCTACAGGGGCAACCCCATTTGCACTGGTATATGGGGCAGAAGCAGTCTTACCCCTAGAGGTAGAAATCCCATCTCTTAGGGTTTCTTTACACAGACTTGTACCAGACAAAGAGTATAGAGTTTTGAGACTCCAAGAACTAGAGCTACTGGATGAACATCAGAAAGTGGCCTTTGATCACCTCAGAGCTTATTAGAAAAGAATGTCAAGAGGATACAACAAGAAAGTTAGACCTAGAGAACTTCAAGTGGGAGACCTTGTGTTGAGAGAAAATCCGCGTAATCATTCACATAGAGAACAGAAGGGGAAGTTTGAACCCAACTGGCTAGGTCCTTATAACATTACTGCAACATTCAGCTTTGGATCCTATCAACTCTCCACACCTAAAGGAGATCCGCTTCGAGAGCCCATCAACACTCTCCATCTAAAGAAGTTCTACACGTAAGGCGTTCTCGATGATCAATACCATGTACATAGTAATGTCCTAAAAATATCTAAAAATTGGAAAAAGTCCTGAAAAATGATCATCTTGGTGAAAACCTTGCAATAGGCGCCTTGATGCATCAAAAAAAAAAAATCAAAAAATGGAAAAATACAAAAAAAATTGAAAAAGAAGAAAAGTGCCTCATTGAAAACCTGGTAAACAGGCGCCATGGTAGCAAAAATAGAATCTTTTCCAAGTAGGTGAAAACTGGTAAACAGGCTCCTCTTGTACTCAGCGCTCCATCTATAAATTCTTAGTTTTGGAAATATTTTGCTTTAGTTTGTACATATCTTTCAATCACTTTCGTGACACTCTGGTTCTTCTGAGAACCCTCTTGACTTGAAACCGATCCAGAGTCATAACTTGGGGGCAATCAAATCAGCTTTTTCCTCACAGTATGAGTCAAGTTAGTCATCGTAGTTTGCTACTAGGGGCATGGGTCCCCAATTTGATCACATCTTTGGATTACACCAGAGTCAGTAATCTTGTCATTTCTGAAGGATAACTCACTACTGACACAAACAGGTGTTTCTCAACACCACAATCAACAGTGTTTCTTAACACTGTCTTTGGATGCATCTGTGTTTCTTAGCACACATTGGATATCACAAACGTAAATGATAGATAGATAGTAATCAAACACAAAGCACTCATAAGCACAACAGTGTTTCTCAACACCTCATACATATATACATCCAAAAACTTTGAAACTGGCTAAAGTATGCTGAACTTCTATTTGTATGATGTCTGTTTTCATTGCTTTCGTCAATCTTTTCTTTGTCTACTTCTTGTTGGTGTGATCCCGATGATCCAGAAATGTCAAATAATCAGGGTGTATGTGATAAGAGCTCCTGCATTAAGGCAGAAAAGCCTCACATACCTCGATCCTATTTATTTGTATGCCAAGGTGAGGTTAGAACTATCTCCTTCACTGTTATTGCTGTGTTTGTTTACGCAAGATCGCACTCATGGTTATCTTGGCTTTGAATGCCTCAATACTGGTGTACTCTTGCAATATCAACTGGAAACAATGTTCAGGTCATCTCAGCTTTTGTGCCTTGATGCTTACATTAGTTTCCCATATCTTATCCGATGAAAGTCATATTCATATTCTTATGGTCGTAGTGGCACCAGTAAGGATTGTATCGACTCTGATGTTCCAAAAAATGCTCGATGATGAAAAATTTCAATGCTAAAGCTCAATGACTACACCTTAGGTTGCATTCATGTTAGTCATGCATCTGCATCTGCATCTGCATAGTGATGAAATCTGCATAATAACCTAATCTCTATCCAATGTGAAGGATCTGAGATTCTAATCAATCAATCTTCTCATCGTTAATTGGTCATGACACCCCTTGCTAAATCAACTGTCCTGATTCTATTTTCAGGATCGAAATCAAAATCTAAATTTGACCACTCGCACAACCAATAGAAATATCTCATGCTTTTCTTCTCATCAATCTATGTATCTTACTTTTGGTCAATCTTGGTCAACAGGACCTCTCATACAGTACAAATTCTGTCCTAATCACGTGGGACAATAAAAATTATACCTTCTTAGCACGTTAATTTACTACTTTTCTAACGGCGTAACCCTTGCATCCCTTTCTGATCCAAGTGCTAGTATTATGTATATGTGAATACATGTGGGTGTGGATATCTGCACAAGCACTTTATATATAGGATACTTTCATCTTGTATGGTTGTAAACATAAATGTATGTAGATAAACATGCACACACATGCATCTACATATACATAATATCAACAATCATTAGACACAAGAGCAGATAATCTACATAAAAGAGTGTCAGAACTAGAAAGCTTATATGCATATGCCACATCTTTTTAAATTGGCCAATAATCATAATCATAAACCAAATCATCAGATATCACTCCCCATTGAACAACATTTGTACCAACAATTTATCTTCCTTCAACAATAAACTGTTTGAAGTCATTGCTTTTGTTTTGCACCTACATAGCATCATTGTTGGCAATTAAAGATAATAAATTTTTGAGAAAATCTAGTAAATTGTTTACTTAAAAGAAAAAATTATTCATTCCTAGAATTCTAGATAAATAATAGAATTATTCATTCCTAGAATTTTAGATAAACAATAGAATTTTAGAAGAAATAACAAACAACAACCTATCTATAAATTACCAAGAAGAGGACAAAACAACATCTTGCCAAATAAAAAATTATGCCAACTAATAGTAGCATATCAAGTGGCATCATCACTGAATGAAAAAAAATCTAGAATCTTACGTGCAAACTATGAAAGATCAATCCAAGCAGCATGTATGAGATACAAATCCAAAGAGCATGGCGGATAAATGTGTAATATCTATATTTTCAAAATCCATGTCCTCCTTTCAAAAATTTACATCAAAATGATGGGGAGCTGAATCTCCAGTAGCATTGTTTCTTACATGGCCCTTATCATCAGACTCCCATTACATTTTAAGTCCAAAAGAAGTTACTAATGTTCAAATGAAGTTATAATTCAGAAAACATTGTTTCACCTATAAAGCACATAATGCCATCAAAGATTACAGAAATGAAAAATACAAAACATACATAATGCACGGATTGTAGCATTAACATAGCCAATTATCAACCAAACATACTTCAGGTAAGCTCATTTAAAAGCTTCTCATCTATTCTAGAGCTGGAGGACTATCTAGAAATACAATCAAAAGAGTGGACAACTACATCCTCAATTCGATAGAGTGTAGTTACTTCCTGAGGATTTGCCAATGGAATTATGTCATTACCTTCAAATATTTGCTCAAAATTAGAGGCTTTTTGAGATGTCCAAGACCCATCAAACACTAAGATGTAGAGAGGAGGCCATTTGAACTTGACGCAAGGGTCAAACAAATAGGAAGCAATTATTGAAAAATAAATTATGTATAATTCTTGAAATGCAAAAACAAATAATCAAAATAAAAAGTTATTTCTTATTAAGTAAGCTCCTTTAGCTGTAACATTTTAGTTTTTTTTACGTATTGATAATTGTATATTAAAATTTAGACTTGAAAATATCCTATAGAATCAGATTTAGAGGCAAATGAAGATTGAAGTTCTATGCCTGAGAATTGTAAGGCAGGTGAACTTTTAAATGTCAAAGCCAAAGGTTCTAAAGATCCTGACCTCATGAAAGATGCTAAAAACTCTTACATAATTGAATCCAAAAGCACTCACTAACTAACTTATAGATTGTAGAAATCTACTAGATTGAAATAAAATTACTCAATGAGATGTAAAAAATAGTCTTTTCTCGGATTCTCCTCATAAGGTCTCCTAATGGCAGACCATCATCTAATATTGAGCTACTACTCTTTTTTAACATCTGGGGAGCAAATCATATCACGTAACCAACCAACAGTTAATCTCAAAAACCAAAATCAAAGCGAACCATTAAAAACTTGGGAGCAAAATTGTCAAACATGGATTCTCACCTGTTGTCCAGCTATAGGTGGAAACTATTAGTGTCCATGCAATTCTGGGGTGTTTATTGGAGTCCCATCGCCTATATGCTGCAGGCACAATAAAAAAAATAGTGAGAGCATAACAGAATAGAACAGATTAAACTTTTTAAAATTAAAATACTGAACTGGATGTGCTACAGTAGTTCACCATAGGTTAATGAGTCTGCTCAGGAGAATTATAGACATATAGGGTATACATCAGGGGTTGAACTCTGTTTCCATCCCTAAGCTTGTTAGATGGGTTCTTCAATATGTCTCAAAAATGTCTACGAGACTGGAACTCCTATATTTACAACAAATTTAAGAAAACATAAAAATAAAAATAATCTTAATGTACTATAATAGCTATCTATCAGAATCCACATGGTCCTGGCATTCAAGCGAATGCAATTAGAATTTCAGGAGACAGGTTTGCATTTTACGGCTGCAGATTTCTTGACTTTCAGGGCAATGTGCTTGACAACAGTGGAAGGCATTATTTCAAAAACTGTCTCACTGAGGGAGCTCAGATTTTATATGTAGTGATGGGAAATCCATCTACGAGGTAGACTAATTCAAACCAAACACAATACCCATCAGGAAAATAATCAGTCTCCCATTAGTAAAATAATAAAATTTGATTTGATCATTGATTCTGATGCAATTTGTTTGCTGGCAGAAATGTCATCTGCATACAAATTCTCTGCTTGACTTAGCCATTACAATGCTATGTTACCAGAAATGAGAAACGGGAAACGAATGGCAACGGCAACGTGACGAGAAACGGAATATCTAGATGTTGCGCAGAAGAAACGGATATATATATATATATATATAAAAGTTAAAAATAAAAACATTTAAAAACAATATTTTTGTTCTTTTATTTTAAAATTATTTATATAAAACATTAAATATAAAAAGTTCAATAAATATATCAACTATTCGTATTATTGAATAAATTAATATTATAGTTAACTGTGTAAACAAATCAATAATAATCTATAAATTAAATTAATGTCATAGTTAACTAAAACATC
>MU224157.1:629085-639629 GCA_018584345.1 Thuja plicata
CTCACGCAATATAGCCTATCGGCTAATAAATGAAAAATGGATCGGATTTGATTTGAAGATCTTATTGCCATATTTTTCCAAATCAAATTTGATTATTCCCAGATTTTTCCAATCTTTTAAATAAAAACATTAAATGAGAGTATCCAGATACGGGAGATTGCAAAGATTCTCATTTACTGTTCAATGAGCAGTTTTCATCGCAGATTAAACAGTTAGTGGTTTCTGGTTTGAACGGACAGGTTTGGGGTGAAATCCCCACCTATAATAACCTATCGGCTAATTAAAGTTGGACATGGATAAAACTTCAATGCATGTTTAGTTATTGTATTTTCTCTCTTGAATTCTACTTTAGGTTAAATTTCATAAGCTTAAAATATTTTTTAAAACCTCTAAATTTCTTGGGTATATCTAATACATGCTTACAACATAGTTCTAACCCTCTACTATTGAATGAGTCTTACAACATACTTATATCTAATACATGAGATGTACTTTGTATGTTTTAAAGCTCAACTTCTATGGACTACATGCAATGAGAAATGTCTATTTCCATTTGACAACATCAACCCCTCTTTAAAACTTTGACTTCTCCTCAAGTCAATCTAGTCCATAATCATGGTGGTGGTGTTTAAACCATGCTCTATTAACATGACATTATATGACGTTTCATGTTGGAATAATAGAAAGGTGTGTACTAAGAGGGGAGGGTGAATCGGTGCCCTTAAAAACTTTCAAACAAATCTTTGTAATTAAATAAACTGTTATAACCAACTAAGTAGATAACTTTCACCAAACATTTAATGTCATTGCTAAAATGTAAATGCATGTAATCCAAACAATAAACATACATGAAATTTAAGTACACATGACACTAGTATTTTTGTATTGTAGAAAACCCCTGTTAGAAGGTAAAAACTGCGGTGGGGATGAGACCCACAAAACTTCACTACTGCAGTAAATAAAGTAGCATGTTAAAGCTTACAAAGATTGATCACTTCTGGTGACCTTACCCTGTTAGGAGTAACAATAAGATCGATTAGATCTACCTTCTGTGAGGATTTAGCAACACAATGTATGTGTGCACTCTATTAAGAGATTTATGCAAAGACGATTAAGTCTACTCTCTTAGGAGATTTTAGGATTGTTACAATTGTCACAGAGTAACAAAGTTGTGTGATCTGAACAAATTACAATTTCTATATTTTGAATATAGATCCTTTAAGTGCAATGAAATTTATCACCTTACTATAAATTATTATACCTTCTGTACTGCTCGGTAGCCTTGCCTTTTTTTGAAAACCGAATACTACACTGTAGTCCTTGTCCTAAAACCCTTATCTGATCTCTGATGTCCATAGTATGGTAGCTACTTGATCATTACTTGATCAACATACATTACAAATGACATCTTAACATTACATATATCAAATCTAATGACCTAATTAGGGTTTTACAATATCTTAGAAAAGCTAAGATCAATGGTGTACAAAATTTACATTGATCATCTAAACATAGGAGATATAAACAATTAATGTTGTGAATCTATCATTAATGTTCTCCTCGCTCATTGTAAACCGTTATCCAGCTCGACAAAAAGTTGTTACCTAGATTGATGTGTCATTACAAACTTTTATGTGACCACTAGTTTACTCGATAAATACTCTCTTGGTGCTCGGTGTTGTATGTGTATCTCGGTATATACTGTGTGTTTGGTGTATACTTCCTGCTCAGTAAGTCTGTCTGGTCAGTGATTGTTGCACTCGGTTAACTTTGCACTCGGTGATCATACTGACTAGTTTGTTTGTGACTCTGTTACCGACTGAGTATTTGAATGCTTGAATAGTAATGACAACCTTCAAAGCTCATTTAGAGTAACATTCTCCCCCTTTGGCATTAGTATCAAAAATGTGTATATGTAGATGTAGTATATACACATCAAATTATACATAGTGTCTATACATAGTGACTCCCCCTTTGTACATGCTTGGTATATACATATGGTTCCCCATTTTTATACATATATACATATGTTTCCCCCTTTTTTTAAATTAATAAGAAAAAGAAATAACTTACAACTTGTCAAAAATGTTAGGATGGGCCTTCTGGATATTTTCTAATAACTTCTCCCATTCCTCCTTGAGATGCTTGAGGGTTAACAGTTCCAAGTTCAGCTAAGCATGCATATCATATATGCTTTCTATTACTGATAACTTTGGGGTGGCAGTCAAGTTCTTTTCTAGTGTCACATGTTTTTGCATCATAACTAAATGCGGTAGTAACATAACTTGTAGCTCGATTACCTATTCTCTTATCTTTCCCTCTTCCTTCTTCAGATCAAGTCTCAACCGCAATGTTTGTAGAACCTTGGTGTAATGGATTTGCAATACATGTTGTTCAGTTGAAAGACTATTTGCACTATCTTTTAGATCTTCATCTCATTTCTTCCTTTGTTCACTAAGCTCGGTAGTGAAGTGATCTAATGTGCATAACTTTTGTAGAATTGTAAGGGATTCAATAATAATAGTTTCTAGGCCTATTAAAAATTTTGACAGAGCTACCTTGTTTGCTGCTACTGCTTGGCTGATCTTCTTAGTAACCTTGTACTGAATCTTCTTTTCTGCAATCTCTTCTAATTTCTGCTCAGCATCAATGTCTGGACTGTTTATTTTCTCGGTGAGCAATGCAAGTTGATCAATGATGGGGGTTGATTCATTGATGATCATGTCAAGACCAACTTGCTATAGAATCTCCTTTGTAGCCTCTAGCACCTGTGCATTGTTATGTTCTTGTCTCAACTTATCTTGTGTTGCTTTTTAGGTGCATAGCTCTCCATATTTCCTAAGTGATCCAGGATCAAGAGTCATTGGATCACAGTCAAGGATGTCTATGATTTCATCTGAAGTTACTATATTCTTGCTCCCTTTCTTCTTTTTCTTCTTCTTTCCTTGTACACTTGATGAAGGAGATAGAGTTAGAGATAAGTGAGCCTTTTGATCAGTTTCTTGCTTTGATGGATCGGTGGGTGTGATGCCCTGTGAAGGTTCCTTGATAGCTGACCTAGTGTCACTGGTAGGAGTGTCTATCATCATTTATATTGTACCTTCACCTTTTTCTGTAGCATCAGTGGTTTCTTGAGGTGCATCACCTTGTGTTGTTGCTCCAGTATGGCCAGTCTCTTTACCTTGTATAGCACCCTTGTCTTCATTTGTATCTATGACCTACTCGGGTGTCTTCTTTTGTGCTTCACTTTCTAGATATCAATAGCTTGTACCATAATGGGCAGATTACTTGGTACCAATGCTTGGGTGACCTCTTTTGTATCTATCTTTTCTAAGGTCTCAGTGGCCCTGATTATCATTTCATCTTCCTTTGCCTTGTCATTAGGTTCGCCTTCAATTATGTCTTCTATTGTGATATCTGCATGACCTAGATTAGTCAACAATTCAGGAATACCGTCCAATACATCATCAACTACTACATTATCAATATTTATTAGTTATGTGCTTGGTCGATGTCCCTCGATATCAACTGTAGATGCAATTTCCTTTGTTTCCTCAGTTTCCTCGGTTGGATTCAACAGATTGTTCCAAATCCTGGTGCTCTATTTATCAACTTCCTTCATATTCCCTTGAAGTATACTCAGTGTTCATTCTTTCTTATGGAATTTCTTTGCATACTATTACATAATGTCATCAATTTGTTCTACTGTGCAATCAACCTTAAGTAGAGTGAGAGTTGCCTCTCTCACATATTTCTTGGTGTTAAGTACATAAGTCCATTTGGCTGAAATTTTATCATATAATTCTTGTGGAATGTTAGTAGAAAATTCAACAAGGACCTGTTTGAAATTGATCATCATACCTATGATAACTTCTTCAAGATTATGTTGATTCTCAGTAGTCAGATCTGCATAAGCATGTACCTTAGGATGTCCTAACCTTCTAGTTTTTCTAATTGCTTCTGCAATATCATCAATAGTCTTTGGTACTTTGTTCTGTACGATCTTAAAATTGATCAGTATTATCATCAGAATTATCCTTAGATCATCTTTATTCCTTACATAATTCTTTCTTTATCTTGGTGTTGTGGTCTTCAGTTTCCTTGTCTGATAAGTGTATGTTGGTGATGGTCTTGTAATCTTTGCAACTAATTTATTCAAAGGTGGTGAATCTACTGTCACTGATCATGATCTTTTCCTTGGTGGAGACTTAGTCTTTATGCCTTTTCCCTTTTTGGCCTTAGGTACTTCTACTTGTATTTCATTAGACAGTGGCATCAGCATCTTGTTCTTGTTCTTCATCTTCACCTACTGTAGTATGCTCCTCGGTATCATCTACTGATTTGTCCAATTCTTCATCAGTGATAGAAAATTTTATGTTTAAAGTCTTTACAATCTTGGTCTTCTTCCAACCCATCTTTTCAACTTGAAGTCCAATTGATATTTTGGTTTTAGCTTCTTCATATGTGCCAAATCTCATGGCATATTTCTCAACTGGTTCATTTAGGAACTTTTCTATAGCTTCAGAAGCTAAATCAATGTTAATCTCATAATCCATCGGACGTAGCCATGTTGTCCTCGGTTGTACTTCCTTGATGAGATTAATATTAGTGTCAACTACAAATTAGATGTCATCCTTGTATTTCTCTGCCAACTGTATTGGTATTCTTGTTCTCTTTTCCATTCTAGATTTGAACTTTGAAAAGTAGTCATTCATAAAAGGTTCAAAGTTTGTGCCTAGACTTGTAATGAAGTCATCGATTTGTAGTGTAATCAGGCAGTTTGTATTCCATTTCACATTATCGATAAAGGGAAAAAAAATTTGTAGATAGAAGAATGTACATAGCAGTTGAGAACCAAACTTACAAGTGTTAGATCATGTTGATCAGATTGTTCTCATATGCTCTTCAAGTTACCTCTGCAACAACACGGCTAGGTCAAGTTGTAAACCCTTCTTTACAACCTTGTAAGCAATATCAATAGCTATACATGTAACGCTGTTGGGTCTTCTTGACTGGAAGATCTTATATGCAATAACATATGCACCATTTAGGATCACCGATGGTGTTGACTAGTAGACCTCTACCATCCCACTCAGCTCCTATTAGTTTTTTGATCTTAGTTCGGGGCAGGTGCCTTAGGGATTTTGATTTATCCATTATAAGATACCTGGTTACTACATGTATCATGTCTTTCCTTATCTTTTTCAATTCATCTAGCTAAATCTTTCCATCATGAACTTGGACCAGTACAATACGGATCCATTCATTTTTGAATACCTTTGGGAAATATAGGGCATTGGTTAACCCTTTGACTTCTAGATGTTTATGATCATCTTTCAATTTACCATCTATGCAAAGTGACTGGTATGTCGATATAAGTTCAAAATCCCCTATCTCATTGATCTTGCAGTGAATGTATGCCCTAACATCATGAACCAGTAAAACCTAGGTGATATCACGGAGAATGCACCTTTGTCATCGGGTTGGGTTACAACCTAAGGATGTATCTTGTAAAGGGGTTCAGTGCATGTAGAATTCTTAATAAGAATTACCTTTTTTTATCTCTATCCATCTTTGCCTTCATGGTTCATGATGAGGACACTATTGTTTTTGATTTAGGGCTTCCATAAAAGAACTCAAATAGCTCGATAAGTGCAAGTTCTTATAGTTCCAGGCTTTAACTACTCAAAATGTGCTCAGAATCTCTACAAAATCTTTGTAGTTCTCTGCTATGAATTCACTTTTAGTTTCTCTGCTCTGCTTTATAATTGTTGTGTAAAAAAATGAGTTCACCTCAATTGAATTTATACCAAATACTTTTATTCGGCACAATAAATTCTTGTCACCAACCACTCGGTCGACAAACAAGACACTTGATTAATACTAACGATGCTTTAGCTCAGTGAGTATAACAAATGCTCAGTTGCCTTACAAACTTGGTTGTCGCACACATATTCACTGACTGGCATTACTAACTCGGTATAAATTAACTGATTCAACTAGACCAAAGTAATCAAAAATATAATACCATAGTGCATCTTAATTCATTCTAATTTGGCATTTGTACAATGAATATAAGAATTGATGTAAGATATAGCTTTGTAAAACATAGTTCCATACCTACTTGTATTGCTTAGGTGGAGGTGGTAGAATCACCTAATCCATTGGATGAGGTATCACCGATTGTTTTTCTTTTCCCAACATTATCATTTGATGCTCTCCTCCACATTTGATTTTTGATCCTCGTGATTTCTTTGATTGTATTCCCATTTCCATAAGTATGTATTCTGTCTGCACAATCTCTGCTTAAATGACCAACCTTATGACAGTGTGAGCAAGCCATACCAGAGTTTGACCAATTCCTAGACTTATTTTTCCATTTCCTCATACAATTAGCTACTATATGTCCATATTTACCACATGTTGTGCAACTAGCCCAAGTATTATAATCCCAAGCATAAGCATTACCTTGTCTTCTCAGTTGATTTAACTTTTCTTGTCCTTTAGGTTTCCAGATTTTCTCTGTGTTAGTCCTACATGCTTGTGATGTATGACCATACATGTTTCAAGTTCAACAATGTTTATCCATGTCGGGTTTCTTCTGTGTTTTGTTCAACTTGGATCTACATTCACGTGCTTGATGTCCATGCTTATTATAGTTATAGCAATTTCCATTGAATTTAGAAGAGTCTCTAGAAATACCTTTTTCTTTTCTCCTACAAAGGTTTGATGTGTGGTCTGATTTTCCAAAGTGATGGAAAGAGGGTTTCTTAGGCTTTAGATTTGAGTATACATCCTTTCGTTCAGCTTGATTTGAAGATTCTCCTTGCTCGGTATACCCTAATTTGGTATTGATGTTCAGTCTTCTTTGATTGTTCAAAAATTCATCCATTCTCTTAGTACTGTCTTCAAATATCTTAATCACCTCATTATGTTGTTGTAGAATATTCAATTCATTTCTCATTTTTTCATTCTCTTCTTTCAATACACCAATGTCTTCTAGTTTCCTATCAAGTTCAATATTCACTAGGTTTGCCTCATGACTTATAGCAACCACTTAATTGGTGATCTCAAAGTAGTGTTCAGTAAGTCTCAATATCTTAGATTCCTTTTCTAGTAACTTTTCAGTCATTTGTCTTCTGTCATCAACAACCATGTTTCTATCTTTTTCAACTTTCTTTGCATTGTTCTAGACTTCAACCATTCTAACCATTTGTGTATCTTGACCAATCTGTAGTGCTTTCACTTTTTCAGGAAATTGTTGATTGCTCTCAGATAGCTTTGATATGATTCCTTCAGATGCATAAGATATGCTACCAGATTCAAATTCAGATGTGTCAAATGGGTCATGAATCTCTTCTTCTTGATAATCAGTTTCATCGTGAACTGCCATGTCCTTTCTCTTAATCAACATCTTCATGAGTTTCTCTTTGGCATCTTTGTATTTTTTGACATAGATATGCAACTGTAACTTTTGATTTTCAATAGTTTTATCAAGCGTATATCTTTCTATTGTAATATATTTTCTCTCCAGTGATTAAACTTTCTAAACAAGAGAACTAGCTCTGATACTAACTGTCAGAATAATAGAAAGGTGTGTACTGAGAGGGGAGAGGTGAATCAGTAACCTTAAAAACTTTTAAACAAATCTTTGTAATCAAATAAATGGTTATAACCGACTGAGTAGATAACTTTCACCAAACATGTAATGTCACTATTGAAATGTAAATGCATGTAATCCAAATAATAAACATACATGAAATTTAAGTACACATGACACTAGTGTTTTTTTATCGTAGAAAACCCCTATTAGAAGGTAAAACTAGTGGTGGGGATGAGACCCACAAAACTTCACTACTGCAGTAAATAAAGTAGCCTATTAAAGATTACAAAGATTGATCAGTTTTGGTGACCTTACCCTATTAGGAGTAACAATAAGATCAATTAGATCTACCTCATGCAAGGATTTAGAAACAAAATGTATGTGTGCACTCTATTAAGATATTTATACAAAGACGGTTAATTTTACTATGTTAGGAGATTTTACGATTGTTACAATTGTCAAAGAGTAACAAAGTTGTGTGATCTGAAAAAATTACAATATCTATATTGTGAATATAGATCCTTTAAGTGCAATGAAATTTATTACCTTACTGTGAATGATAATATCTTCTGTACTGCTCAGTAGCCTTGCCTCTGTTCTAAAACTAAATACTAGACTGTAGTCCTTATCCTAAAACCCTTGTCTGATCTCTGATGTCCATAGTATAGTGGATACTTGATCATTAATTGATCAAAATACATTACAAATGACATCTTAACATTATATATATCAAACCTAATGACCTAATTAGGGTTTTACAATATCTTAGAAAACCTAAGATCAACGGTGTACAAAATTTACCTTGATCATCTAAACAGAGGAGATATAAACAATTAATGTTGTGAATCTATAATTAATGTTCTCCTCAACCATTGTAAATCGTTATCTAGCTTGGCAAAATTTTTTTACCTAGATTGATGTGCCATTACAAACTTTTATGTGACCGCTAGTTTACTCGGTAAATACTGTCTCTTAGTGCTCGTTGTTGTCTGTGTATTTTGGTATATACAGTGTGCTTGATGTATACTTCTTGATCGATAAGTCTATATGCTCGTTGATCACTACACTTGGTTAAATCTATGTGTGATCAGTGTACTCAGTTAACTCTACACTCGGTGATCTTACTGACTAGTCTGTCTGTGACTCTGTTACCGACTAGGTATTTGAATGCTTGAATACTCACTAGTACATTTGATACCTCTTTTCGACAACTATGCATCACAATTACCACACTATTCCATCGGGAAAGTGACACAAACCGGTGTTGCAGTTTTGGTGTTGAAATCACCGACGTTAGCTATGTCCATCATTATTGCGACGGTCATTACCATCGCAATATGCACTGGCTATGAGGGTTATTATGTCATTGTTACACATTATGAGTGTTGCCATTACGATGGGTATGTGACGGACATGATCTACATGCAACGTCCATCTATCAGATTATTCTGACATCTTGATGTCGCGTGTAGTGTTTTCACATCGGTCATCCATTGAATATTGTCACAAATGCGATGGTATGCTATGTTTAAAAAAAAAAAAATTGTCATGTGCATGGGGTGGGACCTTAAAATATTGAACTTCTCTTTGTTTTGAGAACATTTTAACATTCTCTACTTAATAGAGCCAACCGCGTGAAGCTGGAAGCTCATCTGGCCCCTTCTAGGAGCCTCTTATGACCCTTTACGATACTTTAAGATCTCTAAGATGTAATCTTAGGGATCTTAAAGGGTCATAAAGGGTCATAAGGGATCATGGGACACAACAGCTGAGAAACATAAATGTAGGCATGATGGTCACAATTGTTTGGAGACACAACATAATTGAGTGGTCTACCCAGACGATGCAATGCAACCACTAATCCTCTAGTTCTAAGTTGGCACTGCAGGATCCAAAAACCATAGATAAGGAATAAATTTAGAGAGCAGAGGAGGAGGGCCATAATGACCAAAATAATATAGGGATCCTGTATTAAATTTTGGTCATTACGACCCTCCTTTTCTCTCTAAGTTGGGTGATCCTTGCCAATGTCTCTGGGGTTGAATCTAGTATGCTCCTGTATGATCCAAAACCTGCAAGGAAGGAAAAGATGGGGTTAGATCCAAAGGATCTAAGAAATGCCTACACTAGTAGAATTTGGGAAATAAATGACCAGGTGACTAAAAATTTTAGTCAAGTGACTAAAAATTTTAGTCACATGACTAAAATTGATCATGTTCTACCCATTTTTTGTAATTCACAAATATAAATGACTAAATAAATGACCAATTTGGTCATTAGGTAAAATGACTAAATAAATGACCAATTTGGTCATCAGGTAAAATGACCAAATAAATGACTAAATAATTCAGCCTTATGCAATGTCTGCGGAATGAATGGGAACAAAAATAGATGGAAGGGATTCCTTATGCTTCTACAATAGGAAGTATAATGTATGCACAGACTTGCACTAGACCAGACATCAATTTTGCAGTTGATATGTTGGGAAGATATCAAATTAATCTTGGATTGGATCACTGGAAAGATGCAAAGAAAGTGATGAGGTACTTGCAGGGAACAAAGGATTACATGCTCACATTTAGGAGGACTGATAATTTAGAGGTGATTGGCTACTCAAAATGTGATTTTGTTGGATGCGTTGATAGTAGAAAGTCCACTTTTGGTTATTTGTTCTTATTAGCTGGAGGAGCAATATCATGGAAAAGTGTGAAGCAAACTATCACTGCTTCATCCACTATGAAAGCTGAATTTGTGGCATGCTTTGAGGCCACGGTTCATGGATCAGTGATTTTTTTAGCGGCTAATATTCGCCAGTTGGATAATTTTTGAAATTTGAGAATCCAAATTTGGCTAATAATTCAAGATTTAAGGTGACCTAAATCGCCAAACTTTTACAAAATTTTATTTTAGAAATATTTAAATCGCCAAATAATTTATTTTA
>MU224157.1:661611-679479 GCA_018584345.1 Thuja plicata
ACAAACGCCTCTATCCTTTATGTTTTGATGGATGTCCATACTTTGAAGCTCCCAATTTGGCATGAATAGGGATGATGCTAGCTAATGTTGTGGAATTTGGCTTTGCAATTTCCAAGTGCATTTGCTTAAAATTTTCTAAAGCCTTTTCAACAAAGCCACTTTGTGCATATCCAGTGTAGATGCCTAAATTTTTTCACCTTACTTTAGTGTAATTATCCAACTTTAATTACCCTATTCTCATGTTATCTTTATTGATAAGCCCTCACTTTTGATGTCCACATTTTCAGGTTTATTTATTTTGTATTCCATTTCTACAATGGTGTGCAAATTGATACTGCAAATATAATATATTTTTTATAATGTACATTTGTCCTTGATGCTATTTGTATTACATTTAAAAAAAAATTAAAGTTCCCTTCCAGTCTAACACCTATTTTCTTCCAACAAAGATGGACCCTATTGGCATTTGCATTTGGTCAAGACACAATTTTAGTTGCAAGTGCAATAAAGAAACTGGCTACCCAGAATACATTTATTGTATAGGTACAAAATGCTAGACGATTTGATATTTTCTAGAGAATGATAACTGAAGGATTTACCTATTTGCAAGAAGATATTTATTTTGGTATTACTTGCTTCATCTATTTTTTTTATTGTCATGACTATTTTATTTGATTTTGCAATGCTTTAACATTTTTTTGTTGTTTTCTTCAAATTCTCACTATGTGTTGTATTTGGTAAGGCCCCCAATTAATAAGTTGTTGAAGTTGACAACTTAGTTGTCAACTCAACAACATCATATTAGTCTAATGAATCTGTTAAAAGTTGGTTCTTGTTGGTTTGGGGGAGGTAGTGATGCAGAGGCTTGGGATATCAGGAATATTCTTAAATGGATCAAATGAAAGTTCAAAATGCCTTATGTTTTGTAGGTGTTCCCAATGCACCTTATGCCTCCAAAAGGTCAAACCACAACCTAACCTTAGCCCACTTTTTATAATGATTCCAAACCCTTACTCCAATCTAAACTAATGTGGAACAACAGTCTACAAAGTTCTAGGCTTCCAACAATAGCACAACCCTCAATAGCACCCTTCAAATAGGCCAACAAGCCCTCTTCTAACAACAAATACTGTATTTTCCCATTTTCTCAATATTTTCCCATAACACTTGGAGATTAAATTGCATATTCAAACACCCATTTGGGACCTCTATAACACATCAAAAATTTGGGTATGACTCTTTTGGACCAACAACATATAAATTACAAAGTTCATTATTTATAGGGTAGTTTCAACCACTTTTACAAGGAAATTATATGGTAAACTCCACCCCAAACCTCACCATTTTCAATATAGTCTTATATTGGCCTAAAAAAAGGATTTAGAAGTTTATTTGGCCACTTGACTTGAATAGAGAGCCAAACCCCAAAACTAGGGCCTCCTAGTTTAGGCACTTGCCTTCACTTCCAAACTCCAAAAAAGCTCCTATAGCATGTATTAAAAATTTAATAAGGTTGTTTCAACTAAAAACAACATCTTCTTCAGGCATATACCACTGCTACACTTTAGCCATCAAATTAGTGCTCTTCCTAAGAGTAATTCTTTGGTGTACACCCTCTAATCCACTTCCTTCTGCAATAAAAGGGTTAGTAACTTAATTTACATGTTACTGGGAGCCGATTCCATGATAAAATAAAATACATTCATAGAATGACTCCTAGGGACTTCTACCCAACACCAAAACCCATCAATGGATTTCATTACATTATTTAATCCTTCAAAAACCCTTTTTTTCCCTTGCCCAATTACAAATTACATTATTTGGTCCTATGGTCCTTTTAGGAACATTAGGAAATTTAATATTTTTATTTAAATTATTAAATTAAATTACATCAAAGTCCATTAGAGGCCTTAGGGTGTCAAAATTGACATCTTGGAATCCTTCTTTGGTCTGCTTGCATCCACCTGGTCCCATAGGCTCAATTTCTCTTCTAGGTTCTCCTGCACCAGACAGTTAAGTGGTTTGTCGGTTCCCATGGCTGGGAAAATCATAAATATATTTTAAAAAATCCCAAAAGGTGAGGATAGGTCGATGAAGTTAGTTTTTGTTCAATAAAGTTTTGGTTTCCTACACTTTTCATGTTTTATTCAGTATAACAGTCTAGTTTGTAGTGAATTTTTGATGTGGAAACAATAACCAATTGGTGGAACACTTAGTGGATTAGATGGAGGTCTAAATACAATTTATTTTTCCTTTTGTTTCTTCTATTTTAATTTTGTAACAAGGGAGATCCCAACTCCATGGTGGACTGTCAAACCCTAGTCTAGGGTAACCAGTGGCATTGCAAAATATATCTGTCTTTTTGTTTTACGTTCACCCAACCCTCTATTTTGGTAGAATGATGGGAGAGGGAATTTATTTTATGTATTTGAGCTTGCAGGAGGCCATGTACCAATTTACACATGTAATGGATCCATAAATGGACTGAGAAACTATCTCAGACTGAGAAAGAACAATGATAGGGTTAGTTGAGAAATACTTTTCCCACACCAATGATTGTGAAGTGTTATGAGTGTCATGTGGGATGTGAGAAGGGTATTGGGAAGCCTATAGGTTATCCAAAGATATATAAGGGGCTATGATTCCAATAAAGGGTATTTTGGTTATTATTTATAGAAGTTTGTATGACTATCATAGACTAGACAGTAAGGACATTAGGTTCTGAGTTTGGTTGGAAGAATTCTTTATGATAGGCTGTTAAGAGTAGGTGAAGTGTGGGCATAGTCCAATATGTTGTGAGGATATACGAAGTTTGTCGATACCAAATATTATATTTATTACTTCTATCAAATATTGCAACTTAAGATACTTCAATTAGATTAAGTCTATATTCCAAAAAAAGTCATGAAAAGGATATGCCTCTTTAGCATTCTTACGACAACTTTTCTATATTACTCAAAAGTTGTAATATTACTACTGTTAGGAATTTTAATTAGCCGTTCATAGGATGAATAAATATTATGATGCTTTCTTGAATGACTCTGGGTAGGTTAACCACCCCTCAACACATTGTCCTATAAGTTTTTTGTACCCAACCAGAGTATATATTTAGGTCAACATTTTACCTTACTCAGCCAGGTGAAACTTCTATCACATAACAAAGGGCATCTTTTTATCATTATGCTCTCTTGGAAATTTGATTATTTAAAAGAAACATGGCCAATAGATTCGGTGGTTGACTAAGACCTTTGTGCTTCTCAAGTCTAAGTATTCTGAATGACCATCTTCTCCAAGTGGATGTCTTTGACACTCAACCAAGGAAACCCCCTAATTTCTTGTTGGCATTCTAATTCTTTATAATTCAGTCAGTTTCTTGCCACTAGTGATGCCTAAAAATGGTACCCAAAGTTCTACAAATCCAATATGGAAACATGCCCACCCAAGAAAAGCTCCTTAGTCCCTTGCTAACCTTTTATTTCTTCATAGCCAAGGCATGATTCTTGTTTGTGTTGATATGTAGTGATGCTGCCTAAGGTTCTACAAACTGAATATGGAGATGGATTGTCAAGATAATTAACAAATATGTATACCAGGTTATTGTCAAGTTCTTGAAAATTTTGAATTTTTCTTGTCAAGAAAATAATGAAATCTGGCGGTCCAATATTAGGCTAATTGGCATATTTAGCATATTTCCAACTTGTAAATCAAACCTATAAATATTACAAGACAACACTATAGTTTTACCTAAATATTTTCCTAGGGATTAAATGTTTAGTAGAATCAGGGCACCTATGGGTGTGTTGTGTGTTTATCACAGAAATGTAAAACCTATTAGAAGTATGATACATGTGATTTTTGTTTTGAACTGATATTTGAGTACATGAAGGAGAGACTATATTTATGCCATCTTTGATTTAGTAGGATGCTCCAGCTCCAAGAAGATGATCATCGATCGATTTACATTGTGTATGAAGGTAGCTTGCATGATTTGACACATTCTTTAAGGGTTGATGAAATCCTACTAGGCCTGTGTGATTTTTTGAGCTCACTGATAGGCTCAATACAAGATTTCCATTGTTAGGTCTATGTGATTTGTTAAGCTCAATGATAAGCTCTTCCTTATATTCTTTGATTTCTACATTGATAAGCGAGTGCAGTGATCAAAAGCCTAATTATCTTTACCAAAAGAAATAATTTATATATGTTTAAATTTTTTATTATATAAAACTTATAGTGCATTAGGTTCTTGAGATTTTTTTCATAGCTCAATATCATTTATAGATATACAATATAAACTTATATGGTAAGCTTACATTATCAGGAAAGCTTAAATAATATTGATCATCTGAAATGTCTGTACCAAGTGTTGAAAACAAATCAATATTCAGTACACCCCCTCACCCACCTTGAATAGGATCAAGATGCTTCCCTACATGAGTTTAGTAATTAAAAGAAACCACCCAATACTAACACAAGATTTTACATCACTGGAATCACACAAAAGCTCTCTTCAATTCACCACTAATGGCATACAGAAAGAGCAACATAGATCCAAAGATGTTGCTTCTGTTCACTCATGGATTTGAGGATGAAATGGTGACACACAGATTGAGCAACACATTTAAAAAGTAACAAAAATAACAAACAATATATTGAAAATGAGAAGACTAACATAAAACTCTCTTCGCTTCATCACTAATGGCATACGAAAAGAGCAACACGGGTCCAAAGATGTTGCTTTTGTTCACTCATGGAGCTGAGGATGAAATGGTGGCACACACATTGAGCAACACAGAAAAAAAGTAACAACATAAACAACAATCAAGGTAGTGAAAATGAGAAGACCCAATTATAACCCTCCCCAATTCATCACTGATGGCATACAAAAAGAGTAGTACAGGTCCAAAAATGTTGCTTATGTTCACCCATTAAGTTGAGCATGAAATGGTGGCACATACATTGAGAAACACAGTAAAAATAGTAACATAAACAACAATCAAGGTAGTTAAAATGAGAAGAAGACCCACATAGAACTCTCTTCAATTCATCACTGTTGGCATTCAAAAAGAGTTAGTAAAAACAAACCCCAAGTTCTTTTTTTATGTCGAATGAAATAAGCTAGTAAAAATATTCACCATTGTGTTAAGTGTTTGAAAAGAAAATAAATGGAATCGAATATATGCACAATATAATATAAAAAATATAGGTACAAGTGTGACAAATTCAGTCAGTAAGTAGCATTCAATATAAAGGAGCAAGTTTAAAATTGTGATATTGCTATCATGACTCATTTGTAGTGCTAAACACCCGCACACCCATAGGTGCCCTGATTCTGCTATTATCATGATGTTACCATCTTGGGTGTGACTGAAAAAGTATGCTATTTTTTTTCTTAATTCCTTTTATGAGCGAAGATTAGTGGGGTGCTTTCAAGTTCTAAGGCATTGGCATGATTTTGGCCTGATGCCACCTTGTAGTAGCACCATTTTCTCAAGTTCTTCCTTGGTATGGTTATGACTGAATTTACCATCTCTTATGCTCATCGGTCCATTATCCATGCCTTTTCTATATCTACTATTGATTTGGAACTCCATCATTTTCTTATACTTACATGTTGTTCCATCATTTCAGTCTCCTTTACACTCTACATAAAATGTTTTTTTTTTTTTTTTAAGTTGAATTGTTCCTAGCTTTCTATTGTCAATGGTATTATACAACATTTGCACATTTAAAGTAGCTTCATCCTACTAAACTGGTGAATGTGTAGTGTTGGTTCCTAGTAAATTATCACTCCTTTTTTCTAAAACTAGAGAGTTGCCTCCATCTGCCATTGCATCTGTATCAAAGGTTGAAACTGCTTTTGATGCTTCAACTTCTATAATTGGTACTAGTAGACTGAATTTGTTAGTGTCATGTAGGCTTGGGGTTTCTTCCTTGTCAAATGAAAGGCTTGAATCTCTTGGTGAATCCCATTGTGCTTTCAGCTGCTTCAACATTGCATGTTTTGGCAGCTGCATCATGATGATTTGCTAAATAATCAGCTACAGTAGGTTCATTATCTTAAACCATATATGTTTCAATTTTAGACCTTTGAGAGTCATTAGTCAAAATACATCCCTATATGGCTGGTGGAAACATCTCACTTGTAGAATCAGTTTGAATTTTATCTGAATTTGGATGCCCTGAGTGGGCATTATTTGCTTGTATGTGTGATTTAATATTCTCTTCCTCCTCTGGTTGAGTCTGGACAACCTTAATAGCATCTATCAATTCCTGTCTAATGTAATGATCAGAAGTCTCTAAAATCTTCTAAGAAATAGCTGCAGGATCCAACTTACTTCCTTCTAGAATGCTATCCTCATTGAGCTTCACTTGTTGAACTTGGCACTCCTCTATTCATCCTATCTTTTTTTCTACATAACTATCTTCCTTGTCTGTATGGATTGGAAGCTCGAGCCTTAGGGAACTTTCATTTGTCTCTTCTCCATTTGTACATTCATCTGTTGTAGCACCATTAGTTATAATGGTCATATCACAAAGAACTAATGAGTTCTCATTGATAGTGGTTTCACCATGTTGCATTGGCTGGGTTGTACTCTCATTTACATCTTGCAGATCATTGTCGGTTGCCACTTTCATGGTCTGAAGTACTTCTACACTATTAATATCTATCTCACAATTCAATTTTATATCTGGAGGCTCAAAATTTTTAGTTATAGAATCTTGATCAATTTTATCTATCTCCTCTGATGTTAAATCATCACTTACTATGACCTGATCCTGTGAGATGGATGTGCTACTCTGTATGCTTGTTGCATCCTCTTCCTGAGATGGAATAGTTTTATTTACCACTGGAATATGAAATGGTTTCTTCTCATCTGAAGATAATTTATTGGCATTCTCTGGTGTGTCTACATTTTGAGATGCAGCAATCTCAAACTCTAATGCTTGTTTAAGGCCTCCATCATCTTTGTTTATGTATTCAATCTGTTTTATCTTTATATCTTTCCCCTCTTGTGATATCAGCACATGTTCTGCAATTTGAAGTTCTAAACTTGAGATGGGATTTGTTGTTTTGTCTCCCATATATGTCTCATTGATACCTAGTGTGGAGCTAATGCCTGTTGGTTAGATCACTAGAATTTCCCTCTCTGTTGGTGATTTGATTGTTCCTTCTTGATCTATCAAAATAGATACATCTCTCTTGCAAATTGTTACTTCCTTCACCTCTTCAAAAAAATGAACTTGCTTCTATCAAAGACTCTTCATCTACATTTGATCTAGTGTGCAGAGTTAGTTCTTTTGCCAACTCCTTAGGATGAGCTTCATCCTCTTTTTGATACTGCAACATGGCCACTGATTCTTTTTTTTGAAGGGAATTCAATCAGAAGTGATCTTTTAGATGTTTCATGGCTATCAATGGATGAGAGCATTGGTGCTTGTAGAAGGCTATCCTCATTGAGCTTCTTTTCTTCACTTTGAAATGTCTCTGCTTCATCATTTTATTTTACCATCCTATTGTCTTTCTTTAATTCTTGAAGTTCTAATTCTTTTTTTGCACTGCATTTCTTATTTCCATTGTTCATCTCGACTACCGCAGTAATGACAGTGTGAGTCTGTTGAAACAATTCAGGTGCAGTATTAGTGACCTTGAAATGGATGATCATGATATATTAGTGTAGACACTGGATTTCTATTTTTTTTCTTTTTGTTAAGTACCAGACCAGCAAGATATCAATATTTTCAAATTTCAATATGCAATATAATATGAAATATGTAGTGTGAACTATGAATCTTTGACACAATGACATTTTTCGTTTGTGTATTTAATGTTAAAGTTGAACTTTATCACTGTTCTTGTTTTGAAAGTTCAAAATCATGGTATTTTCTATAATTTTTTTAAAGTTTATTAAAAATAGACGTACTTGTCTCCTATTTTTAAAAATAGATGTACCAGTACCAGTACCAATCTCTCATATCAGTACCAATATCAGTCTCCTAGCAACCTTGGTTTGATGTTGTTTTCTTGAGATTTCAGTGACTTTTAAAGAGCTTGGTGGAAGTTTGACAAGGTCTATACCACTCTGCATACTGGTTGTAACTTTATTATAGGTCTTACTTGTTTCTGTTCATACCATTTAAGCCACAATTTTTTGGAGTCTATCTCAAATTATTCTCTTCTATTTTACATTAATAATGCAGTTTTTTTAGGCCATATAATTTCAAGGGAAAGACTGAATGTTTTCTAAGTTGTACCATTCCAAGGCAATCCATACTAGTGAGGATTGAGGTCTGTGAGCTAGGAAAGAAGCACTTCCATTCATGGGCATTTCCACATTGTCTAGATGCTTAGATCCTAGAAGTATAGTTCATTTCTCGGTTGGGTGGACTTGCATGGTTATTGTGAGATATCTATAATATTGTACGTATTGTACCAGCAACTTTTGACTCTATTTTAGACATGTCCATGTCATAAAAATGTCTACCAATTTGATATAAAATGTATCTGAGTGTGTTTGGGTGTGTTTAGTAGTAGTTTGGAGTGCCTTATCAGTTGTTGTTTGAGTTTCAGTTTTGGGTTTATTTCATTCATTTTAGGGATGTTGTATCGACATATAGAAGTGTTTGCAGTGCATTTGAATGTACATGAGACATGATTTGACATTTTGAAAATAGTATAAGAGTGTTTCCAGATCATTACCAACACCATGCATCATCCTTATAAGGTATTCATTGGTTGGTTACATGATTATTTTGTTTACCTGTATTATTTGGCCTTAATCTAGATATTGCAATAGACTTCTTTTATAATTAGAACCTTATATTAGTGTAATGTTAGAAATTTATTTCATCAATTGTTGATTTGTAATGCATTTCACATCAGTCTTGTAGACCCTAGATGGTAGTACCACCATAGGCTATCTTTTGTATGCATTACAGATTGCAAGATTGGACAATTTACTACCAATCACCATCGCATATCATTCAGCCTATTTCTGCATTGAACAAGCTAGCATTATTGACCATATTGATTTGAGTCAAGCATAAAATTCTGTCAGTGGCTTGCATTGCATTCACCCAGTCCAGCAAAGAGATGTTTTATCCAGTCTGCCAAAGAGGTTTTGATTAGGATGGCTCTAACACCTACATGTTCTATCAGCTGGCCACCAAATCATCTTGTAATTGCATTCATTTAGAATAGCTGTGTGGTTGGAAGAACCATATGCTCTCACCTTGAGCACTTTGAGATCTAGGTGAATAGAAAGCATTCAAGATATTGCATGTACATCTTTATATTGCAAAAAAAAAATAGTGTGGGTTGTTATAGATTGGATCTTTAATACTTTTTTTCTTGCATATATTACCTATCCAACACACATAATTATCCTCAAACTTCATTCTACTTTGTGCTAACAAAGGGAGTAAAGATAATAACTTTGTTGTCTAATTAATTTGTTGAGAAAATGGAACATAAGCTTAGTTGGGAGACTTGTAGGATAAAAGGGATACAAGGAGGGTGGAAAGCTTTATACCTACTCCAGAATAGGTATAGACAAGCTGAACTTTGGCACTTGAAAAAGGTTGTAGAAATTGTCTTTACACTTGCCAATTGAATTTTCTTGAAAGCTTTAAAGGCTTGTTATTTTTGTGCATATCCAGTGTAGATAGCTAAAGTTTGTCTCCTTAATTGTGTTGTAATAATCCCATTTAATCACCTTAGTCTCATGCTATTGATACAATTTACAAAGATTAGATACAATCTAAAAATATTGATTTTTTTTAATTTTTTTTTTAATTTTAACTTTTTTGTGGTGTAGGCAAGGCCACAACTGTGGAGAACATCCCATACTTTGCAAGGCAATCCTAGGTCATCCACCCCTGCAGGTGACATAAAAAGGGATAGTAGGAGAATCCTGCATCCCTGTCTTGCCATCCTGGGGACATCCCTGATCCAGGTTCAATCATTTTTACCTCAAGGATGAACTAATTTTTTTTATTTCATTTCTTTGCAATGTTTCATGTTTTTTCATAAACCCTTGATTAAATACAGAACAAGATAGTCATGAACCATTTTGAAAAATATCAGATGTGGCTCAAATATAGGCTCATCTATGCATACATTCAAGTATCCATGTCATACCTAGGTGTATTGTAACCATGTCAGGTATTTGGTGTGTGGATAAATCCAACCTTTTACACTATCAAAATAATGAACAAATGCAATTGTCAAAATAATGATGAAATACAACCTTTTTCAATGTCAAAAGAATGAACAAAGCATCAAATAATCAAGAAAACTATCTCATCTATGATAACAATGAGAAGATCATTTATAGAGCTATCCCAAAAGATTTAAAACATTGCTACATGATACCACTATCCATATTTTGCATTCTAAAACATTGCTTCTAAACGTTCACAAGTCAGTCCTTTGACATGTTTTTCATAACAATAATGATTTCTTTTTTCTTGTCAAGCACATTGTGCTCCTTTACTGTCCCTCTCTACTCTTGATTTGAAAAATTCTCCATATCTAAGACTTTTCCATCTTTCTTCTTTTGTAGACATTGAGCAAGCCCTAAGTTTTTGAGGGTTTTTTGGGTTTTTTGGGGCTTTTGGTGTTAGAAGCCTCACATATTCAAATTGATTGCGGATTCCATGCATGCCATATTTTCTATGTTGATGATTTTATTCTCAAAGATTATGGGATGAATTTGTGTTGATTATCTAATGTTTTTGAATGAAATTACACTTTGCACTCTAGTTAGCTTTTCATATTGATTAATGGGCATTTAACGAATTCCTATATGCTTTAGTTGCAATTTCTTGTTTGATGGGATGGTTCTTAGTTGATCAAGATTCAATTGTAGATAAGATAATTTCCAGCTAAATTGTTACTTTACGTGATTCTTATGCTAAGGTGAGAAATGAGTAGAATCGACATAGATGAAATTCGAATCAACAAAGGCCATTTTCAGGATACACAGTGTAGAGATCACGAGTCTATGAGGTCTTTTTATATAGTTTATAATGATTGAAAACTCTACCATGAATATATGTCAAGTAATTCTATGCTACCTGTATTATTTGTTAGTGTGGTATAAAATACCCAACAAAATTTCAAATTGTTGCAAATTTACAAAAATGGTTAGTTTAGATTTATTTGAGCAAATGAATTTTTTTGAATTTACCTTTTACAAGTAATAGATGAACATTCAAAGAATGTATAAATGTCTGTATGTGTGCACCAAAGTCACATGCACAATATTTTATGCTTCAATTCAGCTTTTCATTGAAATAATGTCCAAGCTTACAACGGGTCTTATAGTAGAGAAATCTCCTAGAAAGAGAACCATCTCATTGTCTTCACCAAACATGTCATTTACTAGTATCCAATCTTAAAATTCACTATAAACCAAATGATGTTTTAAGACCCTAGATTTTGAAGGGTATTAATTGTTTTTAAAGGGTGCTAGCTCAATGGAAGAGCGTCTGGTTCACAAGCAGGAGGATAGTGGTTCAATTCCACTGCACCCTCTTATAAAGACACTTTTTAAGACAATAGTTTAAGACAATTTTTAAGATAATTATTTAAGACAATAATTTAAGACACTCTTTCAAAGACAATTTTTAAGACAATACACAACTTTTATTTTGTCTCAAATTAAGACAATTTATTAAAAATTTGTCTTAAATATTGTCTTAAATAAACTACCAAATGACCAAATAAATTACCAAATGACCAAATAAATGACCAAATAAACTACCAAATGACCAAATAAACTAGCAAGTAAATGACCAAATAAACTACAAATGACCAAATAAATGACCAAATAAACTACCAAATGACCAAATAAACTAACGAATGACCAAACAAATGACCAAATAAACTACTAAATGACCAAATAAATGACTAAATATATGACCAAATAAATGAATAAAATAGTTTAGTCATAAATTTGGTCACGGGATAATGACCGACAATAAACTACCACTGGTCTCGTGACCAAATCTGGTCATTTATCTATAATTTTTGGTAGTTTATTTGGTCGCATATTGTTGTTTTTGTACTAGTGCTGGCACCCTATTATTGATCCTCATCTACAATTATGCATGTGCATATTCAAGCCATACACTTCTAAAAGGAACAAGGATAAAATTTACAAAAACCCATCCAAGATATAGAAAATCATAACGAAGTCATAAACAACAATAAGTTCATGAGTTTATCAAAATATATCCAACGTATCTACATGAAATTCTAAAAAAAATTAGTATCTACAATAGCCCTCTGTTAATCACATTTATGCATATGGTCCCAACAAAGTAGTGCACAAACTACACAAAGAAGGCATTGCAGAAACTTGATATCTGCTTTCGCCATTGAAGCAATCTCAACGACACTAGCTGCCTCTCGAGCCTTGCACAAGTTTCACTCATTTCCTACATCAGGTATAGACATAGATGGGATAGATGTAAATGTGGTTTCATCGACCCACCAAAAGTATTGACATCCACTATTTCCTTGCAATACCAAATCTACATCAGTTCTTCCTAAAATGATTATAACTTGTCACATTACTTTTAAACATTAAAATATAATTACATATCCAGACCTTTTTCCTATTTGGGCAACCCCAAAATGGAAGCCCAGGATTACTTGTTGTGTGTGGCATCTTCAACACACAAGGTCCAACACCACATTAACACATAGGCACATTAACCGAAGCCATCGACGCTATATTGATTAATATTGCACTGTCATTCCAACATATCATTTTTTAAGTTTGTTATTTTGTTCATTCATACTAAGTATAATTGCAATAAAAAGAAACATACTAATCATGTAGACAACATCTCAAATCAAATTGCGAATGACTATTGTCAATCACAGTACAAAATGATAATGCTTTGTATTTGATGATATAATTAATGAATCTAAACAACATGTAAATGTAACGTCCTAATTGCACTTGATGGAAACCATATGCATAGTTGTGATTGGGACTTTTAGTCCTTACCACACATTGAAATGCATATAAAGGCATCTACAGTTGGGGGCATGTCAAATTGTGATATTGCTATCAAGATTCAAGTGTATAGTTTGACATTCACAAATTGCCTTGTGTCAGCTGCAATTAACAAACTAATCTCAGGAAAATTGTTGATGTTTCGACAATTCCTCTCATTACTTCTTCTCTGCTTGAAACAATTGGGACTACCTGGGAAAGACGAGTAGGCTCTACTATGCCATTTTCCATGTTCACTACATGCATGGCTAATTTATTCTTTACTATCTCCATTCCTCATCATGCTTCTTCCTTGTTATATTTGTAGCCGAAATATTGATATTTAGAGTCTACTCAATTTCCCGAGTACTCCCAATCGTATGAATTGGAGTTGAACCATGTGTCACCTACACTCTTTCAAGTCATTGTTGATACATCAATGATTTTCGTGACATGATAAGCAATTTGTGCATGTCAAATTCATGGATGCAACATGGGTCAATGAGTTTGAATAAAAAAACTATACACTTGAATCTAGATAGCAATATCACAAGATAATGAAAATTTTTGATGAAATATTAATTGGAGATGTAGTCTGGTATAAAAAAGAATGGTCCATGAAGAACAAAAGAACAAAATAATGACATCAAGCATTCCAAATGCAAAGATGTAAACAATGCCAGTATTAAAAAATGAGCTCATAAACAATGCATGATGCCCTAGCTTGCAGCCCACGAGCCATCAAGATATTTCCTCATAAAATGATCATCAACAGGGAGTACCACATAGTGAATATCAACAGAAAAACAAATATATACGGGGAGTACCACATAGTATCATATATATACATAAATATGTATATACATATATATACATACATATATACATATATATGTATCATGTTATTGTTGTCATTGCATGCTTGCTGCTGTTGTGCACCATATATTGTTTTATACAAGATAAGCAATTTGTGCATGTCAAATTCATGGATGAAACATGATTCAATGAGTTTGACTCAACAAAATACACTTGAATCCAGATAGAAATATCACAAGATAATGAAAGTTTTGATAATCATATTTACATAAGTACTCACATGATACATATGCTAAAGATTTCATGGTAGACAATAAATAATTAGAGCTACATACAACCATTCATTGTGTCAAAAGAAAGAGGCAAAATCATAGCAGCATAATGCATAAGGATATAAAGTTCATTAGCTAGATAAGTTTTTGTAATGATGATGAACATATGGATATCTAGACCCTAAGTATGTATCAACAAAAACATTTACAAAGAAGAGTATTCCAAACATTATGTTAAACAGTTAAGTTTCATGTCTATGTTTGATCTAAAGATGACCTAGTTTGTTGACAAAAATGCCACCTCCAAAGAAGTAATCCATCATAACATTCTTATCGTCACAAGTGAAAAAATCTTCATTGTGACCATGGAAGATACTCATAGTAGTGTATTCATCATTAGCACAAGATATCTTGAACACCTCCCACGCCTCCACCATTTTATTTTCAAAGCCAGTTCTATTATCAAAAATTTAGCCAAGCCTGCCAGAGATAATGTTTGGATTGATGGATTGAATCCCCTGCACAAATTTTTCTGAATTGTTGGAAACAACCACATGCTTAACCACCTTCAAGACCCATTCTAACCGACTAGTAACTTCAAAGAGAATATAAAATACTAGTTTATAGATCACCCCATCGTGTACATGTGAGCCAACAATATTATGTTTCAGGACGTAGAGAATAGCATGTTTGATGTCATCATCATGCACATTAAATAATCTGGAGCACTGTTCTTCCAAGGACTCCAAATGACAACATTCAATGCCAAATGTTCTATCCGTTGAGAAGACCTAAAATAAATTAACAATAATGAAAATAGTGAATATCTATGCCAACAAAATGAATAAGTGGGCAAAATACATTGATCCAATAACAAAAAATACATTACAAATACCAAGCTCATGGTCTTAATGAAATAAACAGTGTATAAAACAATATATGGTGCACACAATAGTAGCAGGCATACAATGAAAACAATAACATTGCATGATGCCCGAGCTCAAGGGAAAAATACATTGATCCAATAATAGAAAATACATTACAAATGCCAAGCTCGCGGTCTCAATGAAATAAACAGTGTATAAAACAATATATGGTGAACAACAGTAGCAAGCGTACAATGAAAACAATAACATTGTATGATGCCTAAGATCAAGGGAAAAATACATTGATCCAATAACAAAAAATACATTACAAATGCCAATCTCACGGTCTTAATGAAATAAATAGTGTATAAAACAATATATGGTGCACAACAACAACAAGCATACAATGACAGCAATAACATTGCATGATGACTAAGCTCAAGGGAAAAATACAGTGATGGACAATAATAGTAAATACATTACAAATGTCAAGCTCACGGTCTCAATGAAATAAATAGTGTATAAAACAATATATGGTGTACAACAACAGCAAGCATAACACTGAAATTGTTTAAGAAGCTGACTGATATTTCTAGAATTTACGGAGGAAAGAGTACCAAACACTAGAAAGCGAGACCAAAGGATTGACATGGTTGCTTTGGAAAGTGAAACAAAGGATTGACTACTGGAGAAAAATAGTACTTTGGAGAAAAAAATTGCTGGTTTGCTCGTCTATTATAGAAAATTCAAGCAGTACAGGCATACATAAGAGGATGAACATAAATAATAAGGGTACTAGACATTGCCTGAAGTGATGAATTTTTGACACGGGTATGAATCAAGTGTGCTCCCATGATGATCCAGAACCTATAAGGAAAGAGAAACGGGGGTTAGATCAAAAAGATCTAAGCAATGAATGGCATCCTATTACTAATCCTCATCTACAATTATGCATGCACATAGTGAAGCCATATGCTTCTGAAAGAAAAACCATGCTATAGGACATGTGCACTCAGAAGAATGTTGCATAAAGGAAAGAAGATACCATGTTTTTCCTCATGAAATGATCATAAATGGGGAGTACCACATAGTGAATGTCAACATCGAAACAAATAAAGAGAGATCAAACACTTCACATAATGCCTTGAAGGTAATAACAATGATGCCCTAGCTCTCAAAGCTCGTGGGTCATCAAGCATCCCAAATGCAAAGATGTAAACAATGCCAGTATTAAACAATGAGCTCATAAATAATGCATGATGCCCTAGCTTGCAGCCCATGAGCCATCAGGACATTTCCTCATGAAATGATCATAAACGGGGAGTACCACATAGTGAATATCAACAACAAAACAAATAAAGAGAGATCAAACACTGCATGCTATCAAAATAGAATGGAAATGGTGATTCAATGCATCTATGACCTCAATAGCATGGCATCATTGATCCAATAACGGAAAATACATTACAAATGCCAAGCTAGTCGCAGTCACAGTGAAATAAATAGTATATATATATATATATATATATGGTGCAGAACAGCATCAAGCATGTAATGACAACAATAACATCATACATATATATGTATATATGTATATGTATATATATATATACATACATATATATATATACATACATATCTATATCTATATCTATATCTATATATATATATATAACAAACAGAGCTCATAATAGGGTCATGTGGTGCTCAAATAGTGAGCTCATAAACAATGCATGATGCTAGCTTGTATCCCACAAAATGATATGATCATAAACAGGGAGTACCACATCGTGAATATCAACAGAAAAACAAATAAAGAGAGATCAAAAAATTCACACAATGCCTTGAAGGTAATAGCAACGATGCTCTAGCTCTCAAAGCTCGTGGGTCATCAAGCATTCCAAATGTAAAGATGTAAACAATGCCAGTATTAAAATTCATATTGTGCCATCAAATCAACAAATGCCATCAAAATGAAATTGAGTTAATGAGAAGACAAAGCTCGAATGCCTACCTCAATTCATGGCTACCATATGATTGGACGGTGCTCTGTTTCTTATATACATATACATATATACATACGTATACACACACACACACAGATATATATATATATATATTTATCTACATGCATATATACACATATCTACATGCATATATATACATATATACATATACATACATACATATATATATATACATATACATATACATATACATACATATATATACATATATATACATACATATATATACATACACATATACACATATATGTACATACACACATATATATACATACATATATACACATATATATATACACATATATATCCATATAGATACATATATACATACATAAATTTTAGAAGAATATGCAAGAGTACATGCATACATAAGACGATGAACATAAATTATAAGGGTATTCAATATATGTTGTAGTGTTTACCACTCATGTTACAACTACAGAGCCCTTCTTTTTTGTTTGTTTACTTTTACAGTATCACATGCATGCTAAGAAAAAGGATAGTGGAGGATAAGGATTCCCCTTCACAGGAACTTTGTATTGGAGATAGTCCTTTTAGCATTTGATGAACCTTTTCTCTACCTATTAGTATTGCTACACTGTTGTGATTTTGTAGCTTTCCTTTTTCAGAAATATGGGTTCATGCTGGATTAGTGGAGTCATGGTAGTAATGCTCTTAGTATTGGAGCTCCTGGCATGTTGTTTCTTTAGTTGTGTATTTTCCAAGGAGGTGGGTATTCATGCATGTATCATAGTATATATACATTGAGTATTGATAGGGCTTGTGGTTTGTGATAAATGGTTTAATGGGGGTGTGTTGTACATGTTTTGTTACAGGTATATGTTGTCTATTCAGTATATTGGCCTTTCATATATGG
>MU224157.1:691002-731642 GCA_018584345.1 Thuja plicata
TAGGAAATTTGTGAATAATTTTAGTGGGGTGAGTGCACCAATGATAGATACTATCAAAGGGGGAAGGAAATGCAAGTTTGTATGGACTGATGTTGCAGATAAGTCCTTTGAATGCCTAAAAACAAGGGTCTCTCAACAACCTATCTTAACACTACCTGATTTCCATAAGGTGTTCACCACTGAATGTGATGCCAGTAAGAAGAAGAAGAAGAAGAAGAAGAAGTCAAACGTTTCCATGGGCTAGCTAGTTTCTATAGGAAATTTGTGAATAATTTTAGTGGGGTGAGTGCACCAATGATAGATACTATCAAAGGGGGAAGGAAATGCAAGTTTGTATGGACTGATGTTGCAGATAAGTCCTTTGAATGCCTAAAAACAAGGCTCTCTCAACAACCTATATTAACACTGCCTGATTTCCATAAGGTATTCACCACTGAATGTGATTCCAGTAAGAGAGCTATTGGGGGTGTTCTTAGTCAAGAAGGGATACCTGTGGCATTCTTTAGTGAAAAGATTAATGAAGCTAAACAAAAGTACTCTACCTATGTTTTGGAGATGTATGCTATGGTCCAATCATTAAGAAAGTAAAGGAATTACTTATTTCCAAAGGAATTTATTTTATATACTGACAATCATGCATTGAGTTTTCTTAACAGGTAGGAGAAGCTGAACCATAAACACCTCAAGTGGATGGATTACTTGCAAGCATTCACTTTCACCATAACACACAAGAAGGGGGTAGAAAATAAGGTAGCTGATGCATTGAGCAGAAGGAATTTGGCCATACAAGAAGTGACCTTGGAAAGTGTAGGTGTCTCTATCCTCAAGGACATGTATCCCAGTGGTGAAGACTTCAAGGTAATTTATAAAGTTTGTTTGGAACTAGGAGATAGATATCACACTGAGTTTGCAAAAAATATGATTCAAGAAGGATTGTTGTTTAAAGGGAGTCAATTGTGCATCTCTGATTGTTCCATGAGGGAGAACATCATAAAAGAGAAGCATTGTGGATGTCTATCAAGCCACTTTGGTCTTGACAAGACACTTGAGCTAGTAAGAAGATTCTACTTCTAGCCCAAGATGTAGATTGAGATAAGGAGATTTGTGCAGTGTTGTCTAATTTGTGAAAAAGCCAAAGGCACCAGTTCAAATGCAGGCTTGTACACACCATTACCCATTCCTAACAAACCTTGGGACTCTATCAGCATGGATTTTGTATTGGGTCTTCCAAGGAAAAAGGCAAGCTATGACAATGTTTATGTGGTTGTAGAGAGGTTCTCCAAAATGGTACACTTCCTACCTTGTAAGACTACACATGATGCCTCAAGTATTGCAGGACTATTCTTCAAGGAGATTGTAAGACTCCATGGTTTACCACTCACCATTGTTTCAAACAGAGACCCCAATTTTTTGGGACATTTTTGGCATACCTTGTGGAAGAAACTTGGAAAAAATCTAGCTATGTCATCTGCCTACCATCCTCAATCAGATGGACAGACTGAAGTCATCAACAAATCTTTGGGAAACTTGCTAAGTTGTCTGACAAAGGAGTATGGAGTGGCATGGGACTCAATCCTTCCACAAGCAGAGTTCTCATATAATGATTTTGTCAACATAAGTTCAGGACTCAGTCCCTTCCAAATTGTTTATGGATCCCACCCTACGGGTGTCTTAGAACTAAGAAACATCCAAAATTTTGGCCAAAGGAGTTCTCAAGCTAAGGATTTTGAAGAGGTAATGAAGAACATCCACCAACAAGTGAAAGACAAACTACACCAAACCTTTGAGAAGTATAAACAAGTAGAAGATGTTAAGAGGAGAGATGTCCAATTCAAGGTTGGAGACATGGTCATCGTTCATCTGAAGAAAGAAAGACTACCCAAGGAAAAGTACACCAAGGTGATGATGAAAAAGATTGGCCCCTTCTGAATCTTGAAGAAATGTGGAAATAATGCATATAGAATTGAATTACCTTCAATCATTGGTTTATCCCCCATTTTCAATGTATCTGACCTATATCCATTCAAAGGTCATGTTACTCATGTCTCCATTACAGATGCTCAAGATCTACCATAAGAGAAGGAGCTATGTAAGATCTACCAAAACCACCAACACAAGAGATTGACTGCATACAGGACAAGAGGATAGCCAAACAAATCAGGAGGTCCACTTTCTATGAATATCTAGTTAAATGGAAATACCATTCAGTGGAGGATGCTACTTGGTTAACACCTGAAGAGATCAAGAAGACTGGTTTCAAACTAAAAGATCTCCCAACTCAAGGGACTTGAGTTAATTTTGTCTTAGGGAGTATGGTGCAGTGCACTCATGACTGTCACTGATTGACTGTCATTCTGCAAGATTTATGTTTGTAATAAATGGATTGATCTTATAGGATCATCCAATTTTGGTTTTGGATCCATGTGTGTGGTCAAGGATCTCTTAGGAAATATTATGAGCCTAGAGATGCCTTAGGCCATTTGGATCACCTAGTTAGGCTTAAGTTGTTTTAAGCATGATTCTATGTTTTTAGGAGTCAGTGTTAAATCTTTGGATCCATGTCATTTTAGGCATATTATGTCAAGTTTATAGGTTTGGATTCATTCCAAAAGTCTTTGAGTGCAAAAAGACAAGATTTTGCCAAATATTGAAAAGTTATCAAAATGTTGCTCAAGAGTGGAAAGATGGAAGCCCAATAGTCATAGGGAATTTTGGATTGATCTTACTTCATATATGAAGTTTTTTTAAGTGTTTAATTCTAACCTAGATGGTTAGAAGTTTTGTATTGAAGTTTTGATGCATTTGGAATGGAAGATGAAGAGTTTTTCTGAGCATTTCTGAGTTGTACGACCGTGTCTGGTGTGAGCTATGAAAAAAAAGTTGATTTTTTGAATTTATTCTATGTTAGCATAACTTTACAATTGGTTTTAAGTCATTTAGTTTTGGTTTGAGGTGTTTTTGATTCAATTTTCCAAAAATAATCTAGAAAGAGGCTTTCTAGAATCACATTTCACTAATGGAGTCCTAACTTGCATTTTGTCCAGTGGAACTCACTGACATCCTGGAAAATACAATTTAGGATGGTATATTTAAGGATTCTAAAATCTCAGAAGATGTCTTGAAGGGTAAATCCCTCATGCATCAAGCCCTAGGATGAATATCTCAATGTATTTAGCCTAGAATGAAGGAGAATGAAGTGTTATGTTTGTTAGATAGTTTGGTTGAGTGAACTAAGAGTGGATTTGTGTTGTGGGGAGTTAGTTGAAGAGGTTTGAAGAACTATTACAATCCCATGCACCCATTTTCTAGTACTTGCTTTGATATTCGAACCTAATTTGGTCAATTAGGTCTGTGAACTTGGTGAGTGTTAGGTGTTGCTGGAGTGGAGTTCGAGTCTAGGGCTTTGGAGTTTGACATAACTTCCAAAAGGGTATCTAGACATATCCTTATTTTCCTAAAATGTGATCAGGAGGAAAATTTAATTCCAAATAACCACTTGGATAGACCTACAAGGAATTCTAGGACAGTCCTAGATAGGTATTGTACGACAGTTGGAGGGCCAAACCAAAGGGTGATTCTTGGTACCCATGGCATAAGAAAGGTATGTGAGGTCTTGAATTGGATGAAATAACTTCACACATTCCTAATTCAAGAAGCGGCCTCTTGTGACATTCTCTTAGCATAATCTCCCTCAATGGAATGAATGATTACAAAAGTAAATGCATCATTGGTAATTATGTACTTGGGGCTACTCACCTTCAACTTATTCTTCCTCACCAATTGAGGGTACACAATGTAGCAATAGGCATTTGGATACTGAAGAGATCTCATCTTGTATAGGCTTGGATAATCTGCATGAGCTTCTAGGAGAGAGACAATGCAAGATGTCATGTATAATCTAGGGTCGCTCTTGACCTTTTTCAATTTCTCATCAAGGTTATCATTGATAATGCGACCCCAATCAATCATATTTTTTTTTCCCCTTATAGTGTCAATGTAGAACACCATCCATGTTTCTAATTGTTTAACCCATGGGAGGCCAAAAACTCTACTCAGCAAGGTTACATAGTTACTCATATCCTCTGTGAGGAATGCCTTATGGAAGTCCATCTTATCCAGCTTGCTCTCCTTCCTAGGATGTTCTAGGTAATTTTGATCAATTTTTGACACCATATTAGGAGTTATTTTGAAATAATGTTCTCCTCTTTCCTTAGAGATAGTGAGATAAGAATATGCCTTTAGTATGTGGAACAAATCCTCTATGATGTATGGCATAATGTCCAACACTACATCACTTGCTTTCTTCTTGACCCTTATCTCATTTGGGTCATAGTGTTCTACTATGTTCATTATCAGATCTAGAGATAGAATGGACATCGAGTGTCCTACAAAATTCACTAAACTTGAGAAAACTATTATAGTTACATCAAGAGATGGACCAATTGGCTCTGCTATGCGCTTCAGGGACTCAATGAAATCTATGTGGCCGATGTTGGTATCATTAATCTCATTGTGGAGATTACTCTGTCTAGAGGTTGGTCCATATCCTTTGAACTTGTTGTTCATTGGTAGTGGGGAATTTATACATATTTATCTTGCATTTAAAAGATGTTCATTAACATATTTTATTAAAAATATGAAAAGTCTAATTTACAAAAGAAAACTAAACTATCTGCTTTGCAAAAAGAAACTAATCTAACTTAAGCAAACACTAGAAATAAAAGAAACTAATAAAACAACCTAAAACAAAATAATTGGCAATAAAAAAAATTAGTTAAAACAATGTGCTTGTCAGTGTTTTAGGGTTTTAGGGTCTGAATACCCTTTCGGGGTTTGGGGAACCCAAAACCATGAAAGGTTAGCCCTTGCATTGAGAGTCTTTTGCGTCTGAATGTGGGAGTTTGGGTTTTGAGGGTGAGGACATTTGAAACCCCTTTAAAGTTTTAATGGTTTGCACCCTCGAAAGATGAAAGGCTTAGGATCTTTGAACATAGAGAAGGCAAGGATGAGGCAGGTTGTTGGGTTTCAATACCTGACTCCCCTTTTTGTGTTTCAAGGTTTAGGAAGCTCGACAACCTGAAAGGGCTAGGGATTATGCTATGAAAAGTCCCTAAGGCACTTGGTGGGGTCATCAAAGGTGGCATAAAGGTTTTGGGCCTTGATCCCCATCTAGGAACTTCAGAGTTTCAAAAACCCTGATAGCCTAATGGGCTACAATCTGCATAAAAAAGACTAAGGAATGATGCTTGGGTTTCTGGGGTAGACAGGCCCTAAAGGTCCAAATGACTAGGTTTTCTTAATGAAGTCTAAATTTCAAAACTTGAGCTCTAAGTGATTGATTGAATCATCAAATTAATCTGATTATCAAATGGGAAAAATAAAAGAAAACCAAAAATCTAGGAGAAAAACTAAGCAAAAAGACTAAAAACCAACACTAGGGCACAATCCCTACCTACAAAAGTGGGGAGGTTAGATAAATCCAGACACAAGGGATGACAAGAAAATAGAAGGTGTAAAAAAACTCTTGAGGTTGAATGAGAAGCTCAAAGATCAAAATCGCAAAAGAAGGCTCAAAGTTTTTGAAATTATAGAGTTCTAATAATGAATAGTCTTACGCTCTTTTAAGGTCATTGATGAACTCAGGGTGACATCACCCCAACCCTCGATGAGAGTCAGGGGTTGAGGTTTCAGGGTGTGGGGATAGCACAAGTTAGGATAGCTCAGGATATCGACCTTTCGAGGCTTTGGGGACCCTAAGGTATTTTCACACCCTGAAAACCAGAAAAGGCTTTCCTTATCCTTTTTAATGGGGTTTTACCTAAACAAACCAACGCAAAACAAAACAAAAAGAAAATAAAAAGCAGGAAAAAAAAACCTAGTTTTGGACTTAGACATGTACCCAACTATCGTGAGCTCGAAGCTCGCAATCTGACTCACTAGGGACCTGACCAACATGAACCTAGGGAAATAGAATGAAAATGAAAAAGTGAAAAGGAAAGGGGGTCCCCATTAAACCAAGTGGCCAAAATGGGTTGTGAGTTGTGAAAACACAACAATAACAACCTTTATGGGGAGTTCAATAATAAGGGTACTGATTGCATATTGTCGAATAACCTTTAAGATTTTAGAAGTTTACTCTTCATAAATTTTCAACTTTCAAGAGGGAAAGTGAGAAATGATAATATAAATAAATTCATTTATGATGATACACTATAAGATTAATGGATGAACATTTTGACATTAACAACTACATATCATAGTGCAAAAATAGAATAAATGAACTACAAAAGAGTAACATACATGATTGTACAGCCCATATATACTGATGATTAATTGAAAAAACTTGAATAACAACATAGATTAAATTTTTGAGTGATATAGAGCCTAATAAGAAAAATAACCACAAGATAAAACAAACATACATCTAAAGGTTGAAGGTACAGTCGATTATATTGACTTTTATTAAGGATAGGAACAAATTAAGCTAAGATTCCAATAAAACTAGACTACTACTAGATTATCTAATATCAGCCTTTGAAATATTAAAATGCCAAATGCTTTAAAGAGTTTTGTTTCCCTATTTGTAGGTTGAAGGTGAAATCCCTCTCATGGGAAAAACATATAATGAATCATTTTTCAGGCATGAAGGAGTTGACATAGCCACCTTAAATAATCATCATTTCAATTTCTTGGAAGATGTTTCCCACTACTCTGCAAAAAGGGACTACCATCAAGGATGTTCATTACTTCAAGCCAGACTAACCTCTGAATAAACACATGCAAGCCAAGTGATCAGAGCTGCAAACCAAATTATCTTAAAATCATACCTTGAAGGAAACAGTGAGAGGTGGAAAATGGAACTACTCGAGAAAATGGCTTTCTACGAAGATCTCGAGCACATCATAATGACATGGGAAATTGTTAAAAAAAACTCTACAAGAAAGGGATCGGGCCACAACAAAACTTGGGAAGGTAGAGAGTGCTACGTGTTGCCACTCTTAGCATTCCTTACAAACATTTGGATGAAAGCACCAAACGATGCACTCAATTGACATGTGAAGCCTCCGATGGAAGGAAGAAATTACCAAAAGAAAAACGGGCTTGCAAAAAGGAAAACACTAATGTGTAACAAGATAAGGATGATAAAATTTAAGTTAAGAGTTTATTATAAATTATTTGGCTCACACACCTTATTGTTGTGTACAACTTGGAAACTATGGGGGACCTTTTCCTTCAAAGAGTTGAACTCAAAATATGTGGGAAAAATCAAATTGAGGGGCACTCGAGATGAGAGTTTGTCATAGAGGGAAAAATCAAAATTGAGGGACACTCGAGATGAGAGTTTGTCATAGATTTGTTATGAAAACTTGGAGAGGGGCCCATTCTACCTCATATGGTTGAGCCATGACCAATAATAAATTGATAGCCTGATCAAGCTCAAACATTTCTTTGAAAGAAATATCAGCCAATACCCCCAAGGAAGACTTCATGTTGAGATTCAGCTTGACTAGGGGCCACACATTATTTTCAACTTTGTGTTTTGCTGGTGACAAGATTAAACCCTGAAATATTGACTAATCTTGTTGCTTTGCATCCAAGAGATTTTTTAATGCATGCTTCAATCACTCATCCATCTACTAAAAATAGGGTAGGGAGACCTAACTATATAAAATTCTTAAAATAACCTTTAATCTTTTTCACCTAGACCTCAAGGGCGTTGAAGCATTCCTGGTATAGATTTTCTCTCTTCCATAAAATAGTTAGATATTCATGGAGGAAACAAGACAATCATCCATCTACTAAAAATAGGGCAGGGAGACCTAATTGTATAAAATTCTTAAAATAACCTTTCGTCTTTTTCACCTAGACCCCAAGGGCATTGAAGCATTCTTGGTATAGAATTTCTCTCTTCCATAAAATAGTTAGATATTCGTGGAGGAAACACGACAATTTCTTGCTTCTTTTTAAGCCTTTGTTTTCCCAAAGATAATATTTGGAGGGTTTACTCCAATGTACAAAAGGAATTTCAAGAAGATGGGAAGGATTAGGTGGAGAGGACAGGGGAAGGAATTTACACAATGGATTTATCATTGGAAGACTTGTAATGACCATGATGTGAATATATGCCAAAAGAGGGATGCTCTGCTTGTTTTAGGGTGTTTACAAGGGCTGCCTGGACAAAACAAGTCATTCGCCTATTTTCAGTTTAAGAAATAGAAGAAAAACTTATACAGATATGTAGAAACAAAACACTTTTTTAATGAGAAATCCAAGAAAGTGTGAGGACATGAGAAAAAAAAAACCAGAGAAATAATTTTTCAATTTGGGGTTTTATCAAACAATGCAACACAACATTTCAAGGATTTTTTTTTCCCAAAAACCTCTTTTTCATATTATTTTACAATAATTAACTTCTTTCCAAAAATGTTTCTAGATTGATTGCATTTGAGTTTATCCAATATAGAAATTGGGCAATTTTTTGAGAGTATTACAATAAATTATGAGAAATGCAAAGCAGAGAGAAAAATAAATTTTCCATTTAGGGCATTATTATACAATGCAAACAAATTTTTAGGAGGCCTTTTTCAAAATCTATTTTTTTATCTTTTTATCATAATTAAATTATTTCGAAAAAACTTTGTACATAGATTTGTATTTGAGTTTGACAAATACAAAAAAAAAAAAAAAAACTTTGCTGAGAATTTAAAAAAAAAAAAGTAGAATGTAAAAGAAGGCAGAAAATTATATAGATAATGCTATAATACAGAAAAATTCAATTGCATGTTATAACTTGTATTTATAATATAAATAAACCATCCATTAGTAATTCTATTAATTGCTCTTTCCAATAAAATATTTCTAAATATTATAAAAAATATATAAATATTTATAAAACAAAGAAAATAAATATACATAAAAAAAATATTGAACAAAATTACAATATATATTACTATAAAATAACACCTTTCCCACACTTTTCCTAACTTGTTACTTTTCCTAACTCGTTTATTAATCTGCCAAAGACACCCATAAACGGTTGAAAGCCTCCACAACGGTCTCCTCTTCTCCCGTCAAAAGCATTCCTCTCTCCACTTCTCCTACTGCCTTTTCATTTAATAAACATATCTCTAACCTTGATTGTGTGATGAGACAGCTGTGGAAACTCGAATGTTGTGTGATGACAGCTGTCCATACCCATCCTCCCTCCTCCAACTCCATAGGATGATTCCGTTTATAAGAATTGGGTCTCAAATGTTTCATAGTCAATACAGTATGTGGAGATTCACAATTCACAACAAAACATAAAAGAACACAAGAAGCAGAGGATGGCCATTTGAGGGATGGTTTAGAGTTGATTTTCTGTTTAGCAAAGGAGTCAACAACGTAGAGATTGGAAAAGTCAAAGGAGTTGAGAAGTGAGGCCGCATCAGTGACCGCCCGCGTGCATATTTCTGTTTCCTCGGGCCACTTACACAAATTCTTTGCAAATCAAAACACACACAAATTCTTTGCAAATCAAAACACAGTCAGTCAATGTCCAATTAATTGAAAATAATTAGAACTCTACTTACCAATAAACTTTAATTACCTGCATGCTTTGAATGCAACCTTCAACACCTGATCTGCTCATTGCTTTGAGATTCACCCTTCTCAGTCTTTCCATGCGATCCAAACTTTGTATTCCCGCCACTTCCCACCTTGTATGCACTGTCAGCCTCTCCAATGCTCTGCAATTTTCCAAACCTTGTATTCTGTTCACTCCATAGCAGCCTCTCAGTTCAAACTCTCGGAGAAATGATGACTGTGCAAAACTGGGGAGCGCATCCAACTCCGGGCACCCACTTATACTCAGACTCTGAATGTTTACCAGACCATCAATACCCCTTATGTTCCTCACCATTTTACACTCTCTCAATTCCATCCTCTTGATTGTAGTTGGCAGGACATCTATCTCTGTTAGATGCTTATTCCTGTAAAGGATGAGAAATTCAAGGCCTGGACAACAGTCTTCAGAGATTGATATTTTGCACACTTCAATTGAACCTAGGTATATGCTCTTGAGATTGTGCAAAGGAGTTACAAGATCCAATTTGCTGATTGAGCAACTAGATATTGATAGTTCTCGAAGATTGATTAGTTGCCTCACGGATTTTGGTAAGGATTTCACTCCTGAATCCGATATATTTAACTCCTCTAAGAGATTAAGACGCCCCAGAGAGTCAGGTAGACGTTCCAGTTTAGGACAATTGTCAATGGTAAGAGAAGTCAAGGAAGACAAATCTCCAATAGATGTTGGCAGACTTTCCAACAACTGACTTCCGATGCTCATCTCTTGCAACTTCCTCAGTTGGGCGATGTTCACTGGTATCTCCCTTAACCTCTTTGCATCCCTTAAATGTAGCTCTGTCAAGGAGGTCTGATTTGTGATGTGGCGAGGCAACTCTTCCAATTGCTTGCAACGAGAGAGGTTCAAAAACTCTAGTTGTGTCATGTTTTCCAGAATGTCTGACTCTATGGTGAGGTTAAAACATGAGTATAAGTTGAGATATTGCAGGAGTGTGAGCTCCTTGAAAGAGACTGGCAACTCCCTCAATTCCACGCACTCTGACAAGTCAAGGTGCCTCAAATTTCTCAAATTACCAAAACCAGTGGGTAGTGATGACAGCTCTCGACACCCTTGTAACATGAGGTGTTCCAACGATTGAAGCAGACAAAATTCTTCTGGCAGACTCCTCACCTTGCTCCCACCTCTCATCACTATCTTTTTCAAATGGCCGAGACATCCTATTGACTCTGGAAATCTTTGGAATCCTGAGCACCGAGAAATTTGCAACTCTCTTAACTCCATAGGAGCCTGCAACAAATTCTCAATGAGATCGACTTAAAATGAACAATATTAAAAATATTGAAAGTAAATCTTTTTAAGATACTTACATTGCTCTTAGTCAACCATAATTCTTCTAAGTGACTTTCTCCAATCCCCTTTTGATAGAGTTCTAAAACCCTCAATTTTTTCAATGAATTTAAAGACGCAAGGTTTCTCTGCTCAATGTCAAACCATCGAAGCCATACCAGATCTCTTGATAGATCGCCAATCATTTGATTATAACAATTTCCTCTAACCTGGAGAATTTTTAATCCAAGTGAAGAGGGTTCCAGCCTACGAGATCCTCTGCTTGTGTTAACTATGAGCTCACCATCATCGGAACATTGAGGAATCTGCTCAACCTCACTTGTTGGTTCAGCCGTTGTAACCATTATTGCTCGAATAACAATTCCCTTTTAAATACAAATAAAAATAAATCAGAAAAATATAGAAACATTAAACTTCATGGAAACAAGAATGAAATATATACATGTAGACAAAGATAAGAATTCTTATTACCTGCATATCATTGCCAACATCAATAATCTGGTGGGGAGACCAAAGTCTGTAGGATGACTGATGATTTGCAATGTCTCTTCCTAAATCTCGTAAGTGGTCATGCATTCTTATGCACTCACCATACTCACCATACTCACCATACCTAACAACATCAACTTCAATAAGACATTTATTGAAAAGACTTTCCCAATTGCACAGACCGCTCCCAATTGATCCGTCCCAAGCTGAAATGACTGAAGATTTTGCCTGTCCAATGAGAAAACAAGCTGCATCCAAAAATGCTTCTTTCTCTTCATAATCTAAAGCATCATAACTTACTTTTAGCCTACTTTTGATATCATCAGGTAGTATCCTACTGATCTTTTGCAACTGATTCTCCCAATAATCTTTATCGGATTTGCCATATAGCTGTCCTCCAAATACTTTAAGAGACAATGGTAAGCCACAGCAAACCTTCATGAATTTTTCAACAAGCTTCTCAAATCCGGTGACTGGACATGGATTTAAGAAAGCATGCCAACAGAAAAGTTGTTGGGCATGAAGTGGGTCTAGTGCTTTCATTTTATAAATGGATGAAATACCCCAACATTGAAGTACTTCAAGTTTTCTTGTAGTGACTACAATCAAACTACCCCATCCAAGACTATCCCTCTCAGGCATTAGAGCATCCAATTGGTCTACACTATCCACATCATCTAGAACAAGAAGCACCTGAACAGATCTCAAACGAGCTGCAAGAATACCCTTCCCTTCTTCTATATTATCTACTAATACACCTTGAAGACCAAGATCCGCCAGGAGCTTTTGTTGTTTCTTGTGTAATGCACTTTTTGAATCAGCATCTCTAATATCTAATAGAAAACTAGACTTTTCCATACTTTTGTATTTATTATTATACAATTGTTTAGCAAGAGTGGTTTTTCCAGAACCACCCATACCCCATATTCCCACGATTTGCACAGTGCGATGGCTTTCTCCAGACTGAAGTGTATTTCTTTCAAAGTCTAAGACAGCTTCATCTACACCAACCGGATGTTTGGCAACCACAAATGCAACATTTTTTACTGCTTTCAGAACACGATTAACAATATTCTTGACCACCCTCCCATAGTCACTGAGCATATCAGCAAAAGGAAACAGGGCAAACATCATTTACCATGAAAAAATAAGGAAAAAAGAAAAGAACTGAATGCAGAAGATGATTGATAAGAAAAGAGTAAGTGCTGAAGATAAATCATTTACTACTCACTCCTCTTTATTAATGATCTCTCCGACAATGTTGCAAACATCTTTGACCGCCTTCTTCCACTCCTCAATCTTTTGTGAGCTGTATCGACCCTTCATTTTGTGTAGGGAGAAGGCATCAGCATACATTCCCTTTTCATGTCGGATGTCCGCAGGCTGAAGATGGTAGAAAATAGGAACAATTGGGGTACCAGTTGTAAGCATATATGCAAGCTCAGCCAAACACCAGGGGGATTGTGCATAGTTGTGGGAAAGTATAGCTATATGGAGCGAAGCACTGTGCATTGCTTCTTCAATTTCCTTGGGCAAATAATCCCCGAGTTGAAGCTCCTGAGAATCAAGAAAAACCCTCAAACTCATGACAGAGAGGGTATGATAAAGAGTGGCAGCGAGGTTGTGTTTAACATCGGGGCCACGATGGTTGATAAACACATCGTAGGGTACCTTCTTCCCTGGCACTGAGATGGAATATGTAGCAGAAGAAGAAGATGGAGATGGAACGAGTTCTTTAAAAGCACTTGTAGGGGGCGATGAAGAAATCTCTTGAAAAGCATTGGTAACGGGAGGAGTAAAGGGAGATGAATATGGCGTGGAATGGGATTGATTTGAACAGAGAGAAAGCAACAAAGAACAGCAGTTGTAAAAGGGTGAAAACAGGGTAGAAGAAGTAGATGAAGATGAAGCAATTTCTTCAGATGCATTTGTATTCGCATCATCAGGGTGATGCCCACTGTTAGAGGTAGACGCCATGGAAGGGGATTTGAGGTTGGAGATGAAAAACAACCACAAAGATTAACTGGAAAGTAATAAAGGTTTGTGGGTGAGGATGGGAAATGGTGTGTATATGTAGGAGGAGGAGGAGGAGGAGAGAGTGGTTACAAAGATCAGTGATGAAAACGCGTGGAAGAAAGGCAGAAACATGTTAACCAGAGAAGACAAATATGATAGTGGGGTACAACGCGTAAATGAAGGTCAGTAAGGAATCTTGCTACCCATATGATGATGCATATTTCTGGCATTTTTCGATTGGACCCATTTCACTCTTATAAGTAAAGTGCACATGGAGGGGCCACTTGAGTTATCATGTCAAAGTTATGATGACGGATATTTGTGGTGGTGTTTAATTTAATCATTTTTTTAAAAGTAAAATGAACCTTTTTTTTATTATTGTGATGATACATGTTTGTGTTGTTTGATTGTAATAATTGAGGGATTTCTATAAGGAATCTGGTTACAATCAAGATGGACATTTGTGATGTTAGCTTGTAATAAGATAAGATTTTCATTTGTTTTTTAAAATAAAATGAATTTTGTTCTTATTATGATGATGAATATTATGATGTTGTTTTTTTGCAATAATTGAAGATCCGATTTCATTTTAAAAGTAAAGGGAGTCTTTTCAATCATGATGATGGACAATTGCCTTTTGTTCAATTTCAATTTCAATAATTCAAGACCCCACTTCATTTATAGATTCGTTCTATACCTCAAGTGCAATAATTCAAGACCCCACTTCAAACTTTTAACATTTTAAATTATGGTTATTCTTAATTGTTTATTTTAACACTTAAAGCTCAATTCTATAAATAAAAACAATATTTAATATTTGACCTAGATAATTTAATATAAGATTTATTTATTTAATTTTGGAAATAGTCACAAAGACAATAAATTGATGTTGTACAAATCTTACTCATGTTTAGGTGTTAAGAAATATATGTTTTTTATTGTATTGAGAGTTTGTAAGGGAAATAAAAGGAAACATGTGAAATAATCACTAATTACAATTTAGTTAAAGATATTTAACTATTAATATTTAATACTAATTTGTTAAACATTTTTTCTAACCCTCCTTATAGAGATATCATTTTCTAAATTCAATTTGCTCTACATTTCTTAATTGTATAGTGTGTTGTTTCATTGCATAAAATTATATTAAAAAAGCAATTTTGTAGAATAAGGTGACCTTTTTTATTTAATTATAAGGATTAGCTAATCTAAGTAAATATATCAAAACAAGCATTAATTAATTTATACAAAAGCATTATTTGGTTTTAGGAATTACATATGATAGTTAAGGGTAGTTATTTTATGAATTACTTATAATAATTTTAGGATTTAGGAATTACTTACAAAAGCATGAATGAGATTGGGGATTACTAATGACCCGCACGATCAAAATACTATCTACTAATGAAAAAAAAAAATTTGACCAGTCAATGCACTCTACAAATGTTCTAGTGAGGATACACAACAGAAAATGCTTAAACTACTAAATCTCCCTATTGCACTTAGCATTACAATTAAAACACACATAAAGCCAAACATTGATAATGATGTTGACCAACTTCTCCATGAACTCCTTCTATGTAGAGACCAACTGACGATGTTAACAATGAACTTATGGGTTCAAACAGGGCTTGCCAATGGGTCTCTTGGGGAAGTGGTAGATATTGTGTACACAATGGCTTTAAACCCCTAGATTTACCTTTGTATATATTTGTTCCATCTTTGATACTTACAATGGCCCACCTTGAAACTGAGATGACCCAAAAAGTATACCTATAACACCCGTATCCCTAGGGAATCATAGCAAAATATCACTATCCGTGGCATGGGCAATCACCATATATCAATTTCAAGGACTCATGCTCCATAAAGAAACAATTGATATAGGTAAAATAAAATGAAAAGATTTAACTTTTATAGGTATATCAAGAGTTAAATAAATAAATAGTCTTCGTATAGAGCCACCATTTTGCTTTTCAATATTCAAGAATAAAAAATAATCCATACATAATTATAAGGAAAAATGAATAGTCTTTACTATAATAACTCTTGTTAATGAGAGGTAATGTGCAAGTTAACACCCAGAAGAAACACAAAAACATTTGGAGGAGTAATGTGCGAATTAACACCCACTAAAGTCGATTATGATGATGGTAGACAAAACATAAAAATGAATGTGGAGTGACTTGCATACAGAATCTTATGCAATTATGATGATGGACTTTTAGGGTATGTGCAATATCATGAGGGTCCAAAAAGTGGCAATGTGAAAAAATGAGTTTCTCATCTACCCAAAAATGCTAAAATCTATGCTGACTTTTTAGGAGGTTTATGCGTTAGTACACCTAGCCATGGAAAACACTTAAGCTAAAACGTATTAGACATTCGATATGTATGCATATAAAAATAAAAATCATATATATATATATAAAATCCCCCCTACCATTATAAAAGCATGGGGTGAATATATTATAATATATCAACCCACCCTACCCAACATTGATGAGGGATATATATTTTTAAAAAAAGTTACTTTTAGTATCAAATATCTGATACCTATGGATATAAAATCCAAATTTGCAATAGTTGTGGGTCATTTTAACCCATGAATTTGCAAAAATGCATCCAATATCTGAAGTTTATCTAATATTTGATCTATTTGAGGGCAATTTTTGGTTAAATCAACGTCCAAGTATGATTTTCATGGCATTTTTGTTAGTTATTTAGATTTTTAGTGAGATTTTTTTTTTTTGGTTTAAATTAGGTTATTTTAATCTTAAATTATTTGTATTGTTTAAACTAAATGTTAATTATAGGAATTTGCAAATTAATTAGGTATGGTGGATAACATTGATAATCCTGAGCTTGGAAACCCACACCCCAAAAATCCATAGCCTGCAGACCCAAAGCCACAAAACCCTCCACTTGTAAACCCTCGGCCTATAGAAGACCCCATAACTGATATTTTGAATCAATTGAGTGGTATCAGAGATGTGTATAATAGGATCCCTAGATTATCCCAAATGTTTAATACATTGAATTTAATAATACATAATATATAAACCCTCACCATGCAACATAATACTGCTCTTTGACGCCGAGATGCCATGAATGCCCAATTTAATGATGGGTTCGATTATGATGGGGTGAAGACCCTTGGAATCATGAAAGAACAAGAAAATTCCCTCAATTAATGATGGGTTGGATTATGATGGGGTGAAGACCCTTGGAATCATGAAAGAACAAATAACTTCCCTATTTGTGAATCCCCATACTAGACAACCATGTGATCTCAAAAAACCAAAGTTGTCCATGAGATGGTACATTCATGCTACTATGTGAGATAACTTCTAGGACCATTGATGTATATTTTTTATAAAAAACCAAACAACATTATGGATATTTCATTTTATTTCATAAAAAAACTATATGCTAAGTTTGTGTTGGGTAAGCAGGTGAACTACTAGAGTATGAGATAGTTCATGGGCATATGCAGAGACATGCCCTAGGAAAGACCACATGCACATCATATAGGGTCCCTTTTTTTCTCTCTCCTCTCATTGCCCCCCCTCCTACATTACAACACCTAGACATTATTACACAAGCTACCTCATAGACTATTAGGGCCATTCACTCTTTGAGCAGTCATTTGGTTATGCAAATTGTGTCACTAGAACAAATACATGTTGATCATGTTGGAAATGGATCTAGAAGTCCTGAAACATCCTCCACAAGTGCACATATTTGTGTGCCCCATATTTTCACTATGCACAAGAAAATATGCTTGGGTCCCCTCGATCAACCTGTCGAAGACCCTATGAACACATCAGAATTTGAGGTGCATTATATGGGTGGTACACTAGATATCATGACACAAACCAGAGAAATACCTTGGATAGTCCTCTTATGTGAGCAATGAAGAGGTGCATCCATCATTCAATCCTCATGTTGTGGTAAGACTTAACTTTTAATTTCATAGTGCATTTAATTTTAAATGAATATTTATATTAGATAACTTATTACAACTACAAACTTATGTTTATATACATGGTCTATTTATGTTCATTTGATGTCAGAGAAGGAGATCAGATAGGTCTAGGATGTCATGTTCTTGGCCATTTTATTTGTCCTTGACAACTCTATGGTATATATTTTTGCACTCAGCCATTTACTTTTATTTATCAGTACATGCTTGTCATTTAAATTATGATAGTTATATTTTATATTAATTAAAATTTTCATCTTATTTTACTCTTCCAGGTTTCACATACTATGAGGGATGTGCAGTGCGAGGGAGGTGCAGTGGCACACACTGACACTGGGAAGGTAATTAAGAGTTTGAGAATGATTATGCATGTACTTATTACTTGAGTGTATTATTGTTCATTTACATGGTTTATTTAATAGAGCTTGATGTCTGAGGATGACATAACACATGTTTACGAGCTCAACCTCTCATCCATTTCATTTGGCCATGATAGCCACATGGTACACATTTTTTTTTGCATTTAGTTGTTCACATTTTTTTATTGTATACATGCTTGTCATTATTTTAATTATATATTAATTAACAATTTTATCTTATTTTACTCTTGTAGGTAACACATGGTGCGAGGGAGATATAGTGCCAAGGATTCACATCCTTGTTGACTGCATCAACATGTCCAGAAGGTCTAATGGAGGTATTTTTTTTATTTTAATTCATGTGCTTAGTAAATTGATGGCTCTGCATGCCCGATTGCAGGTAGAAAGGGGGGTCATGAGCTTATGCAGGTGGAGTTAGGACAACTGAGGGACAAGAAGGCACTCCTAAATCAGACAATGAGAACCCACTAGGGGGTGGTAGAACCAAGGACTCAAAGGGAAGGCATTTTTTCATGTGGGGGATCCGGACTAGCGTATCAAGGAAATAATCATGCGTCTTCGCATTTTTTGTCTTCTCTTTTTGGTGTCAAACCTAGTGGAAACTAGTGTTTAGTAAATTTCAAGTGTCAAGAGTGAGATGAGTAGGGGAGTGAAAAATTTGAATTTGGTGTTAGGTGGGAAACCAGGTGATGGCTCTATGTGCCCGATTGCAAGTAGAAAGGGGGGGTCATAAGCTGATGCATGTGGAGATAGGAAAATTGAGGGATAGGAGGGTGTTCCTGAATCAGACGATCGAGACCCAATGGGGGTGGCATACCCAAGGACTTAAAGGGAGGGTAGTTTTTATGTAGGGGATTTGGACTGGTTTATCAAGGAAATAATCATGCATCTTCATGTTTTTAGTGTCAAACATAGTGGAAAGTCTTCTTTCCCAGTATTCAACAACATTTTGGACCCATCCAAGGGGAAGTTCTCTATTTTTGTCCCTGACCTAGTGATTGACCATAGTATCCCCCTTATGGCTCTATCACTGGTTGGGAAGTTTTTGGAACCAAGACCAAATATTGATGTGGTTAGAGATTTTTCTAAAAGAAAATGGATCCTCAAAGGGCAAGTGGAAATCTTGGCGTTGCCAAAGGGATTCTTTTATTGTAGTTTCTTCTGCGAGGAAGATCTTGCAAACATCTTATGTTGGGGGCCATGGATGGTTGGTAAGCCTTTACTTTATCTTCAGAAATGGGCTCCTAAACTGGACTTCAATGACTCATTCTTTGTCCAAGCCCCGGTTTGGGTTGGGCTTCTAGGTTTGCCCTTCAACTTCTGGTTTGAGGATGTTTTTAGTGGCTTAGCCTACTCATTTGGGGAGCTTTTTTCTATTGATCCAATGACTACTGCCAGGACTAGGCTTACATATGTTATAATTTGTGTGGGGGTTAGACAGGACACTGATATGTCGTCAACCTTTGAGATTTTCTCAAAACTGGTAAAATGAATCCAACAAGTGGAGTTTGAAAGTGTTCCTTTTGCTTGCTTCCACTATAAAAAAGTGGGTCACTAGGCAAAGAAATGCCCATTGATCTCCCTAAAGGACAAGGAAAAGAAACTCCTGGCAAAGAAAAATAAATGGTTAGTCAAGGAAGTAGATAAGAGTGGGGATAATCAAAAGGAGAATGGAGAGCCCCGAAAATAAAAAGGATATTGGGGACAATCAGGTGAATCCTATCATGGCCATCCCTAATTCCCTTGACTCTTTGTTGTTTTAGGATGAGAAAATGGATGGGGCTCCCTGCCTTTGAGACCGCAAGATTCTTAAGGAAAAAATAGTTGGAGGAGAGGAGAGGATGACCCCTCCTATCCAGGATGATTTGATTAAGGAAGGGGAAATCCAAGAAGATAAGGACACTAATGAAAATGAGGATTCTAACTCTATTTTTGAAGCGGAGGCGGGCCATTTAAGGATTGAGGATGCTAAGCCATTTAACATTCTGGGGTGTAGTTCCACCTTAAATTCAACCTCTCTAAGCTTAGGAGAAGTTGTAAAATCCACCTTCCCTAAGGCTAATTCACCTTCAATGTCCATATGTAAGATAAGCACAAAATGAGGAAATGATATGGCATTTGAGAACAATGCCAAGATGAAACAACTTGGGCTAGGAACGTTTGGGTTAGTGCAGGAGGAGTAGGTTCCTTTCATGACTATCCCTGATAAGAAAAGGGGGAAAAGGAAGGGTACCTCTAATAGCAATCCTCAACCCAAATCTATCCCACAATAGACTAACAATACCAGAAATAAAGAAAAAGTTAATGTGGGATCCCCGTACTCCTTACCAGGTAGAAAGTTTGCTAGTTAGAAAAGGGAGCAGAAAGCTTGAAAGAATATTGATGATGGTACCCAAAAGAGCATCCATGAGGTATGTTCTCCAGGTAAAAAATGAAAATCCTTTCTTGGAATATTAGGGGCCTAAATGGACCTCACAAACAAGATGTTCTTAGCAATTGTGTTCGTAGGAATTTGGTTAGGGATCATAAACCTGATAATGTTTTGATTCAAGAAACTAAAATGACTAAGGCAAAGATTGAAAAAATTAAAATTTTCAAGCACTATGGTGTTCTTGGTGGGAGTTTCGATGGTGCATCTAGAGGGATTTCTATCTTTTGGAATTTGAATCATATCAAAGGGGAAAGGTTGTCTTTAGAGGTCAACCTGGCCTCATTTATATTTAATCATATCAAGGATGGTACTTTGTGGGCTCTATCAAACATATATGCCCCTAATACAAGGCTTGACAAAAATGTTTTTTGGAAAAGATTGGAAGAATGCAGAAATCAGTTTATCAATGATAGTTGGGTAGTAATGGGAGATTTTAATACCCCCTTGAAGGAAAAAGAGAAAAATGGTGAGGGGCCCTCCCAGTTGGAAAATCGCTTGGATTTTATGGATTTTGTCAACAATGAAGGCCTACATGATTTGGAGTTGTAGGGTGCTAGCTTCACTTGATCAAATCGAAGAGTTGGGGATGAACTCATCCATGTCTATCTTGATCGTGCTCTCATATATAATGATTGGTATAGCTACTATCACTGCTCTTTGACTGCTCTTTCTGGGATTGGATCTGACCACCCTCCTATCTCTTTTGTGGATGACCTCATCTCTTGTAAGCGTAACTTTCCTTTTATATTTGAGAATATGTGGACCTACCATCCTAATATTGAAGTGTGTATTAGTGACTGGTGGAGTGTTTTGGTGAAGGGTTCTTCTATGTTCAAAGTCACAAGGAATCTTAGATTTATTAAAGACAAGATTAAGAAATAGAACAAAGAGGTCCTTTGGGATATTTTTATGACTATAGAGGTTATCAAACAAGAATTGAAAGAGGTGTAGGATAGGATCCAAACTAAGTGTTATAGTAATGTTTCTATCGATACTAAAAACATAATCTTGGTGAAATATCATGATATTATTTCCAAGGAGGAGGTGCTCTAGACACAAAGATCTCACTCCTTGTGGCTCTTAGCTAGTGATAAAAATACTAGATTTTTCCACATGACTACTTTGAAACATAAGGTAGCTAACTTGATTTCTCATCTTTCAATCAATGGGAGCCTATCAAAGGAGGAAGAATATATAATGAAGGAAGCCTCCCACTTTTTTTCTTCCCTTCTTTCGGCAGACAAATACCTTGATCCCTTGCCTCAAGACCATCTTTTTTGGGGGTATCATAGAGGTTGTTGGAGAGCAAAAAAATTGACTTATGGAAGCTATTCCCATTAAGGAAGAGGTTAAAACTGCGGTTTTCTCTTTTGAAGGTAATAAGGCTCCGGTCCCTAACAAATTTTCAATGTTCTTGTTCCAAATTTTCTAGGGTATCATTGGAAAAGATGTTGTTAAAGGGGTTAAGGAATTCTTTGGAGCCAGAAATCTACTGAAGAAATTGAATCCAAATTTTTTGGTTCTCATTCCTAAGCGGGTTGGAGCTAATTCTATGGATAATTTTTGTCCAATTAGCTTATGCAACTCTTTCTATAAAATCATTTCTAAAGTTCATAGCTTGAGGATCCTTAAAATCCACCATTTACTCATATCTCCCTATCAAAATGGCTTTGTTCCCAGGAGGCATATTTTAGATTCAATTATTATTGTTCATGAGAACATACACTCCCTAGAGGTTTCCAAAAAACATGGTTTTCTCATGAAGCTAAACTTATCTAAAGCCTATGATAGGGTTGATTGGATTTTCTTGGTCAAAATCCTCAAGTCCTTTGGTTTCAACAACAAAGTTATTCATATAATTGATCAATTGGTCTTAACCCCCTCTTTGTCAGTTTCGGTTAATGGTTCCCCTTCTCCTTTCTTTAGACCTTACAGGGGCCTTAGATAGAGGGATCCCATCACCCCAATCCTTTTTGTTATTATGGTAGACTGCCTTGGGAGATTCATTGAGAAGTTGATCTGGGAAGGGAAAATTATTGATATCAATCCATCTTTTTCCAATATTGTATTTTCTCCCAAAAATTTTGTGGATGACACCATTTTCATGGGATCTTCTTCTATTAAGGAGGCTAAAGTTTTGAAAAATAATTTAAACAACTATATTTGTGCCTCGGGCCAGCTAATCAATTGGTCTAAAAGTTCTCTGGGTATGTGCACCAAGTTGTGAGTCAAAAAAGTGGACACATCTTTAAAAATAATTCAAATTTTATATAACCTGATCGGGTTATTGAAAATTCTAAATTGTTCTAGGCTTGGTAACCAAGCCTAGAAACTATTATGAAAAAACTCAATCTGTCTCAGAACCCGATCGGGTTATTAGAACCATAATATATTTTTGAAAGCCCACCCATGGCTTAGGCTATTTCTAACACCTAAACCGCGGAGCAGTAGAGTGAAGGACGGAAAAAAGGAGTAAAACCTGATCACGCTCTGAAGAAAACAACATTTCTTCTACAATTTCAACATTTTCAAGCAATGGTTCCCGATAACAAAGGTATGTTTTATTGTTTTTGTTTCTTTGTTGGTTTTTTTGCATTTGTAATCAAATTAGGTTATGATATTGATTTTTAATTTTATTTTATTAATTTCATATCCGATTCATCAAACAACCCAAGAAGATGAAAAATAAATGAAAGACCACCCCCTGTAGAAGCACACCTATTGCAAAACCCTCAAAACTCTCCTCAAAAACCATCGACACTAATAAACCCTCCTCAACCACCATTGCCACCGGTAAACTATCCTCAAAATTATCCTCCTCCACAATCATCGCCAACCATAGAGCCTCCACATGTGCCATTAGAGCTCATGTAAATACAACAAAAGAGGACCTTGTGCAACGCATTAACCAAAATAGTGCACAAATAAATATATTAGTCAATAGGTTGAAGGCTTCCAGTCTTCGACATCACTCTACCCTCGCCACTACATTAGAACAAATGTCCAATAGTGTGAATGAGTTATCTCAAGAGGTGACAAAATGGGGTTGATTGAGGGATAGATGTCATACATATTATGTTGATGGCTTATCATATGAGGATGTGAAAAGAAAGGCCATAAAAAATGTGATATATGTTCCCTTTTTACCGATCCTAATACTAGCACCTCCCTAGAAGATAATACAAAATAGTTTCCTATACATTGGTGTGCTCATAGGGGGATGAAATTAGATTTTTTAGATAGGTAGTACATGGTATTTGACCAACCACCTTGTAATAATAATGAGGTGCCTTTATATTTTTTGAGGAAGCTATATTGTGAGTTTATCCTCGGTAAGAAGCCAAATTACTTTGACTTTTGTGAGTTCCAGGATAGAGGGAGAGGCTCTGCACAGGATAGACCTAGGGCACGTAGGATTACCCAACCATAAGAGAGGAAGCATACTATGAGAAAAACCCTCATTCATGTTGTGGTCCTAGTAGTGGTGAAGGAGTCTATGGATATATAGACTCTTCATGTAGCTGCATCATTGACTGATGTCATTATCCAACATGACACTCAGTTAGTTGGAGGAGAGGATGGATCAGTGCCTGCGCCACCTCCATCTTCATTAGATGTGCCATTAGGAACATCCCATCCCATTCTAGATCCATCATTGTCAGATTCACCATTAGGATCATCTCATCTAGTGCCATCTCCATTATCATCAGATACAGTTGTAGGGTCATCCCAGCCCATTAAGCATATCTGCATTTGTTGTAATGGTATATGTGATGGGGTAGATAGTCAGGTGAGTGTGGATGGTTCAACATCTCATTCATGTGTACATTATGGGAGAAGATGTCAAGAATCCACTGCTGAGTTTGTGGCCCTCACATATGATCTGTTGATAATGGTGTATGGTATAGAGCTGACACAAGTTTGTTTAAATTTGTGTTTTGAAATGTTATTTTAATTAAATACCTAAATCTGTTAAAAGTAAATAAATTTTTATGTATAGAAGAATCTAAATTGATACATGAATAATATGCATTACATGGTGTAGCTAGTGGTACGAGCACACCAAGGAGTGCTTTTTCTAGTAGACATGGATAGGTAGCTCGAACACTTGAGGTAATGTTTTATAAATATTCATAAAATAGAATAATATGTTGTTTTCAAAATATCATATCTTAATAATTTGGATGGTGGTAACTTAGTGTGGTTAGATAATTACACAATTTATTATTCTATTCATAAAATATAATAATACGTTGTTTTCAAAATCCATTAAAGATGATGGTCTTTAATGCATGATAAACAGAAGAAAGTCCAAACTATTCCACATGCAAGAAAACCAAACAGTTGCAGAGAATTTGTTCTTTTATTGATTCAAAAATACATTACATTCATTATCCACCTAGAATGATCTGCTTCATCGTGTATCCACATTGGACTGTATATTGTTTCCCTAACAATAACTCCTCAAAACTAATCTAACACCGACCCAAGAGAGTTACAACTAACTGTTGCAACTTTTATTGCAATTTTGCAAGCACAAAATGTTGTTAATGTTGACAACAAGTTGTCAACTTTGACAACTAACACTTTCTAGACCCAACATTGATTTTAATGGTCTTATTATGACCTTAAATGCATCAAAACTCCTATTCTACCCCTTTAACTCATGACTTTATCCCTTTAGGCTGGATTATCAACTTTTGACAATTTTAGATTATTCTTGTATCTATGTTGTAACTATTACCTTTCTGACTTCTACTACATCATTTTAAGATCACAATGAACTTGTTACACCATATGTGAGCATTACATCAATATTTAACACCTTTTAATCCATGAACCCCCAAATTGACCTTTTAGACCAATTATGCCAATAAGGCATTATATAGCATCTCATTACATAAAGTGATCCTTAGGCCATGTAAACATGTGAAATAGATTTTATTGATATCATTACATCCACAAATGAAATTTTATGGTATTTATGTAGTCTTCCCCTTCTAGGGTCTTCTAGGTGACCATATCTTCCTTCTTGCTCCCTTGGTGCTCTGCACCATATTGTATTGTTGATTTAATGTATTGGTTTATTAGTGTATGTTTGTTTGCTATTGCTTTATGGTCAAAGAATTTATTCTAATGTAATTCAACTCAAGGAATTCATAAAATGATGGTACTCCCTCAAGGAATTAGGTTGAACGAAAAGGCTTCAACAAAGATCCCTGGCTTTTGGTAACCTAGACATTGTACTGTTGAACAAGTTCACTCCCTTTTCCAGCCATCATGACTCAAACTGATTTGAACTTCTGACCTCAATCCTTGGAATCAATTCAACCAATGCTGAAATAATACATAGAATCATACCCCAACCAATCACTTTTTGGCTTTTGAATCAACCTTTAACATCATCTGGAACATCCAACCATCATTATTTTACTCTTATTTCTTGTTCAAAATCATGAATACAATCTCTGATTGTGAATGTCCTCAATCCTTCAATACACCTCCATGGCCTTTTGAAGAATCCCAACATATAACTTATAAGACACCCCAAGAACCCTTCAACTTATCACAATGTCCTTATCCTATTGTTCAAAGCACATTCACTTGCTAGTTCAATAAACTCTACTCTTTGGCATTTCACTATCATACTAGGACAATCCCCATATACTAGTCTATATCTTCACCATAGACAAGAACCCCTCTATACCCTAGGTTCATAAGCACCCCAAATATTTTCATCACTGCCCATACCACCTACTCTCAACCTAAAATCACTCCAAATCCCCCCATGCTAAGGGTAAACACACTAAAACGTACTCACTATCAGGCTGCAACAGTCCTATTACCTGCTGCAAAAGTGGTTCTAACCTCTGACCTCCACGAATACAATCTGAACCATCCTTATCTAACTGTGACTAAAAATTTGTTAAAGAATAGTCTTGAGTGTGAAAGAAGAGAATTTTTAATATTGTAGTAATGATTCGTAAAATTTATTTATAAACTTGTGATAATAGAGTTGTGGAGCATAAGCATTTGTGGAATTCAAGTGAATCATAATCTTGATTGTAAACTATTTCTTATATTTATTTGGTGTTTTATAGGGCTTGTTAGGGGCTCAAATTTATGAGATTGATGATGTCACCCTTTCTTCCATTGACTTTGGCTTATAGAGCTATGTGGTATCATATTTTGCACACCTCTTGTTTATAGTTTTAATTGAACCCATGTGGTATCATATTATTTCTCTTATGTTAATTTTGTTTTTGTTAGCCTAACCCACCAAGATCTAGGTCATTAGGAAAGAGGAAGAAATCATCAGGGACACTGAAACAAAAAAGGTAATTAAGTCCAATTTAAGTATATTTTTTGAAATGTATTATGAATGCACTTAACTTGTTTATTGTATATATGTAGAATCAATTGGGTTTCACTGAACTAATGAATGTACCAGACACTGCTGATGTTTAGGAGAGGTAGGAGGTAACATGTTTTCATATTTACTTTCAATCACATTCTTGTTTGTTCAAAATATTTTAGAAAGCATGTTCCTCTATTAGTATGTCATTTGCTATGAATTTTCATACAGGAATTGGTCATAGCTGCCTTAGATGATGTGAATCCTCATATGAGTATAGTAGAGCCATCTAAAATTATCGTATGTATTTTTTCTATATACATGTTAAAAAAATTTGTTTAGAGATGAGTACATGCATTTATAGTTTTATACTTTGATTGTCAACAACTTTGGGTTACTAACTTGGACGTGAATTCTCATTTACCTATTACAGCTCCCTTCTCCACTTCCTAGGAATCCCCTGCCTAGCACAGGAGATCCAACTAAGGCTTTGGTATGCATTTGTATTATCTAGTGTATCCATTTTTTGCATTATCTAGTATTTACTGTAACATCTTTTTTATTTTACCATACAGGAAAAGGTCCGAACTAATTCATCAATGGTTTTGGCTCCCTCCAGCACAGGAGTTCCAACTCATGTTGTGGTATGCATTTTTAGTCTGGATGCATTTTTTATTTTTTAGTATTTCTTGTTTAGAACATGTATTTTGTATTATTTATTTTTCCTGTTATAGGACCCTTCACAAGTACCCGTTCGTCCTCTACTTGGCCATTTTTTTAGGATTCCCTCTAGCCCATGATGGAGCCCATTTTTTTTATCATTCAACCCAAGCATAGGAGAAAGAGATGAGGTAATCAATAATTCAACTGTCAACAATTTACAACCCAATATTTATTTATTTTGATATTATTTTGAGATAAGATATATGGCTTAGCATTTTAATTGTTCTTGTGTAGAGACTTAGTGACCCAAGTGTTATTGTGAAGAAGCTCAATTTTGATGATCCACCAGGGTCATAGATATATTGAGACATTGTATAGATCTAGTTGTGGTCATTGAATGACCAAATTTTGTATATGTGTGTGTGTGTGTGTGTGTGACATTTGTACATTGTATATATCAACCTGGACATAGTTGATATCACTTTTTTGCAACTCTAATATGGATTTGGCATATACACCATGTATTGATATGTATGCTATTGTTGTTCATTTTTTTATATATGAAACTTCAAATTTGATCCTTGAATTTGTTGGTTGGATGTTTATGCCTTAAGTTTATTCTTGTTTCACATGACTTATGTATATCCATACGTGTTTCTATAAATTAATGTACTTATGTGTGTACTTCATGTATATTCATGTATATGATTCATAACCTAAATTCATGTGTATGACCTACGGGAATAAATTAAGTGAATTCATGTCTATGCTTCATAATGTATGTACTACATGTTTGCTTCAGGACATAAGCAATTCTATGTGTACACTTTTTGTGCTACACATGTTCACATGTATACTTTATGATTTAAGTGAATTAATGCTTGATGTGTTACATTGTATTTAGGTGTATCTTTCATGCTCTATATGTATGCACTCCATGAAGCATACACATACCACAAAAATCTTGAATTCACTTAATAGACATGAAGCATACACATAGCACATAAATCAAGAATGAATTAAGTGAATTTATGTCTATTCCATTGGAATGTAGATGTCATTGAGTACAATGTGTTAAACTTATACACTTTAGGGGTGGAAACGATACTTAAAATTTTGATATATATTTGTGTATCTAAGATTTTGAGTAATTATATATCTCAAAATTTTGATAACATTAATATATTTATTCATAATATGTTCTATCAATGATATACAATAAATTTGTACAAAAGGTGGGGTGTACACTCAAACTTGTATAATGATGAAATACATGTAAGAATGGAAATATTTGATAAAAAATCTTAAGGCTTTGTTGAATGTGTTATATAATATGTCTTTAATAAATGTTTTATCCACTTCCTTCATATTTCTTGAATTACAATGCATGATCCCATTTAGCTTTGAATCTCACTGAGAATAAATTAATAAATAATTAACTCCTAATGACATAAAAGGGAAAATGATTTGAATCTGAGATTTTGTTTCTGAAAGTATTCCAAAACCACATAAATGAGTACCTTTGTCATGGGGTACAGAGTCAAACATACAACCATAAAAGAATCCATATGAACAACAAACTCAACTAGTAAGCTTTCAATATGTAAATTCCCTACATTAATAAATCTACTTAAATGGTTCATTAATTTGACACCTAGTGACCCTAGAGGGCAATTGCACCAAAGATATGAAAAAATGTCTTACTGACTAGATGGGGTGAAACCATCATACATATTGTAAATTTGGATCCTAGGGAACATGATCTAATAGCCCAACCCTTCCTATTAGGGTACAATTACAAAAACTCACAGAACTACAGGAAAAATTCATCCGTATAGAACACCTTTTCTAGTTTTACTTCCAAATCTCCCAAAGGTCCTTGGAAATTAATTATATGATCAAAGAGTTCTAGTTGGGACAACACTTATCCCAAAAGGAAATGTCTTGAAACCTTGGACAACTCCTCTAACTTAGGAACCCTCACTTTGGCTTGAAAGGGCTAATTGGGGAACTTAATGAAGGAAGTACCCTTCAAACATTGAACTCAACCAATATAACAATTGGGAAACCTTGGGGCATATGAAAAAACATAATTTCTCCATTTTTGGGTCTTGAAACAATACCCATCAAAAGTTATGGGGAATCGAGCATCTAGTTTATGCTTCTCTGCTAGTCACATACTGCTAACAATTTGAGAGCATCAAGATTGTCATGGGAACAAATAGTCAGCTCCATCAGCTCCAGTTGGATGGGTAAATACTAGGGGAGACCTTTTTTGGCTCACATAGCATCAAGAATGTTCTGACACATGTTAGACTGAAGTGTTCCCAAGGTGCACTAAGCTAAATTGGGAAGAAATGTTTGGAGATCCATATATTAGACCTCATCAGAGATATCAGAGATTTGTTAAGTGCACAAGGACCATATTGGAAAGGCCTACAAGCATGTAGCTTATTTCTAGGAGATTCAACTCGAATTCCATTTGGTGACCCAATCTTGGTTGGTGTAAAAAGTTGCATTGTTTCTCAGTTGAAAGTTTCTCAATGGTGCATCTTTCAAACCATTCATCGTGGAACCAAACAATCAACTCCATCAGCTCTAGTTGGCTAGGTAAATGCTAGGGGAGACCTTTTTTTTTTCTCGTGTAGCATCAAAAATGTTCCAATGCGTGTTGGACTGAAGTGTTCCCAAGTTGCACTAAGCCAAATTGGGTAGAAATTTTTGGAGATCCATATATCAAACCTTGTGAGAGATATCAAAGATCCCTAAAGTGCACAAGGACCATATTGGGAAGACCTACAAGCATGAACCTAAAATATGGGAGATTCCACTTGGATTCATTTGGTGACCCGATCTGGGTTGGTGCAAAAAGTTGCATTGTTTCTCAGTTGAAAGTTGCTCAATGGTGCATCTTTCAAAACATTCATCGTGGGACCAAACTGTCAACTCCATTGGCTCTAGTTGACTAGGTAAACACTAGGGGAGACCTTTCTTTTCTCATGTAGCATCAAAAACATTCTGGCACATGTCAGACCGAAGTGTTCCCAAGGTGCACTAAGCCAAATTGGGCAGCAATTTTTGGAGATCCATATCTCAGACCTAGTGAGAGATATCAAAGGTCCGTGAAGTGTAGAAGGACCGTCTTGGGAAGGCATACAAGAAAATAGCTTAGTTGTGGGAGATCCCATTCAGATTCCATTTGGCGACCCAATCTCAGTTGGTGCAAAAAGTTTTATTATTGCTTAGTTGAAAGTTTCTCAATGGTGAATCTTTCAAACCTTCATCGTGGGACCAAACCGTCAGCTCCATTGGCTCCAATTGGCTGGATAAATGACAAGGGATACCTTTCTTTTCTTGCATAGCATCAAAAATGTTCCAGCGCATGTCAGACTGAAGTGTTCCCAAGGTGCACTAAGCCAAATTGGGCAGCGATATTTGGAGATCTATATCTCATATTTCATGAGAGATATCAAAGATCCATGAAGTTCCCAAGGGTGTGAGGGAATTGAGAGCTTGGGGTGTTGGGTGTGAAAGAAAACCACAAAACATTTAGAATTGATTTGGTCCATCATCAAGTCATACACTACATGAACCATTATTACAATTTAGAGAAACATGATATCATCTACATGAACCATTATTACAATTTAGAGAAACATGATATCCACTACACATGAACCATTATTATAATTTAGAGAAATATGAGATATCCAATGCATGAGACATTTTTATAATTGTAATGAATTGTAATTCACTGATATGCTCTTTGTTAAATGGTACACAATAAACTATACAAAATGTGGCCCCTCGGTATATAGAAATCAACCCATGGCTACTTTTATATATAATTTGATCTTCTTTTAGTATACAAAATGTGGTTTCCAAATATGCATGTAGACCACTTCATAGTCATTTATATTTACAAAAAAAGAGAAGTTAGATTTTTTCGCAAAATTTATATACAAAATTGTCAAAATAATTCTACCATTTTGTAGAATGATTCTTCATGATAGCCCAAAACTAATTGAGTGAACCTTCTGGATCAACTCTAACCCTTATTGTGTCAAGTACTACCTTGTGTTCAGATTCACAAAGTTTCCATAAATTCTTTGTACAAGTTCTACAGTATAATTTATCAATTCAATATTTGTTGCAACAAGAAGGTTTGAGTAATGCAAAATATGTGTATGTGTCTCATAGTCCTGAAACAACCACTTCTTGTATTTTTGGATAGGGTACCTATATTTCATAGTAGCATAAATTAATACAAAATTCAACATATAAAGTTTAATAGAATGATGGTAAGAGGTCTCAAAGTCGTCAAACAAGAACACATTATATTTTGATAGAATACCATCTAAGCCATGTCCCTGTCACAAGAACAGATCCTATTGGGTACTCAATACCCTCTCCATCAATGACTGTAGTTTTCAACTTCTTTTTTCCCTCAATACAATGACACAAAAAGTAATCAGTCCCTTCCTCATTGTTCTCATCTACAACAACTGCATATACATGACATGCAATTTATAGAGGGATAAGTTAACACCCTAAACACTTAACCACCTAATAAAATGAATTCAAGTAGGTTCAACAAAGTTCATCTCAAAATGAAGAATAAATTGAGAAATTACCTAGTTCAACTAGGTTAGATATGTGATCAAAATCCGTTGATGCTTCAAACTGGCTCAATTGTAGTGCTCTAGGAAGTTGATATGTATCAAGCGGTTGCAAAGGTGTATAAGACCATTTGTCAACCCACTCTTTTGATTCACATTCCTCCCATGCAAAATTCATACAAGACAAGAAAAAAAATGTCATTAATCTAGTATAAATACCCAGTGATGTTGCATTTGAACTGCTAATTGAGTGTATGTCTCTTGATCCTATAAGTATACAATAATCTAGATAGTTTTTAATGTTATACTCGCCTATCAACCAAAAAAATCTATTAACCATAGACTTACCTTCATGGCTTGTTTCCATCGTAGAGTTGCACCATCGCACAATTGTTTCTACATTTATTAACTCTGCACCACCTTCGTACTTCAATTCCTCTCTAGAAAGAGCTCTTTTTACACATGCACCCACACCATCATGCTCTCCTTTTCCATGCCCCACCTCAGTGAAATTCCAAAAATGTTGAATGCCACTTGTCACATGCATCCTACTCAACCAATAGAACATCCTTGCATACTTGAATTGTGAGGTGCAATTGTCTGACCATATTATGTGTTGGTTGTACTCAATACCTCTTTCCCTTAAATTATCATAGAAAAATTTATAGCAACCTTGCACAAACTATGACGAATGTGTGTGATTGTCACTAATGTAGAAGTGATACTCTCTTAAAACCTTTCTATCTGCGTATGTTCTATCATGTGCATGCAAGAATGCTATATGTACAAAGATTGTCACTTGTATAGAATGGTAATACATTGCTTGCACTTCATTCTGAGGTTTAAGTGTATAATTCTCAGAAAAGTCAATAATGGAGACAATAGTACCAAGGGGAAAAGTGTCCTTATATATCTTGAATTTCTCATCCAACCACCTAGCTCTATGTGAATGACGTACGTACTCATAAAATAGTTTCTCTTGAAAAATCATCTTAAAATTAGCTACACATATATCATTTTTCACTAACTCACACCTCTTAAGTTATTTTCCATCTTTTAGACCATAAGTTACTGTCTTGTATTTTTCAAAACAAACTAGTATATTTCCAATCTCATATGTGCTCTCTAGATGGTGACATATCTGCAACTTTCTCATACCACCACATGCACTACAAGATCCATTCAAACACATCATCTTATAATATATGCAACCATCATCTTGATTTCATAATACACTTAACATAAAATCTCTTGATGACGTAGGAGGTGCTTGAAGACCACATTCCTGCAAAATAGTATTAGTGTGCAAAGTACAAAAAACATGATGATATATATCATAATGCATGGAAAATTCAATATGTACCATTCAACAACATGTGTTGCGCACATGATTAATCTTGACGTAAAAGGATTTTTCCATTTCAAAAAATCTCCTCCTAACAACATCTCTTTGGTTAGGTGAAACCCTTGTTTTGTCATGCCAAAAATTTTCAATTAATATTCTTAATGTATCAACAACAACCTTGTCCTCGCGTGGGAGTTTACCCAAGAATGACCAAAGAGAATTAGTGTTTGGATTCTCAATTTTGTCTCACCTGTGTAAGGCTTTCTGTAATGTTGATCTACCTATCCTTAATGACTTGCTTGTTTTGCTTACTATAGAATATTTTTTCATTTCGTTTCCTATTATAGTTGATGTGAGGACATGTCAAGCAACATTAGTATCTTTACTGTGTGATTTTGAACCAATGGCTTGGTATGCATCGAATAGATTTCTCACAATGGTTCTCTCAGTACTATTTTTAGATGTTCTCAACCCCACAATTCTCATTGTCTCTCTAAATTTTAGATTCTTAATCATTTCAACAACTACTTGACATCTTCCACTTTGATTTAATTTTTCAAAATAGTTATTCCAAATCTTTTTAACAATCATTCTACAATTTTTTCCAACATTTTATCATGCATTGGCCTCAAAATATTTTCATCAATGTCAATTAGAAACTTTGGTTTTCTATGAAATATTCTAGGTGTTAACATAGCTACGTGCTCTACATTTTCATTAGACGAATTAGGTGCATTTATCCCCATAATTTCAATTGGTTTATGTTGAAAATTTTCATTTTCATTATGTGCATTTTGTTCATTAATGGCATCGAATTGAAATGGTGCATTAGATGAATTAGGTTTATTTATCCCCATCATTTCAATTGGTGTATGTTGAACATTTTCATTTGTTGAATTAGGTGTGTTTGTCACATTAACATTAACATTTTTATTTTCATCACTTACATTACATTCATTTGATGATTTACCTTGTTGTATTCTCCTCATGCGCTCCCTTTGTATTTCCTTTTCTATCTCTCATTGTTCAATTGTTCCTCTTTTGTTCTTTCCCATTGTTCATATTGAATGGACCCTATGAATAATATCATGAACATAGAATAACATGTTAATATCAAACCCAAAAAATAAGAACAAATCAATCATTTTCTTGAAATGTGAACTTACAATGATAAAATAGCATCAAAAACACCAATAAACAACACAATTCAAACATTGCAAAGAAAAAACATGCAAAAAGTGGAGACCTGTCTGTTACTAGCGTAAAAAAAAAAAAGTAGCAGTGGGATCTCATGAAAACTTGCAATGACTTCTTTTAGATTGTTGAAGCAAACAAAATTACAATGTTCTTAATTCAAAATAACCCTATCAGGTTCTAAGGACTTAATGGTTCAACATTCCTCTTTCCTTAGAACCCGATCAGGTTATGAGAACATAAAGGCTCAATGTTCCTAATTTCTCAGAGCCCGAGCAGGTTTTGAAAAACTAAGAACAAAGGAGGAGAGAGAGAGAGAGAGAGAGAGAGAGAGAGAGAGAGACACATGGATGGCAAAAAAATTTTGAAGACTAANTATGAGAACATAAAGGCTCAATGTTCCTAATTTCTCAGAGCCCGAGCAGGTTTTGAAAAACTAAGAACAAAGGAGGAGAGAGAGAGAGAGAGAGAGAGAGAGAGAGAGAGAGTCACATGGATGGCAAAAAAATTTTGAAGACTAAATATGATCATAGGTTAATCATGTGTTAGATCGTCTCAAGATCTTTCCTACGCCTTTTGGACGGAGTCAATAAGACTCTGTATGTGGAAGTTATGGCTTCCAGAGCAAAGCCTATTTTAATTTTTTCATAATTCGATTGGGTTATGAAGAATAAAATGCATAATTTTTACTTCTTCAAAACCCAATTGGGCTTTGAAGAAGTGAAAATTGTGCATTTTATTCTCCAGAACCCGATCGGGTTATGTAGGATTTAAGTACTTTTTTCTTTTCAGAACTCGGTCGGGTTATTTGAAATTTAGAAACTCGATCGGGTTATGTCTTGGGAAGAGGCTTGGAAAAAAACCCAAAGGCTTGGAGGCTCATTTTCCCTCCATTTTTGTTCTTTTAGATGTTTTTTCATCTTGTAAGATGAATTCTCGACTTTATCTTCACCAGGTTTGAAATTTGTCAAGAGGGTAGTGTGTGTGAATGAATTACACCTTCATGAAATTAGTTTATTTAACTAAAATTCTATGGAATAATAATGGAAATTTAAGCTAAGAATTGCAATTAAATCAATAATCATCTCATGGCTCTCTATCTAAGCATGTTGATAAAGCCCTTAGCCTTAATCTATATCAATGAAAGTCCTAGAATGAGAATTTGATGAAGATAAATGCCTAAATCTAGCTCAATTCTCTCAAATTATGATGATATTGGATCCAAATGCACTCAAAATGATCTCCATAATGCTAAAATGATATGATAATATCTCAATATGCTCAATTTTCTATGAAAATGACAAGATGTTTGATGCTTTGCATTCAAATTTCTAGGATCCTTAATGCTCTAAAAATGGCTTTTATTTATAGGATTTTCCCAAGTGTAGGGGGTGGAGTTAATTGATCATAGTTAAGCCATGGTTGAGTGAGAGGATTTCGAATGGTTTCAATTGGTTTCAAATGGGGAGACAATTTAAATTTTTGTCTCAAAGGTTTGGACAAAGGGACAAAGTTGAGTGATTGAGATTGAAAGTTCAAAATGAGTGATTGAGATTGCAAATTTAGGAGTGATCCATGTGCTTTGTATTCTCAATTCTCATTGGTTGCTCAAATTCATATTGAAGGATATTATGATTATTTAATTCAATCAATTAATTAAATTAGCCATGTAGGGATGAATAGGTTCAATTTGATTTTTGATTTAAACTATATGATTAATTGATTAAAATCAATTATATAATTTTGATTATCCGTTTTAGGCCTATATTTGATCATTTGATGTCTATATTTATTTGATCCTATGATTTAATTGATTTTGTCCAATTTGATTGATAAATGTCCATTTAATTTGATTTTGATCCATTTTGATGCAATTTGATGAGATTAGGAGCAATTTGATGAAAGATGCAGATTTAGTTGTTTAGACAACACCTGGTCAATTTTAGGTGTCTACAAATGCCCCTCTTTGAATTGATGTGTGAAGTGCATTGATTCAAATAAAATTCAATGTCCTGATCACTAATTCGATGCTGATTGATTGATACAAAACTTTATGCAAAAATTGATAACCTGATATGAAACTCTGATGCAAAACCTAATGAGATTGATCAATGCAATGCCTGGATTTGATAGATGCAGAACCTGATGCAAAAATGATGTAGAACTTATGCAGAATGCCCCAGTGATAAAAGTTTAAAATTTTAATGCCCCAGATTTGATGTAAGATATGATGCAAAATCCTAGTTTTGATGATATGATGATGCCCCCTGAGAAATGAAAGCATATTGATGCCCATATGCAAAAGATTAATGAAACTGATGTAGAATAAGATCCAAGATGTTTTCATTTATGAAAAAAATTGATGATGATGATGTCACAACATGCCCTAGTGTGCAGAAAATGCAGATTAGGTCTAACTGGGTCAAAAATCTCTCCAAAATTAGGTCAAATAGCTTAAATAGGTTGAAAACCCCAAATTTACTATTCATTTTCACTTTTTACCATAGAGATTTTGCTCTAATCTTGGTGATATTGACAGCGATGGTGGTCCCCATTTGAGAGCATTGGTTCAAGCGAGCGCACAGGTATCAGAGACCATTAGACTACAGACCTCTGGTAAGTGGTTTTGACCTTCCTAGTGCATTTATTGCAATGTTTTGATAGCATTTATTGCATTTAAAGATGCTTTCTAGATTAGAATGTGAAAAATGCCACCTAGGATAGTTTTAATGATTCCTAGGGTTGTTAAATGCCGCATCTACACCATGAAATGACATCTATGAGTAGTAAAACACTGCCTAGCAGTTAGGTCAAAGACTGCATCCACTGTTTAAAATGTCGTGTAGCAAACCCTTTGGCAAATGTATGTTTTAAATGTCACCTATGAATTTTTAAATGATGCCTAGGGTTTAGAAATGATACGTATATTGTAAAGTAATGCCTCTGATGATTGAAATGACATGTATGATGTGAAATGACGCATACACTTAGCCAAGTGACACCTACTAGAATTGATGAAAAACCTGATTTAGGATGAACAAACTACTTTTGATTGGTCGTCTGGATTACAGGATTTATTTCCAAGCTAGATAGATGTGTTTCAATGATGCTACTAAGTGGTTAGGATGTTAGAATAATCATATAAATGGATGTTTGATGTGTCAATCAGATTAGGTAGAAAAACTAATGTATTTCTCCCTTCTCAAGATCTAGAGGTTAGGAAGAATAGGTTGATGCACTTAGAAAGAGCAAGGATAGATTTGATTTGTTTGATTGACTTGAAATGATCCACTAATATAAAGATGCTAAAATAATTCAATTTTTTTGCAAAATGTAGGCACATTTTCATAAGTTATATGTGCAGAATGTTGCATCTTGGATTTTTGATTTGGTTGATGAGCTGACAGATCTAGAGAGACGGACTATAGAGCAGTGTGGTTTAGGATTCCTTCTTGATCTCCCTCGATTTTAGATGAACTAAGGTTTACTTATAGCCATGGTAGAGCATTGGCACTCTAACCATAATACTTTCCATTTACCCCTCGGTGAGATGACTATCACACCTGAGGATGCATACAGATTGCTAAGGATTCCCACCTGAGGAGAGAGAGTATATTACTTTCAGGTTTATGATGGTAGTGCATGTAGATGGGTGTTCGGAGATGAAACTATTGGAGATGATACCATTACGTGGGCTAAGTTTACTTCATTTCTGACTTTTCCAACAATCTTGGGTGCAGTCATTAGTGGTTTACTTCTGCTAGATAAACAAGGTTGCAGATTCTCAGTTGGATGGGGTTGCATTATGGAGGAATTACTTGCACATCCTCAGAGATTTTATTGGGGATCCTGTGTGTTGGAACATTTGTATCATGATTTGTATGAGGTTGTTTACAGAGTGAGTGCAGTGATATTAGCAGGTGTAGGTTTTTTACAGTTATGGACTTGGGAGAACATCCCAATCACGAGACCTATAGAAGCTCGAGTGCGAGGTAGAGGATATCCTTATGCATTCTTGTATGATGGCATGGTTGTCTAGCATCATCTGGGCAAGGTTGAGTTCTGGTGGAGGACTATTGATGATATTGATCAGGTCGTGTGGGGGCCTTACTTGGGATGCAAGAGATGGAGAGAGGATGATGATGAGCTTCCATATATGTTTTCCCCTTAGTGGATGATTGGTCAGTCACCACTTGTTATAGAGAGATTCTACTTTGGGAGAGTTCTACGACAATTTGGAAGAGTACAGGACATGCCTCAGGGTATGGCATTATACGCACAATTCCAGGAAGAGCAATCCATGTGATGACATGTAACTGATTGAATGTTTGATAATGTTAAGTTGAAGATAATGCAAGGCATTAAATCAATTAATGGTTTATATTGTCATTGATGTCAACTTGATGTCATCTACATGGTCATGTACATAATGCCAAAGACTTCAAAGAATCAATGGAACAAAGGTTATGCTTTCAGCAATGCATAAAAGTCAAGTATTCACTAAGTGACAAACAACACTGATGGAGTGCACACTATTGGTAAAGGAAAATAAGAAAAGTCACAGTGATACCCGATGAGCAAAAGACAGTGTTTCCTGATGAAGCAAAACTACAGGATGCCCGACAAGCTGAAAATAGAGTTGCCCAACAAGTAAAAATCCAATGATGCCCAACGGTCGAAGATCCTGAAGCTAACTAGATTCACATCGACGGAACTATCAGTTGTCACCGATGACTAACTATAGATTTGACCAACGGAATAGAGAGTCTAGAAAATGACAAAATATCTAGCTGGCAAAAGCTAAAGATAGACTTAACTAGTTGTTTTATTTGTTTTATTCGACCAGAGATAAGTGATTGATTTAAAGATGATTTGTACAGTTGGCAAGAAGATTTCTATGAGACAAATCAGGAGTTATGCTTTAAATTTAATTGGCTGGATTGTTTTTCACGCCAAGAATCAAGAATCAAGAAACATTGAATATCATATCTATATAAGAGACAAGCTTAATTCATTTCTATATCCGATGAAAAGGGAATTAAGGGGATAAAATAGCTTTAAATCTTTTTCTTATCTCTGGCTTTAACTTGTCGATGAAAACAATCTTAACAACTAGTTAAGTCTATCTTTATCTCTTTCCAGCTAAGTATTTTGTCATTTCTGAACTTTAGTTCCTTTCGGTGTTTTAACTCTTTGACAAATTCGGTTAACACTTCAGTTCTCCTCATTCATCTTTATCGGGGTTGTCTGTCTGTCAGGCATCACTGTGAAGTTCTGCTCGTCGATAATGCTTGTGATTCTTCTTGTCAGTAATGCTTGTCAGGTTTCTATCTCGAGCATCACTGTGACTTTGCTCTTGATTTTATTTGTCCGTCGGGTTCCACTAACTGTCGGTGTTCATAGTTACTTAGTGAATGCTGATCTTTTATGCATTACTGAAAGCATAATCTTTATCTCTCTAATTCTGTGAAGTCTTTTGACACTTTGAATATAACCGATCAGATTATATCAAGTTGACATCAATGAAAAAAAAATCCATTAACTGATTTAATGTCTTGCATTATCTTTCTACATTTCAGTGATCAACTTAACATCTTCAAACATTCAATCAGCTATATGTCATCAATCTCTCCCTTTGGCATTGATGGAAACCCACTATATTATTACTAATACAATATGAAATATATCAAGTGTATTTCATCCATCTCTCCCAAATATTTTTTTTTCTATACCCAATACAAATGTCTAGCTCTTGGTAAGCTCAAATAGCTTAGATTTGTTTCTTGCTGAGTGTCTGTCTTCAATCTTCAATCCCTTTACTAGATAGATGTATCAACTTCTATCTTTGTTTTTGTTAAAATGGAAAATAAATTCGAGCTAGGAACAAATTAATCCAATTGAGTAAGGAAAAAGGAAGATTATCATGAATCAAGATAATCCTTAGAGCAAACACCAAAATGAAACAACAAAGGAGACAAGAGGTTTTGAAGGGGGAAAAGCATAAAAAAACCCCCCTGAATTATGAATGGGAAAAATAGCCAAAAAGAGAGAGAGAGAGCTTTAGCTCATACAAAATTTTAGAAGAATGAGAGAGAGAATAGAGAAGTGTTGTACGAATGTAAAGAAGAGAGGAGAAATATCTCTATATGTAGAGATGAGAGAAGGAGTTCAAAGTGTAACTCCCATGAGAATGAATGCCACCATTCATAAGTGTGTGAGGCCAAGTGTGAGATTCCTCATAAGGAGGA